>CAMZJU010000054.1:0-67500 GCA_947311025.1 Lypha dubia
AAGCGTTGCTGATTTTTCCTGGAAAATACACTAAAAATCTTAAAAAGAAAAAAAAATACACTAAAAATCCTACGAGCCGTTCCCGAGTAATCACACCTTCTCCAAATTGGCCAAAAAAAGCGTTGCTGATTTTTCCTGGAAAATACACTTAAAATCCTACGAGCCGTTCCCGAGTAATCACACCTTCTCCAAATTAGAAAAAAAAGCGTTGCTGATTTTTCCTGGAAAATACACTAAAAATCCTACGAGCCGTTCCCGAGTAATCACACCTTCTCCAAATTGGCCAAAAAAAGCGTTGTTGATTTTTCCTGGAAAATACACTAAAAAACCTACGAGCCGTTCCCGAGTAATCACACCTTCTCCAAATTGGCCAAAAAAGCGTTGCTGATTTTTCCTGGAAATTACACTTAAAATCCTACGAGCCGTTCCCGAGTAATCACACCTTCTCCAAATTAGAAAAAAAAGCGTTGCTGATTTTTCCTGGAAAATACACTAAAAATCCTACGAGCCGTTCCCGAGTAATCACACCTTCTCCAAATTGGCCAAAAAAAGCGTTGTTGATTTTTCCTGGAAAATACACTAAAAATCTTACGGGCCGTTCCCGAGTAATCACACCTTCTCCAAATTGGCCAAAAAAAAGCGTTGCTGATTTTTCCTGGAAAAAACATCAAAAATCTTACGAGCCGTTCCCGAGGAATCACACCTTCTCCAAATTGGCCAAAAAAAGCGTTGCTGATTTTTCCTGAAAAATACATCAAAAATCTTACGAGCCGTTCCCGAGTAATCACACCTTCTCCAAATTGGCAAAAAAAAGCGTTGCTGATTTTTCCTGGAAAATACACTAAAAATCTTACGAGCCGTTCCCGAGTAATCCCATCTTCTCCAAATTGGCAAAAAAAAAACGTTGCTGATTTTTCCTGGAAAATACACTAAAAATCTTACGAGCCGTTTCCGAGTAATCACACCTTCTCCAAATTGGCCAAAAAAAAGCGTTGCACATTTTTCCTGGAAAATACACTAAAAAACCTACGAGCCGTTCCCGAGTAATCCCATCTTCTCCAAATTAGCAAAAAAAAAGCGTTGCTGATTTTTCCTGGAAAATATATTACAAATTTTATGAGCCGTTCCCGAGTAATCACACCTTCTCCAAATTAGAAAAAAAAAGCGTTGCTGATTTTTCCTGGAAAAAACATCAAAAATCTTACGAGCCGTTCCCGAGTAATCACACCTTCTCCAAATTGGCCAAAAAAAGCGTTGCTGATTTTTCCTGGAAAAAACATCAAAAATCTTACGAGCCGTTCCCGAGTAATCACACCTTCTCCAAATTGGCCAAAAAAAGCGTTGCTGATTTTTCCTGGAAAAAACATCAAAAATCTTACGAGCCGTTCCCGAGTAATCACACCTTCTCCAAATTGGCCAAAAAAAGCGTTGCTGATTTTTCCTGGAAAATACACTAAAAATCTTACGAGCCGTTTCCGAGTAATCACACCTTCTCCAAATTGGCCAAAAAAAGCGTTGCTGATTTTTCCTGAAAAATACACTAAAAAACCAACGAGCCGTTCCCGAGTAATCCCATCTTCTCCAAATTAGAAAAAAAAGCGTTGCTGATTTTTCCTGGAAAATACACTAAAAATCTTACGAGCCGTTCCCGAGTAATCACACCTTCTCCAAATTGGCAAAAAAAAGCGTTGCTGATTTTTCCTGGAAAATACATCAAAAATCCTACGAGCCATTCCCGAGTAATCACACCTTCTCCAAATTGGCCAAAAAAAGCGTTGCACATTTTTCCTGGAAAATACACTAAAAAACCTACGAGCCGTTCCCGAGTAATCACACCTTCTCCAAATTGGCCACAAAAAGCGTTGCACATTTTTCCTGGAAAGTACACTAAAAAACCTACGAGCCGTTCCCGAGTAATCACACTTTCTCCAAATTGGCAAAAAAAAGCGTTGCTGATTTTTCCTGGAAAAAACATCAAAAATCTTACGAGCCGTTCCCGAGTAATCACACCTTCTCCAAATTGGCAAAAAAAAGCGTTGTTGATTTTTCCTGGAAAATACACTAAAAATCTTACGAGCCGTTCCCGAGTAATCCCATCTTCTCCAAATTGGCCAAAAAAAAACGTTGCTGATTTTTCCTGGAAAATACACTAAAAATCTTACGAGCCGTTCCCGAGTAATCACACCTTCTCCAAATTGGCCAAAAAAAAGCGTTGCTGATTTTTCCTGGAAAATACACTAAAAATCCTACGAGCCGTTCCCGAGTAATCACACCTTCTCCAAATTGGCCAAAAAAAAGCGTTGCTGATTTTTCCTGGAAAATACACTAAAAAACCTACGAGCCGTTCCCGAGTAATCACACCTTCTCCAAATTGGCCAAAAAAAGTGTTGCTGATTTTTCCTGGAAAATATATTAAAAATCCTACGAGCCGTTCCCGAGTAATCCCATCTTCTCCAAATTGGCCAAAAAAAAAGCGTTGCTGATTTTTCCTGGAAAATACACTAAAAAACCTACGAGCCGTTCCCGAGTAATCCCATCTTCTCCAAATTGGCCAAAAAAAAGCGTTGCTGATTTTTCCTGAAAAATACACTAAAAAACCTACGAACCGTTCCCGAGTAATCACACCTTCTCCAAATTAGAAAAAAAAGCGTTGTTGATTTTTCCTGGAAAATACACTAAAAATCCTACGAGCAGTTCCCGAGTAATCCCATCTTCTCCAAATTGGCCAAAAAAAGCGTTGCTGATTTTTCCTGGAAAATACACTAAAAATCCTACGAGCCGTTCCCGAGTAATCCCATCTTCTCCAAATTGGCCAAAAAAAAGCGTTGCTGATTTTTCCTGAAAAATACACTAAAAATCCTACGAGCCGTTCCCGAGTAATTACACCTTCTCCAAATTGGCCAAAAAAAGTGTTGCTGATTTTTCCTGGAAAATACACTAAAAATCCTACGAGCCGTTCTCGAGTAATCACACCTTCTCCAAATTGGCCAAAAAAAGCGTTGCTGATTTTTCCTGGAAAATACACTAAAAATCTTACGAGCCGTTCCCGAGTAATCACACCTTCTCCAAATTGGCCAAAAAAAAGCGTTGCTGATTTTTCCTGGAAAATACACTAAAAATCCTACGAGCAGTTCCCGAGTAATCACACCTTCTCCAAATTGGCCAAAAAAAGCGTTGCTGATTTTTCCTGGAAAAAACATCAAAAATCTTACGAGCCGTTCCCGAGTAATCACACCTTCTCCAAATTGGCCAAAAAAAGCGTTGCTGATTTTTCCTGGAAAATACACTAAAAATCCTACGAGCCGTTCCCGAGTAATCCCATCTTATCCAAATTGGCCAAAAAAAGCGTTGCTGATTTTTCCTGGAAAATACACTAAAAATCTTACGAGCCGTTCCCGAGTAATCACACCTTCTCCAAATTGGCCAAAAAAAAGCGTTGCTGATTTTTCCTGGAAAATACACTAAAAATCCTACGAGCCGTTCCCGAGTAATCCCATCTTCTCCAAATTGGCCAAAGAAAGCGTTGCTGATTTTTCCTGGAAAATACACTAAAAATCTTACGAGCCGTTCCCGAGTAATCACACCTTCTCCAAATTGGCAAAAAAAGCGTTGCTGATTTTTCCTGGAAAATACACTAAAAAACCTACGAGCCGTTCCCGAGTAATCCCATCTTCTCCAAATTGGCCAAAAAAAGCGTTGCTGATTTTTCCTGAAAAATACACTAAAAATCCTACGAGCCGTTCCCGAGTAATCCCATCTTCTCCAAATTGGCCAAAAAAAGCGTTGCTGATTTTTCCTGGAAAATACACTAAAAAACCTACGAGCCGTTCCCGAGTAATCCCATCTTCTCCAAATTAGAAAAAAAAGCGTTGCTGATTTTTCCTGGAAAATACACTAAAAATCCTACGAGCCGTTCCCGAGTAATCACACCATCTCCAAATTGGCCAAAAAAAGCGTTGCTGATTTTTCCTGAAAAATACATCAAAAATCTTACGAGCCGTTCCCGAGTAATCACACCTTCTCCAAATTAGAAAAAAAAGCGTTGCTGATTTTTCCTGGAAAATACACTAAAAATCCTACGAGCCGTTCCCGAGTAATCACACCTTCTCCAAATTGGCCAAAAAAAGCGTTGCTGATTTTTCCTGGAAAATACACTAAAAATCTTAAAAAGAAAAAAAAATACACTAAAAATCCTACGAGCCGTTCCCGAGTAATCACACCTTCTCCAAATTGGCCAAAAAAAGCGTTGCTGATTTTTCCTGGAAAATACACTTAAAATCCTACGAGCCGTTCCCGAGTAATCACACCTTCTCCAAATTAGAAAAAAAAGCGTTGCTGATTTGTCCTGGAAAATACACTAAAAATCCTACGAGCCGTTCCCGAGTAATCACACCTTCTCCAAATTGGCCAAAAAAAGCGTTGTTGATTTTTCCTGGAAAATACACTAAAAAACCTACGAGCCGTTCCCGAGTAATCACACCTTCTCCAAATTGGCCAAAAAAGCGTTGCTGATTTTTCCTGGAAATTACACTTAAAATCCTACGAGCCGTTCCCGAGTAATCACACCTTCTCCAAATTAGAAAAAAAAGCGTTGCTGATTTTTCCTGGAAAATACACTAAAAATCCTACGAGCCGTTCCCGAGTAATCACACCTTCTCCAAATTGGCCAAAAAAAGCGTTGTTGATTTTTCCTGGAAAATACACTAAAAATCTTACGAGCCTTCCCGAGTAATCACACCTTCTCCAAATTGGCCAAAAAAAAGCGTTGCTGATTTTTCCTGGAAAAAACATCAAAAATCTTACGAGCCGTTCCCGAGTAATCACACCTTCTCCAAATTGGCCAAAAAAAGCGTTGCTGATTTTTCCTGAAAAATACATCAAAAATCTTACGAGCCGTTCCCGAGTAATCACACCTTCTCCAAATTGGCCAAAAAAAGCGTTGCTGATTTTTCCTGGAAAATACACTAAAAATCCTACGAGCCGTTCCCGAGTAATCACACCTTCTCCAAATTGGCCAAAAAAAGCGTTGTTGATTTTTCCTGGAAAATACACTAAAAAACCTACGAGCCGTTCCCGAGTAATCACACCTTCTCCAAATTGGCCAAAAAAAGCGTTGTTGATTTTTCCTGGAAAATACACTAAAAATCTTACGAGCCGTTCCCGAGTAATCACACCTTCTCCAAATTGGCCAAAAAAAAGCGTTGCTGATTTTTCCTGGAAAATACACTAAAAATCCTACGAGCCGTTCCCGAGTAATCACACCTTCTCCAAGTTGGCCAAAAAAAGCGTTGCTGATTTTTCCTGGAAAATAGACTAAAAATCTTACGAGCCGTTCCCGAGTAATCACACCTTCTCCAAATTGGCCAAAAAAAGCGTTGCTGATTTTTCCTGGAAAATACACTAAAAATCCTACGAGCCGTTCCCGAGTAATCACACCTTCTCCAAATTGGCCAAAAAAAGCGTTGTTGATTTTTCCTGGAAAATACACTAAAAAACCTACGAGCCGTTCCCGAGTAATCACACCTTCTCCAAATTGGCCAAAAAAAAACCTTGCTGATTTTTCCTGGAAAATACACTAAAAATCCTACGAGCCGTTCCCGAGTAATCACACCTTCTCCAAATTAGAAAAAAAAGCGTTGCTGATTTTTCCTGGAAAATACACTAAAAATCCTACGAGCCGTTCCCGAGTAATCACACCTTCTCCAAATTGGCCAAAAAAAGCGTTGCTGATTTTTCCTGGAAAATACACTAAAAATCCTACGAGCCGTTCCCGAGTAATCACACCTTCTCCAAATTGGCCAAAAAAAAGCGTTGCTGATTTTTCCTGGAAAATACACTAAAAAACCTACGAGCCGTTCCCGAGTAATCACACCTTCTCCAAATTGGCCAAAAAAAGCGTTGTTGATTTTTCCTGGAAAATACACTAAAAATCCTACGAGCCGTTCCCGAGTAATCACACCATCTCCAAATTGGCCAAAAAAAGCGTTGCTGATTTTTCCTGGAAAATACACTAAAAATCTTACGAGCCGTTCCCGAGTAATCACACCTTCTCCAAATTGGCCAAAAAAAGTGTTGCTGATTTTTCCTGGAAATTACACTTAAAATCCTACGAGCCGTTCCCGAGTAATCACACCTTCTCCAAATTGGCCAAAAAAAAGCGTTGCACATTTTTCCTGGAAATTACACTTAAAATCCTACGAGCCGTTCCCGAGTAATCACACCATCTCCAAATTGGCCAAAAAAAGCGTTGCTGATTTTTCCTGGAAAATACACTAAAAATCTTACGAGCCGTTCCCGAGTAATCACACCTTATCCAAATTGGCCAAAAAAAGCGTTGCTGATTTTTCCTGGAAAAAACATCAAAAATCCTACGAGCCGTTTCCGAGTAATCACACCTTCTCCAAATTGGCCAAAAAAAAGCGTTGCACATTTTTCCTGGAAATTACACTTAAAATCCTACGAGCCGTTCCCGAGTAATCACACCTTCTCCAAATTGGCCAAAAAAAGCGTTGCTGATTTTTCCTGGAAAATACACTAAAAAACCTACGAGCCGTTCCCGAGTAATCACACCTTCTCCAAATTGGCCAAAAAAAGCGTTGCTGATTTTTCCTGGAAAATACACTAAAAAACCTACGAGCCGTTCCCGAGTAATCACACCTTCTCCAAATTGGCCAAAAAAAAAGCGTTGCTGATTTTTCCTGGAAAATACACTAAAAATCCTACGAGCCGTTCCCGAGTAATCACACCTTCTCCAAATTGGCCAAAAAAAGCGTTGCTGATTTTTCCTGGAAAATACACTAAAAATCTTACGAGCCGTTTCCGAGTAATCACACCTTCTCCAAATTGGCCAAAAAAAGCGTTGTTGATTTTTCCTGGAAAATACACTAAAAAACCTACGAGCCGTTCCCGAGTAATCACACCTTCTCCAAATTGGCAAAAAAAAGCGTTGTTGATTTTTCCTGGAAATTACACTAAAAATCCTACGAGCCGTTCCCGAGTAATCACACCTTCTCCAAATTAGAAAAAAAAAGCGTTGCTGATTTTTCCTGGAAAATATATTAAAAATTTTATGAGCCGTTCCCGAGTAATCACACCTTCTCCAAATTGGCAAAAAAAAAAGCGTTGCTGATTTTTCCTGGAAAATACACTAAAAAACCTACGAGCCGTTCCCGAGTAATCCCATCTTCTCCAAATTGGCCAAAAAAAGTGTTGCTGATTTTTCCTGGAAATTACACTTAAAATCCTACGAGCCGTTCCCGAGTAATCACACCTTCTCCAAATTGGCCAAAAAAAGCGTTGCTGATTTTTCCTGGAAAATACACTAAAAAACCTACGAGCCGTTCCCGAGTAATCACACCTTCTCCAAATTGGCCAAAAAAAGCGTTGCTGATTTTTCCTGGAAAATACACTAAAAAACCTACGAGCCGTTCCCGAGTAATCACACCTTCTCCAAATTGGCCAAAAAAAGCGTTGCTGATTTTTCCTGGAAAATACACTAAAAATCCTACGAGCCGTTCCCGAGTAATCACACCTTCTCCAAATTGGCCAAAAAAAGCGTTGCTGATTTTTCCTGGAAAATACACTAAAAATCTTACGAGCCGTTTCCGAGTAATCACACCTTCTCCAAATTGGCCAAAAAAAGAGCGTTGTTGATTTTTCCTGGAAAATACACTAAAAAACCTACGAGCCGTTCCCGAGTAATCACACCTTCTCCAAATTGGCCAAAAAAAAGCGTTGCTGATTTTTCCTGGAAAAAACATCAAAAATCCTACGAGCCGTTCCCGAGTAATCACACCTTCTCCAAATTGGCCAAAAAAAAGCGTTGCTGATTTTTCCTGGAAAATACACTAAAAATCCTACGAGCAGTTCCCGAGTAATCCCATCTTCTCCAAATTGGCCAAAAAAAGCGTTGCTGATTTTTCCTGGAAAATACACTAAAAAACCTACGAGCCGTTCCCGAGTAATCCCATCTTCTCCAAATTAGAAAAAAAAGCGTTGCTGATTTTTCCTGGAAAATACACTAAAAATCCTACGAGCCGTTCCCGAGTAATCACACCATCTCCAAATTGGCCAAAAAAAGCGTTGCTGATTTTTCCTGAAAAATACATCAAAAATCTTACGAGCCGTTCCCGAGTAATCACACCTTCTCCAAATTAGAAAAAAAAGCGTTGCTGATTTTTCCTGGAAAATACACTAAAAATCCTACGAGCCGTTCCCGAGTAATCACACCTTCTCCAAATTGGCCAAAAAAAGCGTTGCTGATTTTTCCTGGAAAATACACTAAAAATCTTAAAAAGAAAAAAAAATACACTAAAAATCCTACGAGCCGTTCCCGAGTAATCACACCTTCTCCAAATTGGCCAAAAAAAGCGTTGCTGATTTTTCCTGGAAAATACACTTAAAATCCTACGAGCCGTTCCCGAGTAATCACACCTTCTCCAAATTAGAAAAAAAAGCGTTGCTGATTTTTCCTGGAAAATACACTAAAAATCCTACGAGCCGTTCCCGAGTAATCACACCTTCTCCAAATTGGCCAAAAAAAGCGTTGTTGATTTTTCCTGGAAAATACACTAAAAAACCTACGAGCCGTTCCCGAGTAATCACACCTTCTCCAAATTGGCCAAAAAAGCGTTGCTGATTTTTCCTGGAAATTACACTTAAAATCCTACGAGCCGTTCCCGAGTAATCACACCTTCTCCAAATTAGAAAAAAAAGCGTTGCTGATTTTTCCTGGAAAATACACTAAAAATCCTACGAGCCGTTCCCGAGTAATCACACCTTCTCCAAATTGGCCAAAAAAAGCGTTGTTGATTTTTCCTGGAAAATACACTAAAAATCTTACGAGCCTTCCCGAGTAATCACACCTTCTCCAAATTGGCCAAAAAAAAGCGTTGCTGATTTTTCCTGGAAAAAACATCAAAAATCTTACGAGCCGTTCCCGAGTAATCACACCTTCTCCAAATTGGCCAAAAAAAGCGTTGCTGATTTTTCCTGAAAAATACATCAAAAATCTTACGAGCCGTTCCCGAGTAATCACACCTTCTCCAAATTGGCCAAAAAAAGCGTTGCTGATTTTTCCTGGAAAATACACTAAAAATCCTACGAGCCGTTCCCGAGTAATCACACCTTCTCCAAATTGGCCAAAAAAAGCGTTGTTGATTTTTCCTGGAAAATACACTAAAAAACCTACGAGCCGTTCCCGAGTAATCACACCTTCTCCAAATTGGCCAAAAAAAGCGTTGTTGATTTTTCCTGGAAAATACACTAAAAATCTTACGAGCCGTTCCCGAGTAATCACACCTTCTCCAAATTGGCCAAAAAAAAGCGTTGCTGATTTTTCCTGGAAAATACACTAAAAATCCTACGAGCCGTTCCCGAGTAATCACACCTTCTCCAAGTTGGCCAAAAAAAGCGTTGCTGATTTTTCCTGGAAAATACACTAAAAATCTTACGAGCCGTTCCCGAGTAATCACACCTTCTCCAAATTGGCCAAAAAAAGCGTTGCTGATTTTTCCTGGAAAATACACTAAAAATCCTACGAGCCGTTCCCGAGTAATCACACCTTCTCCAAATTGGCCAAAAAAAGCGTTGTTGATTTTTCCTGGAAAATACACTAAAAAACCTACGAGCCGTTCCCGAGTAATCACACCTTCTCCAAATTGGCCAAAAAAAAACCTTGCTGATTTTTCCTGGAAAATACACTAAAAATCCTACGAGCCGTTCCCGAGTAATCACACCTTCTCCAAATTAGAAAAAAAAGCGTTGCTGATTTTTCCTGGAAAATACACTAAAAATCCTACGAGCCGTTCCCGAGTAATCACACCTTCTCCAAATTGGCCAAAAAAAGCGTTGCTGATTTTTCCTGGAAAATACACTAAAAATCCTACGAGCCGTTCCCGAGTAATCACACCTTCTCCAAATTGGCCAAAAAAAAGCGTTGCTGATTTTTCCTGGAAAATACACTAAAAAACCTACGAGCCGTTCCCGAGTAATCACACCTTCTCCAAATTGGCCAAAAAAAGCGTTGTTGATTTTTCCTGGAAAATACACTAAAAATCCTACGAGCCGTTCCCGAGTAATCACACCATCTCCAAATTGGCCAAAAAAAGCGTTGCTGATTTTTCCTGGAAAATACACTAAAAATCTTACGAGCCGTTCCCGAGTAATCACACCTTCTCCAAATTGGCCAAAAAAAGTGTTGCTGATTTTTCCTGGAAATTACACTTAAAATCCTACGAGCCGTTCCCGAGTAATCACACCTTCTCCAAATTGGCCAAAAAAAGCGTTGTTGATTTTTCCTGGAAAATACACTAAAAATCCTACGAGCCGTTCCCGAGTAATCACACCATCTCCAAATTGGCCAAAAAAAGCGTTGCTGATTTTTCCTGGAAAATACACTAAAAATCTTACGAGCCGTTCCCGAGTAATCACACCTTATCCAAATTGGCCAAAAAAAGCGTTGCTGATTTTTCCTGGAAAAAACATCAAAAATCCTACGAGCCGTTTCCGAGTAATCACACCTTCTCCAAATTGGCCAAAAAAAAGCGTTGCACATTTTTCCTGGAAATTACACTTAAAATCCTACGAGCCGTTCCCGAGTAATCACACCTTCTCCAAATTGGCCAAAAAAAGCGTTGCTGATTTTTCCTGGAAAATACACTAAAAAACCTACGAGCCGTTCCCGAGTAATCACACCTTCTCCAAATTGGCCAAAAAAAGCGTTGCTGATTTTTCCTGGAAAATACACTAAAAAACCTACGAGCCGTTCCCGAGTAATCACACCTTCTCCAAATTGGCCAAAAAAAAAGCGTTGCTGATTTTTCCTGGAAAATACACTAAAAATCCTACGAGCCGTTCCCGAGTAATCACACCTTCTCCAAATTGGCCAAAAAAAGCGTTGCTGATTTTTCCTGGAAAATACACTAAAAATCTTACGAGCCGTTTCCGAGTAATCACACCTTCTCCAAATTGGCCAAAAAAAGCGTTGTTGATTTTTCCTGGAAAATACACTAAAAAACCTACGAGCCGTTCCCGAGTAATCACACCTTCTCCAAATTGGCAAAAAAAAGCGTTGTTGATTTTTCCTGGAAATTACACTAAAAATCCTACGAGCCGTTCCCGAGTAATCACACCTTCTCCAAATTAGAAAAAAAAAGCGTTGCTGATTTTTCCTGGAAAATATATTAAAAATTTTATGAGCCGTTCCCGAGTAATCACACCTTCTCCAAATTGGCAAAAAAAAAAGCGTTGCTGATTTTTCCTGGAAAATACACTAAAAAACCTACGAGCCGTTCCCGAGTAATCCCATCTTCTCCAAATTGGCCAAAAAAAGTGTTGCTGATTTTTCCTGGAAATTACACTTAAAATCCTACGAGCCGTTCCCGAGTAATAACACCTTCTCCAAATTGGCCAAAAAAAAGCGTTGCTGATTTTTCCTGGAAAATACACTAAAAAACCTACGAGCCGTTCCCGAGTAATCACACCTTCTCCAAATTGGCCAAAAAAAGCGTTGCTGATTTTTCCTGGAAAATACACTAAAAAACCTACGAGCCGTTCCCGAGTAATCACACCTTCTCCAAATTGGCCAAAAAAAAGCGTTGCTGATTTTTCCTGGAAAATACACTAAAAATCCTACGAGCCGTTCCCGAGTAATCACACCTTCTCCAAATTGGCCAAAAAAAGCGTTGCTGATTTTTCCTGGAAAATACACTAAAAATCTTACGAGCCGTTTCCGAGTAATCACACCTTCTCCAAATTGGCCAAAAAAAGCGTTGTTGATTTTTCCTGGAAAATACACTAAAAAACCTACGAGCCGTTCCCGAGTAATCACACCTTCTCCAAATTGGCCAAAAAAAAGCGTTGCTGATTTTTCCTGGAAAAAACATCAAAAATCCTACGAGCCGTTCCCGAGTAATCACACCTTCTCCAAATTGGCCAAAAAAAAGCGTTGCTGATTTTTCCTGGAAAATACACTAAAAATCCTACGAGCAGTTCCCGAGTAATCCCATCTTCTCCAAATTGGCCAAAAAAAGCGTTGCTGATTTTTCCTGGAAAATACACTAAAAAACCTACGAGCCGTTCCCGAGTAATCACACCTTCTCCAAATTGGCCAAAAAAAGCGTTGCACATTTTTCCTGGAAATTACACTTAAAATCCTACGAGCCGTTCCCGAGTAATCCCATCTTCTCCAAATTGGCCAAAAAAAGCGTTGCTGATTTTTCCTGGAAAATACACTAAAAATCCTACGAGCCGTTCCCGAGTAATCACACCTTCTCCAAATTGGCCAAAAAAAGCGTTGCACATTTTTCCTGGAAAAAACATCAAAAATCTTACGAGCCGTTCCCGAGTAATCACACCTTCTCCAAATTGGCCAAAAAAAGCGTTGTTGATTTTTCCTGGAAATTACACTTAAAATCCTACGAGCCGTTCCCGAGTAATCCCATCTTCTCCAAATTGGCCAAAAAAAGCGTTGCTGATTTTTCCTGGAAAATACACTAAAAATCCTACGAGCCGTTCCCGAGTAATCACACCTTCTCCAAATTGGCCAAAAAAAGCGTTGCACATTTTTCCTGGAAAAAACATCAAAAATCTTACGAGCCGTTCCCGAGTAATCACACCTTCTCCAAATTGGCCAAAAAAAGCGTTGTTGATTTTTCCTGGAAAATATATTAAAAATTTTATGAGCCGTTCCCGAGTAATCACACCTTCTCCAAATTGGCAAAAAAAAAGCGTTGCTGATTTTTCCTGGAAAATACACTAAAAATCCTACGAGCAGTTCCCGAGTAATCACACCTTCTCCAAATTGGCCAAAAAAAGCGTTGTTGATTTTTCCTGGAAAATACACTAAAAAACCTACGAGCCGTTCCCGAGTAATCCCATCTTCTCCAAATTGGCCAAAAAAAGCGTTGCTGATTTTTCCTGGAAAATACACTAAAAAACCTACGAGCAGTTCCCGAGTAATCACACCTTCTCCAAATTGGCCAAAAAAAGCGTTGTTGATTTTTCCTGGAAAATATATTAAAAATTTTATGAGCCGTTCCCGAGTAATCACACCTTCTCCAAATTGGCAAAAAAAAAGCGTTGCTGATTTTTCCTGGAAAATACACTAAAAATCCTACGAGCAGTTCCCGAGTAATCACACCTTCTCCAAATTGGCCAAAAAAAGCGTTGTTGATTTTTCCTGGAAAATACACTAAAAAACCTACGAGCCGTTCCCGAGTAATCCCATCTTCTCCAAATTGGCCAAAAAAAGCGTTGCTGATTTTTCCTGGAAAATACACTAAAAAACCTACGAGCCGTTCCCGAGTAATCCCATCTTCTCCGAATTGGCCAAAAAAAGCGTTGCTGATTTTTCCTGGAAAAAACATCAAAAATCTTACGAGCCGTTCCCGAGTAATCACAGCTTCTCCAAATTGGCCAAAAAAAAGCGTTGTTGATTTTTCCTGGAAAATACACTAAAAATCCTACGAGCCGTTCCCGAGTAATCACACCTTCTCCAAATTGGCCAAAAAAAGCGTTGCTGATTTTTCCTGGAAAATACACTAAAAATCCTACGAGCCGTTCCCGAGTAATCCCATCTTCTCCAAATTAGAAAAAAAAGCGTTGCTGATTTTTCCTGGAAAATACACTAAAAATCCTACGAGCCGTTCCCGAGTAATCCCATCTTCTCCAAATTAGAAAAAAAAGCGTTGCTGATTTTTCCTGGAAAATACACTAAAAATCCTACGAGCCGTTCCCGAGTAATCCCATCTTCTCCAAATTGGCAAAAAAAAGCGTTGCTGATTTTTCCTGGAAAATACACTAAAAATCCTACGAGCCGTTCCCGAGTAATCACACCATCTCCAAATTGGCCAAAAAAAGCGTTGCTGATTTTTCCTGGAAAAAACATCAAAAATCCTACGAGCCGTTCCCGAGTAATCACACCTTATCCAAATTGGCAAAAAAAAAGCGTTGCTGATTTTTCCTGGAAAATACACTAAAAAACCTACGAGCCGTTCCCGAGTAATCCCATCTTCTCCAAATTAGCAAAAAAAAAGCGTTGCTGATTTTTCCTGGAAAATACACTAAAAATCCTACGAGCCGTTCCCGAGTAATCACACCTTCTCCAAATTGGCAAAAAAAAAGCGTTGCGGATTTTTCCTGGAAAATACACTAAAAAACCTACGAGCCGTTCCCGAGTAATCACACCTTCTCCAAATTGGCCAAAAAAAACGTTGCTGATTTTTCCTGGAAAAAACATCAAAAATCCTACGAGCCGTTCCCGAGTAATCCAATCTTCTCCAAATTAGAAAAAAAAGCGTTGCTGATTTTTCCTGGAAAAAACATCAAAAATCTTACGAGCCGTTCCCGAGTAATCACACCTTCTCCAAATTGGCCAAAAAAAGCGTTGCTGATTTTTCCTGGAAAATACACTAAAAATCTTACGAGCCGTTCCCGAGTAATCACACCTTCTCCAAATTGGCCAAAAAAAGCGTTGTTGATTTTTCCTGGAAAATACACTAAAAAACCTACGAGCCGTTCCCGAGTAATCCCATCTTCTCCAAATTGGCCAAAAAAAGCGTTGTTGATTTTTCCTGGAAAATACACTAAAAAACCTACGAGCCGTTCCCGAGTAATCACACCTGCTCCAAATTGGCCAAAAAAAAGCGTTGCTGATTTTTCCTGGAAAATACACTAAAAAACCTACGAGCCGTTCCCGAGTAATCACACCTTATCCAAATTGGCCAAAAAAAAGCGTTGCTGATTTTTCCTGGAAAATACACTAAAAAACCTAAGAGCCGTTTCCGAGTAATCACACCTTCTCCAAATTGGCCAAAAAAAGCGTTGCTGATTTTTCCTGGAAAATACACTAAAAAACCTACGAGCCGTTCCCGAGTAATCACAGCTTCTCCAAATTGGCCAAAAAAAAGCGTTGTTGATTTTTCCTGGAAATTACACTAAAAATCCTACGAGCCGTTCCCGAGTAATCACAGCATCTCCAAATTGGCCAAAAAAAGCGTTGCTGATTTTTCCTGGAAAAAACATCAAAAATCCTACGAGCCGTTCCCGAGTAATCCCATCTTCTCCAATTTAGAAAAAAAGCGTTGTTGATTTTTCCTGGAAATTACACTAAAAATCCTACGAGCCGTTCCCGAGTAATCACACCTTCTCCAAATTGGCCAAAAAAAAACGTTGCTGATTTTTCCTGGAAAATACACTAAAAATTTTATGAGCCGTTCCCGAGTAATCACACCTTCTCCAAATTGGCCAAAAAAAGCGTTGCTGATTTTTCCTGGAAAATACACTAAAAATCTTACGAGCCGTTCCCGAGTAATCACACCTTCTCCAAATTGGCCAAAAAAAGCGTTGTTGATTTTTCCTGGAAAATACACTAAAAAACCTACGAGCCGTTCCCGAGTAATCACACCTTCTCCAAATTGGCCAAAAAAAGCGTTGTTGATTTTTCCTGGAAAATACACTAAAAATCTTACGAGCCGTTCCCGAGTAATCACACCTTCTCCAAATTGGCCAAAAAAAAGCGTTGCTGATTTTTCCTGAAAAATACACTAAAAAACCTACGAGCCGTTCCCGAGTAATCACACCTTCTCCAAATTGGCCAAAAAAAGCGTTGTTGATTTTTCCTGGAAATTACACTAAAAATCCTACGAGCCGTTCCCGAGTAATCACACCTTCTCCAAATTGGCCAAAAAAAGCGTTGCTGATTTTTCCTGGAAAAAACATCAAAAACCTACGAGCCGTTCCCGAGTAATCACACCTTCTCCAAATTGGCCAAAAAAAGCGTTGCTGATTTTTCCTGGAAAATACACTAAAAATCTTACGAGCCGTTCCCGAGTAATCACACCTTCTCCAAATTGGCCAAAAAAAAGCGTTGCTGATTTTTCCTGGAAAATACACTAAAAATCCTACGAGCCGTTCCCGAGTAATCACACCTTCTCCAAATTGGCCAAAAAAAGCGTTGCTGATTTTTCCTGGAAAATACACTAAAAAACCTACGAGCCGTTCCCGAGTAATCCCATCTTCTCCAAATTAGAAAAAAAAGCGTTGCTGATATTTCCTGGAAAATACACTAAAAATCTTACGAGCCGTTCCCGAGTAATCACACCTTCTCCAAATTAGAAAAAAAAGCGTTGCTGATTTTTCCTGGAAAAAACATCAAAAATCCTACGAGCCGTTCCCGAGTAATCCCATCTTCTCCAAATTAGAAAAAAAAGCGTTGCTGATTTTTCCTGGAAAATACACTAAAAATCCTACGAGCCGTTCCCGAGTAATCACACCTTCTCCAAATTGGCCAAAAAAAGCGTTGTTGATTTTTCCTGGAAAATACACTAAAAATCCTACGAGCCGTTCCCGAGTAATCACAGCTTCTCCAAATTGGCCAAAAAAAAGCGTTGTTGATTTTTCCTGGAAATTACACTAAAAAACCTACGAGCCGTTCCCGAGTAATCCCATCTTCTCCAAATTAGAAAAAAAAGCGTTGCTGATTTTTCCTGAAAAATACACTAAAAAACCTACGAGCCGTTCCCGAGTAATCACACCTTCTCCAAATTGGCCAAAAAAAAACCTTGCTGATTTTTCCTGGAAAATACACTAAAAATCTTACGAGCCGTTCCCGAGTAATCACACCTTCTCCAAATTGGCCAAAAAAAGCGTTGCTGATTTTTCCTGGAAAATACACTAAAAAACCTACCGTTCCTGGAAAATACACTAAAAAACCTACGAGCCGTTCCCGAGTAATCCCATCTTCTCCGAATTGGCCAAAAAAAGCGTTGTTGATTTTTCCTGGAAAATATATTAAAAATTTTATGAGCCGTTCCCGAGTAATCACACCTTCTCCAAATTGGCCAAAAAAAGCGTTGCTGATTTTTCCTGGAAAATACACTAAAAAACCTACGAGCCGTTCCCGAGTAATCACACCTTCTCCAAATTGGCCAAAAAAAGTGTTGCTGATTTTTCCTGGAAAATACACTAAAAATCTTACGAGCCGTTCCCGAGTAATCACACCTTCTCCAAATTGGCAAAAAAAAGCGTTGCTGATTTTTCCTGGAAAATACACTAAAAATCTTACGAGCCGTTCCCGAGTAATCCCATCTTCTCCGAATTGGCCAAAAAAAGCGTTGCTGATTTTTCCTGGAAAAAACATCAAAAATCTTACGAGCCGTTCCCGAGTAATCACACCTTCTCCAAATTGGCCAAAAAAAGCGTTGCTGATTTTTCCTGGAAAATACACTAAAAATCCTACGAGCCGTTCCCGAGTAATCACACCTTCTCCAAATTGGCCAAAAAAAGCGTTGCTGATTTTTCCTGAAAAATACACTAAAAAACCTACGAGCCGTTCCTGAGTAATCACACCTTCTCCAAATTGGCAAAAAAAAGCGTTGCTGATTTTTCCTGGAAAATACACTAAAAATCCTACGAGCCGTTCCCGAGTAATCCCATCTTCTCCAAATTGGCCAAAAAAAGCGTTGCTGATTTTTCCTGGAAATTACACTAAAAATCCTACGAGCCGTTCCCGAGTAATCACACCTTCTCCAAATTGGCCAAAAAAAGCGTTGCTGATTTTTCCTGGAAAAAACATCAAAAACCTACGAGCCGTTCCCGAGTAATCACACCTTCTCCAAATTGGCCAAAAAAAAGCGTTGCTGATTTTTCCTGGAAAATACACTAAAAATCTTACGAGCCGTTCCCGAGTAATCACACCTTCTCCAAATTGGCCAAAAAAAAGCGTTGCTGATTTTTCCTGGAAAATACACTAAAAATCCTACGAGCCGTTCCCGAGTAATCACACCTTCTCCAAATTGGCCAAAAAAAGCGTTGCTGATTTTTCCTGGAAAATACACTAAAAAACCTACGAGCCGTTCCCGAGTAATCCCATCTTCTCCAAATAAGAAAAAAAAGCGTTGCTGATATTTCCTGGAAAATACACTAAAAATCTTACGAGCCGTTCCCGAGTAATCACACCTTCTCCAAATTAGAAAAAAAAGCGTTGCTGATTTTTCCTGGAAAAAACATCAAAAATCCTACGAGCCGTTCCCGAGTAATCCCATCTTCTCCAAATTAGAAAAAAAAAGCGTTGCTGATTTTTCCTGGAAAATACACTAAAAATCCTACGAGCCGTTCCCGAGTAATCACACCTTCTCCAAATTGGCCAAAAAAAGCGTTGTTGATTTTTCCTGGAAAATACACTAAAAATCCTACGAGCCGTTCCCGAGTAATCACAGCTTCTCCAAATTGGCCAAAAAAAAGCGTTGTTGATTTTTCCTGGAAATTACACTAAAAAACCTACGAGCCGTTCCCGAGTAATCCCATCTTCTCCAAATTAGAAAAAAAAGCGTTGCTGATTTTTCCTGAAAAATACACTAAAAAACCTACGAGCCGTTCCCGAGTAATCACACCTTTTCCAAATTGGCCAAAAAAAAACCTTGCTGATTTTTCCTGGAAAATACACTAAAAAACCTACGAGCCGTTCCCGAGTAATCCCATCTTCTCCAAATTAGAAAAAAAAAACCTTGCTGATTTTTCCTGGAAAATACACTAAAAATCCTACGAGCCGTTCCCGAGTAATCACACCTTCTCCAAATTGGCCAAAAAAAAGCGTTGCTGATTTTTCCTGGAAAATACACTAAAAATCTTACGAGCCGTTCCCGAGTAATCACACCTTCTCCAAATTGGCCAAAAAAAGCGTTGCTGATTTTTCCTGGAAAATACACTAAAAAACCTACCGTTCCTCGAAAATACACTAAAAAACCTACGAGCCGTTCCCGAGTAATCCCATCTTCTCCGAATTGGCCAAAAAAAGCGTTGTTGATTTTTCCTGGAAAATATATTAAAAATTTTATGAGCCGTTCCCGAGTAATCACACCTTCTCCAAATTGGCCAAAAAAAGCGTTGCTGATTTTTCCTGGAAAATACACTAAAAAACCTACGAGCCGTTCCCGAGTAATCACACCATCTCCAAATTGGCCAAAAAAAGCGTTGCTGATTTTTCCTGGAAAATACACTAAAAATCCTACGAGCCGTTCCCGAGTAATCACACCTTCTCCAAATTGGCAAAAAAAAGCGTTGTTGATTTTTCCTGGAAATTACACTAAAAATCCTACGAGCCGTTCCCGAGTAATCACACCTTCTCCAAATTGGCCAAAAAAAAACGTTGCTGATTTTTCCTGGAAAATACACTAAAAATTTTATGAGCCGTTCCCGAGTAATCACACCTTCTCCAAATTGGCCAAAAAAAGCGTTGCTGATTTTTCCTGGAAAATACACTAAAAATCTTACGAGCCGTTCCCGAGTAATCACACCTTCTCCAAATTGGCCAAAAAAAGCGTTGTTGATTTTTCCTGGAAAATACACTAAAAAACCTACGAGCCGTTCCCGAGTAATCACACCTTCTCCAAATTGGCCAAAAAAAGCGTTGTTGATTTTTCCTGGAAAATACACTAAAAATCTTACGAGCCGTTCCCGAGTAATCACACCTTCTCCAAATTGGCCAAAAAAAAGCGTTGCTGATTTTTCCTGAAAAATACACTAAAAAACCTACGAGCCGTTCCCGAGTAATCACACCTTCTCCAAATTGGCCAAAAAAAGCGTTGTTGATTTTTCCTGGAAATTACACTAAAAATCCTACGAGCCGTTCCCGAGTAATCACACCTTCTCCAAATTGGCCAAAAAAAGCGTTGCTGATTTTTCCTGGAAAAAACATCAAAAACCTACGAGCCGTTCCCGAGTAATCACACCTTCTCCAAATTGGCCAAAAAAAAGCGTTGCTGATTTTTCCTGGAAAATACACTAAAAATCTTACGAGCCGTTCCCGAGTAATCACACCTTCTCCAAATTGGCCAAAAAAAAGCGTTGCTGATTTTTCCTGGAAAATACACTAAAAATCCTACGAGCCGTTCCCGAGTAATCACACCTTCTCCAAATTGGCCAAAAAAAGCGTTGCTGATTTTTCCTGGAAAATACACTAAAAAACCTACGAGCCGTTCCCGAGTAATCCCATCTTCTCCAAATTAGAAAAAAAAGCGTTGCTGATATTTCCTGGAAAATACACTAAAAATCTTACGAGCCGTTCCCGAGTAATCACACCTTCTCCAAATTAGAAAAAAAAGCGTTGCTGATTTTTCCTGGAAAAAACATCAAAAATCCTACGAGCCGTTCCCGAGTAATCCCATCTTCTCCAAATTAGAAAAAAAAGCGTTGCTGATTTTTCCTGGAAAATACACTAAAAATCCTACGAGCCGTTCCCGAGTAATCACACCTTCTCCAAATTGGCCAAAAAAAGCGTTGTTGATTTTTCCTGGAAAATACACTAAAAATCCTACGAGCCGTTCCCGAGTAATCACAGCTTCTCCAAATTGGCCAAAAAAAAGCGTTGTTGATTTTTCCTGGAAATTACACTAAAAAACCTACGAGCCGTTCCCGAGTAATCCCATCTTCTCCAAATTAGAAAAAAAAGCGTTGTTGATTTTTCCTGAAAAATACACTAAAAAACCTACGAGCCGTTCCCGAGTAATCACACCTTCTCCAAATTGGCCAAAAAAAAACCTTGCTGATTTTTCCTGGAAAATACACTAAAAAACCTACGAGCCGTTCCCGAGTAATCCCATCTTCTCCAAATTAGAAAAAAAAAACCTTGCTGATTTTTCCTGGAAAATACACTAAAAATCCTACGAGCCGTTCCCGAGTAATCACACCTTCTCCAAATTGGCCAAAAAAAAGCGTTGCTGATTTTTCCTGGAAAATACACTAAAAATCTTACGAGCCGTTCCCGAGTAATCACACCTTCTCCAAATTGGCCAAAAAAAGCGTTGCTGATTTTTCCTGGAAAATACACTAAAAAACCTACCGTTCCTGGAAAATACACTAAAAAACCTACGAGCCGTTCCCGAGTAATCCCATCTTCTCCGAATTGGCCAAAAAAAGCGTTGTTGATTTTTCCTGGAAAATATATTAAAAATTTTATGAGCCGTTCCCGAGTAATCACACCTTCTCCAAATTGGCCAAAAAAAGCGTTGCTGATTTTTCCTGGAAAATACACTAAAAAACCTACGAGCCGTTCCCGAGTAATCACACCTTCTCCAAATTGGCCAAAAAAAGTGTTGCTGATTTTTCCTGGAAAATACACTAAAAATCTTACGAGCCGTTCCCGAGTAATCACACCTTCTCCAAATTGGCAAAAAAAAGCGTTGCTGATTTTTCCTGGAAAATACACTAAAAATCTTACGAGCCGTTCCCGAGTAATCCCATCTTCTCCGAATTGGCCAAAAAAAGCGTTGCTGATTTTTCCTGGAAAAAACATCAAAAATCTTACGAGCCGTTCCCGAGTAATCACACCTTCTCCAAATTGGCCAAAAAAAGCGTTGCTGATTTTTCCTGGAAAATACACTAAAAATCCTACGAGCCGTTCCCGAGTAATCACACCTTCTCCAAATTGGCCAAAAAAAAGCGTTGCTGATTTTTCCTGAAAAATACACTAAAAAACCTACGAGCCGTTCCCGAGTAATCACACCTTCTCCAAATTGGCAAAAAAAAGCGTTGCTGATTTTTCCTGGAAAATACACTAAAAATCCTACGAGCCGTTCCCGAGTAATCCCATCTTCTCCAAATTGGCCAAAAAAAGCGTTGCTGATTTTTCCTGGAAAATACACTAAAAATCCTACGAGCCGTTCCCGAGTAATCACACCTTCTCCAAATTGGCCAAAAAAAAGCGTTGTTGATTTTTCCTGGAAAATACACTAAAAATCCTACGAGCCGTTCCCGAGTAATCACACCTTCTCCAAATTGGCCAAAAAAAAGCGTTGCTGATTTTTCCTGAAAAATACACTAAAAAACCTACGAGCCGTTCCCGAGTAATCACACCTTATCCAAATTGGCCAAAAAAAGTGTTGCTGATTTTTCCTGGAAAATATATTAAAAATTTTATGAGCCGTTCCCGAGTAATCCCATCTTCTCCAAATTGGCAAAAAAAGCGTAGCTGATTTTTCCTGGAAAATACACTAAAAATCTTACGAGCCGTTCCCGAGTAATCACACCTTCTCCAAATTGGCCAAAAAAAGTGTTGCTGATTTTTCCTGGAAAATATATTAAAAATCTTACGAGCCGTTCCCGAGTAATCACACCTTCTCCAAATTAGAAAAAAAAGCGTTGCTGATTTTTCCTGGAAAATACACTAAAAATCTTACGAGCCGTTCCCGAGTAATCACACCTTCTCCAAATTGGCCAAAAAAAGCGTTGCTGATTTTTCCTGAAAAATACATCAAAAATCCTACGAGCCGTTCCCGAGTAATCACACCTTCTCCAAATTGGCCAAAAAAAGCGTTGCTGATTTTTCCTGGAAAATACACTAAAAATCCTACGAGCCGTTCCCGAGTAATCACACCTTCTCCAAATTGGCCAAAAAAAGCGTTGCTGATTTTTCCTGGAAAATACACTAAAAATCCTACGAGCAGTTTCCGAGTAATCACACCTTCTCCAAATTGGCAAAAAAAAGCGTTGCACATTTTTCCTGGAAAATACACTAAAAATCCTACGAGCCGTTCCCGAGTAATCACACCTTCTCCAAATTGGCCAAAAAAAGCGTTGCTGATTTTTCCTGGAAAAAACATCAAAAATCTTACGATCCGTTCCCGAGTAATCACACCTTCTCCAAATTGGCCAAAAAAAAGCGTTGCTGATTTTTCCTGGAAAAAACATCAAAAATCTTACGAGCCGTTCCCGAGTAATCACACCTTCTCCAAATTGGCAAAAAAAAGCGTTGCTGATTTTTCCTGGAAAATACACTAAAAAACCTACGAGCCGTTCCCGAGTAATCCCATCTTCTCCAAATTAGAAAAAAAAGCGTTGCTGATTTTTCCTGGAAAATATACTAAAAATCTTACGAGCCGTTCCCGAGTAATCACACCTTCTCCAAATTGGCCAAAAAAAGTGTTGCTGATTTTTCCTGGAAAATATATTAAAAATTTTATGAGCCGTTCCCGAGTAATCCCATCTTCTCCAAATTGGCCAAAAAAAAGCGTTGCTAATTTTTCCTGGAAAATACACTAAAAATCCTACGAGCCGTTCCCGAGTAATCACACCTTCTCCAAATTGGCCAAAAAAAGCGTTGCTGATTTTTCCTGGAAAATACACTAAAAAACCTACGAGCCGTTCCCGAGTAATCACACCTTCTCCAAATTGGCCAAAAAAAAGCGTTGCTGATTTTTCCTGGAAAATACACTTAAAATCCTACGAGCCGTTCCCCAGTAATCACACCTTCTCCAAATTGGCCAAAAAAAGCGTTGCTGATTTTTCCTGGAAAAAACATCAAAAATCTTACGAGCCGTTCCCGAGTAATCACACCTTCTCCAAATTGGCCAAAAAAAACGTTGCTGATTTTTCCTGGAAAATACACTAAAAATCTTACGAGCCGTTTCCGAGTAATCACACCTTCTCCAAATTGGCCAAAAAAAAGCGTTACTGATTTTTCCTGGAAAATACACTAAAAAACCTACGAGCCGTTCCCGAGTAATCACACCTTCTCCAAATTGGCCAAAAAAAAGCGTTGTTGATTTTTCCTGGAAAATACACTAAAAAACCTACGAGCCGTTCCCGAGTAATCACACCTTCTCCAAATTGGCCAAAAAAAGCGTTGCTGATTTTTCCTGGAAAATACACTAAAAATCCTACGAGCCGTTCCCGAGTAATCCCATCTTCTCCAAATTAGAAAAAAAAGCGTTGCTGATTTTTCCTGGAAAATACACTAAAAATCTTACGAGCCGTTCCCGAGTAATCACACCTTCTCCAAATTGGCCAAAAAAAGCGTTGCTGATTTTTCCTGGAAAATACACTAAAAAACCTACGAGCCGTTCCCGAGTAATCACACCTTCTCCAAATTGGCCAAAAAAAAACCTTGCTGATTTTTCCTGGAAAATACACTAAAAAACCTACGAGCCGTTCCCGAGTAATCACACCTTCTCCAAATTGGCCAAAAAAAGCGTTGCTGATTTTTCCTGGAAAATACACTAAAAATCTTACGAGCCGTTCCCGAGTAATCACACCTTCTCCAAATTAGAAAAAAAAGCGTTGCTGATTTTTCCTGGAAAATACACTAAAAATCCTACGAGCCGTTCCCGAGTAATCCCATCTTCTCCAAATTGGCCAAAAAAAAACCTTGCTGATTTTTCCTGGAAAATACACTAAAAATCCTACGAGCCGTACCCGAGTAATCCCATCTTCTCCAAATTGGCCAAAAAAAAACCTTGCTGATTTTTCCTGGAAAATACACTAAAAAACCTACGAGCCGTTCCCGAGTAATCACACCTTCTCCAAATTGGCCAAAAAAAGTGTTGCTGATTTTTCCTGGAAAATATATTAAAAATTTTATGAGCCGTTCCCGAGTAATCCCATCTTCTCCAAATTGGCCAAAAAAAGCGTTGCTGATTTTTCCTGGAAAATACACTAAAAATCCTACGAGCCGTTTCCGAGTAATCACACCTTCTCCAAATTGGCCAAAAAAAGCGTTGTTGATTTTTCCTGGAAAATACACTAAAAATCCTACGAGCCGTTCCCGAGTAATCACACCTTCTCCAAATTGGCCAAAAAAAGCGTTGCTGATTTTTCCTGGAAAATACACTAAAAATCTTACGAGCCTTTCCCGAGTAATCACACCTTCTCCAAATTGGCCAAAAAAAAGCGTTGCTGATTTTTCCTGGAAAATACACTAAAAATTTTATGAGCCGTTCCCGAGTAATCCCATCTTCTCCAAATTGGCCAAAAAAAGCGTTGCTGATTTTTCCTGGAAAATACACTAAAAATCCTACGAGCCGTTCCCGAGTAATCACACCTTCTCCAAATTGGCCAAAAAAAGCGTTGCTGATTTTTCCTGGAAAATACACTAAAAATCCTACGAGCCGTTCCCGAGTAATCACACCTTCTCCAAATTGGCCAAAAAAAGCGTTGTTGATTTTTCCTGGAAAATACACTAAAAATCTTACGAGCCGTTCCCGAGTAATCACACCTTCTCCAAATTGGCCAAAAAAAAGCGTTGCTGATTTTTCCTGGAAAAAACATCAAAAATCTTACGAGCCGTTCCCGAGTAATCACACCTTCTCCAAATTGGCCAAAAAAAACGTTGCTGATTTTTCCTGGAAAATACACTAAAAATCTTACGAGCCGTTTCCGAGTAATCACACCTTCTCCAAATTGGCCAAAAAAAAGCGTTGCTGATTTTTCCTGGAAAATACACTAAAAAACCTACGAGCCGTTCCCGAGTAATCACACCTTCTCCAAATTGGCCAAAAAAAAGCGTTGTTGATTTTTCCTGGAAAATACACTAAAAAACCTACGAGCCGTTCCCGAGTAATCACACCTTCTCCAAATTGGCCAAAAAAAGCGTTGCTGATTTTTCCTGGAAAATACACTAAAAATCCTACGAGCCGTTCCCGAGTAATCCCATCTTCTCCAAATTAGAAAAAAAAGCGTTGCTGATTTTTCCTGGAAAATACACTAAAAATCTTACGAGCCGTTCCCGAGTAATCACACCTTCTCCAAATTGGCCAAAAAAAGCGTTGCTGATTTTTCCTGGAAAATACACTAAAAAACCTACGAGCCGTTCCCGAGTAATCACACCTTCTCCAAATTGGCCAAAAAAAAACCTTGCTGATTTTTCCTGGAAAATACACTAAAAAACCTACGAGCCGTTCCCGAGTAATCACACCTTCTCCAAATTGGCCAAAAAAAGCGTTGCTGATTTTTCCTGGAAAATACACTAAAAATCTTACGAGCCGTTCCCGAGTAATCACACCTTCTCCAAATTAGAAAAAAAAGCGTTGCTGATTTTTCCTGGAAAATACACTAAAAATCCTACGAGCCGTTCCCGAGTAATCCCATCTTCTCCAAATTGGCCAAAAAAAAACCTTGCTGATTTTTCCTGGAAAATACACTAAAAATCCTACGAGCCGTACCCGAGTAATCCCATCTTCTCCAAATTGGCCAAAAAAAAACCTTGCTGATTTTTCCTGGAAAATACACTAAAAAACCTACGAGCCGTTCCCGAGTAATCACACCTTCTCCAAATTGGCCAAAAAAAGTGTTGCTGATTTTTCCTGGAAAATATATTAAAAATTTTATGAGCCGTTCCCGAGTAATCCCATCTTCTCCAAATTGGCCAAAAAAAGCGTTGCTGATTTTTCCTGGAAAATACACTAAAAATCCTACGAGCCGTTTCCGAGTAATCACACCTTCTCCAAATTGGCCAAAAAAAGCGTTGTTGATTTTTCCTGGAAAATACACTAAAAATCCTACGAGCCGTTCCCGAGTAATCACACCTTCTCCAAATTGGCCAAAAAAAGCGTTGCTGATTTTTCCTGGAAAATACACTAAAAATCTTACGAGCCTTTCCCGAGTAATCACACCTTCTCCAAATTGGCCAAAAAAAAGCGTTGCTGATTTTTCCTGGAAAATACACTAAAAATTTTATGAGCCGTTCCCGAGTAATCCCATCTTCTCCAAATTGGCCAAAAAAAGCGTTGCTGATTTTTCCTGGAAAATACACTAAAAATCCTACGAGCCGTTCCCGAGTAATCACACCTTCTCCAAATTGGCCAAAAAAAGCGTTGCTGATTTTTCCTGGAAAATACACTAAATATCCTACGAGCCGTTCCCGAGTAATCACACCTTCTCCAAATTGGCCAAAAAAAGCGTTGTTGATTTTTCCTGGAAAATACACTAAAAATCTTACGAGCCGTTCCCGAGTAATCACACCTTCTCCAAATTGGCCAAAAAAAAGCGTTGCTGATTTTTCCTGGAAAAAACATCAAAAATCTTACGAGCCGTTCCCGAGTAATCACACCTTCTCCAAATTGGCCAAGAAAAGCGTTGCTGATTTTTCCTGGAAAATACACTAAAAACCTACGAGCCGTTCCCGAGTAATCCCATCTTCTCCAAATTGGCCAAAAAAAAGCGTTGCTGATTTTTCCTGGAAAATACACTAAAAATCCTACGAGCCGTTCCCGAGTAATCCCATCTTCTCCAAATTAGCAAAAAAAAAGCGTTGCTGATTTTTCCTGGAAAATACACTAAAAATCCTACGAGCCGTTCCCGAGTAATCACACCTTCTCCAAATTGGCCAAAAAAAAGCGTTGCTGATTTTTCCTGGAAAATATATTAAAAAACCTACGAGCCGTTCCCGAGTAATCCCATCTTCTCCAAAT
Organism: Lypha dubia; assembly: GCA_947311025.1. Lineage (NCBI taxonomy): Eukaryota > Metazoa > Arthropoda > Insecta > Diptera > Tachinidae > Lypha > Lypha dubia. The sequence continues at coordinate 27,183 of CAMZJU010000054.1, forward strand.
TGGCCAAAAAAAGCGTTGTTGATTTTTCCTGGAAAATACACTAAAAATCTTACGAGCCGTTCCCGAGTAATCACACCTTCTCCAAATTGGCCAAAAAAAAGAGTTGCTGATTTTTCCTGGAAAATACACTAAAAAACCTACGAGCCGTTCCCGAGTAATCCCATCTTCTCCAAATTAGAAAAAAAAGCGTTGCTGATTTTTCCTGGAAAATACACTAAAAATCTTACGAGCCGTTCCCGAGTAATCACACCTTCTCCAAATTGGCCAAAAAAAGTGTTGCTGATTTTTCCTGGAAAATACACTAAAAATCCTACGAGCCGTTCCCGAGTAATCACACCTTCTTCAAATTGGCCAAAAAAAGCGTTGCTGATTTTTCCTGGAAAATACACTAAAAATCCTACGAGCCGTTCCCGAGTAATCACACCTTCTCCAAATTGGCCAAAAAAAAGCGTTGCTGATTTTTCCTGGAAAAAACATCAAAAATCTTACGAGCCGTTCCCGAGTAATCACACCTTCTCCAAATTGGCCAAACAAAACGTTGCTGATTTTTCCTGGAAAATACACTAAAAATCCTACGAGCCGTTCCCGAGTAATCACACCTTCTCCAAATTGGCCAAAAAAAAGCGTTGCTGATTTTTCCTGGAAAAAACATCAAAAATCTTACGAGCCGTTCCCGAGTAATCACACCTTCTCCAAATTGGCCAAAAAAAAGCGTTGCTGATTTTTCCTGGAAAATACACTAAAAATCTTACGAGCCGTTCCCGAGTAATCACACCTTCTCCAAATTGGCCAAAAAAAGCGTTGCTGATTTTTCCTGGAAAAAACATCAAAAATCTTACGAGCCGTTCCCGAGTAATCACACCTTCTCCAATTGGCCAAAAAAAAGCGTTGCTGATTTTTCCTGGAAAATACACTAAAAATTTTATGAGCCGTTCCCGAGTAATCCCATCTTCTCCAAATTGGCCAAAAAAAAGCGTTGTTGATTTTTCCTGGAAAAAACATCAAAAATCCTACGAGCCGTTCCCGAGTAATCCCATCTTCTACAAATTGGCCAAAAAAAAGCGTTGCTGATTTTTCCTGGAAAATACACTAAAAATCCTACGAGCCGTTCCCGAGTAATCACACCTTCTCCAAATTGGCCAAAAAAAGCGTTGCTGATTTTTCCTGGAAAATACACTAAAAATCCTACGAGCCGTTCCCGAGTAATCACACCTTCTCCAAATTGGCCAAAAAAAGCGTTGCTGATTTTTCCTGGAAAATACACTAAAAAACCTACGAGCCGTTCCCGAGTAATCACACCTTCTCCAAATTGGCCAAAAAAAGCGTTGTTGATTTTTCCTGGAAAATACACTAAAAATCTTACGAGCCGTTCCCGAGTAATCACACCATCTCCAAATTGGCCAAAAAAAAGCGTTGCTGATTTTTCCTGGAAAATACACTAAAAATCTTACGAGCCGTTCCCGAGTAATCACACCTTCTCCAAATTGGCCAAAAAAAAAGCGTTGCTGATTTTTCCTGGAAAATACACTAAAAATCCTACGAGCCGTTCCCGAGTAATCCTATCTTCTCCAAATTGGAAAAAAAAGCGTTGCTGATTTTTCCTGGAATATACACTAAAAATCTTACGAGCCGTTCCCGAGTAATCACACCTTCTCCAAATTGGCCAAAAAAAAAGCGTTGCTGATTTTTCCTGGAAAATACACTAAAAATCTTACGAGCCGTTCCCGAGTAATCCCATCTTCTCCAAATTGGAAAAAAAAGCGTTGCTGATTTTTCCTGGAAAATACACTAAAAATCTTACGAGCCGTTCCCGAGTAATCACACCTTCTCCAAATTGGCCAAAAAAAATTGTTGCTGATTTTTCCTGGAAAATACACTAAAAATCTTACGAGCCGTTCCCGAGTAATCACACCTTCTCCAAATTGGCCAAAAAAAGCGTTGTTGATTTTTCCTGGAAAATACACTAAAAATCCTACGAGCCGTTCCCGAGTAATCACACCTTCTCCAAATTGGCCAAAAAAAGCGTTGCTGATTTTTCCTGGAAAATACACTAAAAATCCTACGAGCCGTTCCCGAGTAATCACACCTTCTCCAAATTGGCCAAAAAAAGCGTTGCTGATTTTTCCTGGAAAATACACTAAAAAACCTACGAGCCGTTCCCGAGTAATCACACCTTCTCCAAATTGGCCAAAAAAAGCGTTGCTGATTTTTCCTGGAAAATACACTAAAAATCCTACGAGCCGTTCCCGAGTAATCACACCTTCTCCAAATTGGCCAAAAAAAGCGTTGCTGATTTTTCCTGGAAATTACACTAAAAAACCTACGAGCCGTTCCCGAGTAATCACACCTTCTCCAAATTGGCCAAAAAAAGTGTTGCTGATTTTTCCTGGAAAATACACTAAAAATCCTACGAGCCGTTCCCGAGTAATCACACCTTCTCCAAATTGGCCAAAAAAAAGCGTTGCTGATTTTTCCTGGAAAATACACTAAAAAACCTACGAGCCGTTCCCGAGTAATCACACCTTCTCCAAATTGGCCAAAAAAGCGTTGTTGATTTTTCCTGGAAAATACACTAAAAAACCTACGAGCCGTTCCCGAGTAATCACACCTTCTCCAAATTGGCCAAAAAAAGCGTTGCTGATTTTTCCTGGAAAATACACTAAAAATCTTTCGAGCCGTTCCCGAGTAATCACACCTTCTCCAAATTGGCCAAAAAAAGCGTTGCTGATTTTTCCTGGAAAATACACTAAAAAACCTACGAGCCGTTCCCGAGTAATCCCATCTTCTCCAAATTAGAAAAAAAAGCGTTGCTGATTTTTCCTGGAAAATACACTAAAAATCTTACGAGCCGTTCCCGAGTAATCACACCTTCTCCAAATTGGCCAAAAAAAGTGTTGCTGATTTTTCCTGGAAAATACACTAAAAATCTTACGAGCCGTTCCCGAGTAATCACACCTTCTCCAAATTGGCCAAAAAAAGCGTTGTTGATTTTTCCTGGAAAATACACTAAAAATCCTACGAGCAGTTCCCGAGTAATCCCATCTTCTCCAAATTGGCCAAAAAAAGCGTTGCTGATTTTTCCTGGAAAATACACTAAAAATCCTACGAGCCGTTCCCGAGTAATCACACCTTCTCCAAATTGGCCAAAAAAAGCGTTGCTGATTTTTCCTGGAAAAAACATCAAAAATCTTACGAGCCGTTCCCGAGTAATCACACCTTCTCCAAATTGGCCAAAAAAAGCGTTGCTGATTTTTCCTGGAAAATACACTAAAAAACCTACGAGCCGTTCCCGAGTAATTCCATCTTCTCCAAATTGGCCAAAAAAAGCGTTGCTGATTTTTCCTGGAAAATACACTAAAAATTTTATGAGCCGTTCCCGAGTAATCACACCTTCTCCAAATTGGCCAAAAAAACCGTTGCTGATTTTTCCTGGAAAAAAAACTAAAAAACCTACGAGCCGTTCCCGAGTAATCACACCTTCTCCAAATTGGCCAAAAAAAGCGTTGTTGATTTTTCCTGGAAAATACACTAAAAATCCTACGAGCCGTTCCCGAGTAATCACACCTTCTCCAAATTGGCCAAAAAAAGCGTTGCTGATTTTTCCTGGAAAATACACTAAAAATCTTACGAGCCGTTCCCGAGTAATCACACCTTCTCCAAATTGGCCAAAAAAAGTGTTGCTGATTTTTCCTGGAAAATATATTAAAAATCCTACGAGCCGTTCCCGAGTAATCACACCTTCTCCAAATTGGCCAAAAAAAGCGTTGCTGATTTTTCCTGGAAAATACACTAAAAATCTTACGAGCCGTTCCCGAGTAATCACACCTTCTCCAAATTGGCCAAAAAAAGCGTTGTTGATTTTTCCTGGAAAATACACTAAAAATCCTACGAGCCGTTCCCGAGTAATCACACCTTCTCCAAATTGGCCAAAAAAAGCGTTGCTGATTTTTCCTGGAAAATACACTAAAAATCTTACGAGCCGTTCCCGAGTAATCACACCTTCTCCAAATTGGCCAAAAAAAAGCGTTGCTGATTTTTCCTGGAAATTACACTTAAAATCCTACGAGCCGTTCCCGAGTAATCACACCTTCTCCAAATTGGCCAAAAAAAGCGTTGCTGATTTTTCCTGGAAAATACACTAAAAATCCTACGAGCCGTTCCCGAGTAATCACACCTTCTCCAAATTGGCAAAAAAAAGCGTTGTTGATTTTTCCTGGAAAATACACTAAAAATCCTACGAGCCGTTCCCGAGTAATCCCATCTTCTCCAAATTGGAAAAAAAAGCGTTGCTGATTTTTCCTGGAAAATACACTAAAAATCTTACGAGCCGTTCCCGAGTAATCCCATCTTCTCCAAATTGGAAAAAAAAGCGTTGCTGATTTTTCCTGGAAAATACACTAAAAATCTTACGAGCCGTTCCCGAGTAATCACACCTTCTCCAAATTGGCCAAAAAAAAGCGTTGTTGATTTTTCCTGGAAAATACACTAAAAATCCTACGAGCCGTTCCCGAGTAATCACACCTTCTCCAAATTGGCCAAAAAAAAGCGTTGCTGATTTTTCCTGGAAAATACACTAAAAATCCTACGAGCCGTTCCCGAGTAATCACACCTTCTCCAAATTGGCCAAAAAAAGCGTTGCTGATTTTTCCTGGAAAATACACTAAAAAACCTACGAGCCGTTCCCGAGTAATCACACCTTCTCCAAATTGGCCAAAAAAAGCGTTGTTGATTTTTCCTGGAAATTACACTAAAAAACCTACGAGCCGTTCCCGAGTAATCCCATCTTCTCCAAATTGGCCAAAAAAAGCGTTGCTGATTTTTCCTGGAAAATACACTAAAAATCTTACGAGCCGTTCCCGAGTAATCCCATCTTCTCCAAATTGGCCAAAAAAAAACGTTGCTGATTTTTCCTGGAAAATATATTAAAAATTTTATGAGCCGTTCCCGAGTAATCCCATCTTCTCCAAATTGGCCAAAAAAAAAGCGTTGCTGATTTTTCCTGGAAAATACACTAAAAATCCTACGAGCCGTTCCCGAGTAATCACACCTTCTCCAAATTGGCCAAAAAAAGCGTTGTTGATTTTTCCTGGAAAATACACTAAAAATCCTACGAGCCGTTCCCGAGTAATCCCATCTTCTCCAAATTAGAAAAAAAAAGCGTTGCTGATTTTTCCTGGAAAATACACTAAAAATCCTACGAGCAGTTCCCGAGTAATCACACCTTCTCCAAATTAGAAAAAAAAGCGTTGCTGATTTTCCTGGAAAAAACATCAAAAACCTACGAGCCGTTCCCGAGTAATCACACCTTCTCCAAATTGGCCAAAAAAAGCGTTGCTGATTTTTCCTGGAAAATACACTAAAAATCCTACGAGCCATTCCCGAGTAATCACACCTTCTCCAAATTGGCCAAAAAAAAGCGTTGCTGATTTTTCCTGGAAAATACACTAAAAATCTTACGAGCCGTTCCCGAGTAATCCCATCTTCTCCAAATTGGCCAAAAAAAGCGTTGCTGATTTTTCCTGGAAAATACACTAAAAATCCTACGAGCCGTTCCCGAGTAATCACACCTTCTCCAAATTGGCCAAAAAAAAGCGTTGCTGATTTTTCCTGGAAAATACACTAAAAATCTTACGAGCCGTTCCCGAGTAATCACACCTTCTCCAAATTGGCCAAAAAAAGCGTTGCTGATTTTTCCTGGAAAATACACTAAAAATCCTACGAGCAGTTCCCGAGTAATCACACCTTCTCCAAATTGGCCAAAAAAAGCGTTGCTGATTTTTCCTGGAAAAAACAACAAAAATCTTACGAGCCGTTCCCGAGTAATCACACCTTCTCCAAATTGGCCAAAAAAAAGCGTTGTTGATTTTTCCTGGAAATTACACTAAAAATCTTACGAGCCGTTCCCGAGTAATCACACCTTCTCCTAATTGGCCAAAAAAAGCGTTGCTGATTTTTCCTGGAAAATACACTAAAAATCTTACGAGCCGTTCCCGAGTAATCCCATCTTCTCCAAATTAGAAAAAAAAGCGTTGTTGATTTTTCCTGGAAAATACACTTAAAATCCTTCGAGCAGTTCCCGAGTAATCACACCTTCTCCAAATTGGCCAAAAAAAGCGTTGCTGATTTTTCCTGGAAAAAAACTAAAAATCTTACGAGCCGTTCCCGAGTAATCACACCTTCTCCAAATTGGCCAAAAAAAGCGTTGTTGATTTTTCCTGGAAAATACACTAAAAATCCTACGAGCCGTTCCCGAGTAATCACACCTTCTCCAAATTGGCCAAAAAAAGCGTTGCTGATTTTTCCTGGAAAATACACTAAAAATCTTACGAGCCGTTCCCGAGTAATCACACCTTCTCCAAATTGGCCAAAAAAAAGCGTTGCTGATTTTTCCTGGAAATTACACTTAAAATCCTACGAGCCGTTCCCGAGTAATCACACCTTCTCCAAATTGGCCAAAAAAAGCGTTGCTGATTTTTCCTGGAAAATACACTAAAAATCCTACGAGCCGTTCCCGAGTAATCACACCTTCTCCAAATTGGCAAAAAAAAGCGTTGTTGATTTTTCCTGGAAAATACACTAAAAATCCTACGAGCCGTTCCCGAGTAATCCCATCTTCTCCAAATTGGAAAAAAAAGCGTTGCTGATTTTTCCTGGAAAATACACTAAAAATCTTACGAGCCGTTCCCGAGTAATCCCATCTTCTCCAAATTGGAAAAAAAAGCGTTGCTGATTTTTCCTGGAAAATACACTAAAAATCTTACGAGCCGTTCCCGAGTAATCACACCTTCTCCAAATTGGCCAAAAAAAGCGTTGTTGATTTTTCCTGGAAAATACACTAAAAATCCTACGAGCCGTTCCCGAGTAATCACACCTTCTCCAAATTGGCCAAAAAAAAGCGTTGCTGATTTTTCCTGGAAAATACACTAAAAATCCTACGAGCCGTTCCCGAGTAATCACACCTTCTCCAAATTGGCCAAAAAAAGCGTTGCTGATTTTTCCTGGAAAATACACTAAAAAACCTACGAGCCGTTCCCGAGTAATCACACCTTCTCCAAATTGGCCAAAAAAAGCGTTGTTGATTTTTCCTGGAAATTACACTAAAAAACCTACGAGCCGTTCCCGAGTAATCCCATCTTCTCCAAATTGGCCAAAAAAAGCGTTGCTGATTTTTCCTGGAAAATACACTAAAAATCTTACGAGCCGTTCCCGAGTAATCCCATCTTCTCCAAATTGGCCAAAAAAAAACGTTGCTGATTTTTCCTGGAAAATATATTAAAAATTTTATGAGCCGTTCCCGAGTAATCCCATCTTCTCCAAATTGGCAAAAAAAAAAGCGTTGCTGATTTTTCCTGGAAAATACACTAAAAATCCTACGAGCCGTTCCCGAGTAATCACACCTTCTCCAAATTGGCCAAAAAAAGCGTTGTTGATTTTTCCTGGAAAATACACTAAAAATCCTACGAGCCGTTCCCGAGTAATCCCATCTTCTCCAAATTAGAAAAAAAAGCGTTGCTGATTTTTCCTGGAAAATACACTAAAAATCCTACGAGCCATTCCCGAGTAATCACACCTTCTCCAAATTGGCCAAAAAAAAGCGTTGCTGATTTTTCCTGGAAAATACACTAAAAATCTTACGAGCCGTTCCCGAGTAATCCCATCTTCTCCAAATTGGCCAAAAAAAGCGTTGCTGATTTTTCCTGGAAAATACACTAAAAATCCTACGAGCCGTTCCCGAGTAATCACACCTTCTCCAAATTGGCCAAAAAAAAGCGTTGCTGATTTTTCCTGGAAAATACACTAAAAATCTTACGAGCCGTTCCCGAGTAATCACACCTTCTCCAAATTGGCCAAAAAAAGCGTTGCTGATTTTTCCTGGAAAATACACTAAAAATCCTACGAGCAGTTCCCGAGTAATCACACCTTCTCCAAATTGGCCAAAAAAAGCGTTGCTGATTTTTCCTGGAAAAAACAACAAAAATCTTACGAGCCGTTCCCGAGTAATCACACCTTCTCCAAATTGGCCAAAAAAAAGCGTTGTTGATTTTTCCTGGAAATTACACTAAAAATCTTACGAGCCGTTCCCGAGTAATCACACCTTCTCCTAATTGGCCAAAAAAAGCGTTGCTGATTTTTCCTGGAAAATACACTAAAAATCTTACGAGCCGTTCCCGAGTAATCCCATCTTCTCCAAATTAGAAAAAAAGCGTTGTTGATTTTTCCTGGAAAATACACTAAAAATCTTACGAGCAGTTCCCGAGTAATCACACCTTCTCCAAATTGGCCAAAAAAAGCGTTGCTGATTTTTCCTGGAAAATACACTAAAAATCCTACGAGCAGTTCCCGAGTAATCACACCTTCTCCAAATTGGCCAAAAAAGGCGTTGCTGATTTTTCCTGGAAAATACACTAAAAATCCTACGAGCCGTTCCCGAGTAATCCCATCTTCTCCGAATTGGCCAAAAAAAGCGTTGCTGATTTTTCCTGGAAAATATGTTAAAAATCCTACGAGCCGTTCCCGAGTAATCACACCTTCTCCAAATTGGCCAAAAAAAGCGTTGCTGATTTTTCCTGGAAAATACACTAAAAATCTTACGAGCCGTTCCCGAGTAATCACACCTTCTCCAAATTGGCCAAAAAAAGCGTTGTTGATTTTTCCTGGAAAATACACTAAAAATCCTACGAGCCGTTCCCGAGTAATCACACCTTCTCCAAATTGGCCAAAAAAAGCGTTGCTGATTTTTCCTGGAAAATACACTAAAAATCTTACGAGCCGTTCCCGAGTAATCACACCTTCTCCAAATTGGCCAAAAAAAAGCGTTGCTGATTTTTCCTGGAAATTACACTTAAAATCCTACGAGCCGTTCCCGAGTAATCACACCTTCTCCAAATTGGCCAAAAAAAGCGTTGCTGATTTTTCCTGGAAAATACACTAAAAATCCTACGAGCCGTTCCCGAGTAATCACACCTTCTCCAAATTGGCAAAAAAAAGCGTTGTTGATTTTTCCTGGAAAATACACTAAAAATCCTACGAGCCGTTCCCGAGTAATCCCATCTTCTCCAAATTGGAAAAAAAAGCGTTGCTGATTTTTCCTGGAAAATACACTAAAAATCTTACGAGCCGTTCCCGAGTAATCCCATCTTCTCCAAATTGGAAAAAAAAGCGTTGCTGATTTTTCCTGGAAAATACACTAAAAATCTTACGAGCCGTTCCCGAGTAATCACACCTTCTCCAAATTGGCCAAAAAAAGCGTTGTTGATTTTTCCTGGAAAATACACTAAAAATCCTACGAGCCGTTCCCGAGTAATCAAACCTTCTCCAAATTGGCCAAAAAAAAGCGTTGCTGATTTTTCCTGGAAAATACACTAAAAATCCTACGAGCCGTTCCCGAGTAATCACACCTTCTCCAAATTGGCCAAAAAAAAGCGTTGCTGATTTTTCCTGGAAAATAAACTAAAAAACCTACGAGCCGTTCCCGAGTAATCACACCTTCTCCAAATTGGCCAAAAAAAAGCGTTGTTGATTTTTCCTGGAAATTACACTAAAAAACCTACGAGCCGTTCCCGAGTAATCCCATCTTCTCCAAATTGGCCAAAAAAAGCGTTGCTGATTTTTCATGGAAAATACACTAAAAATCTTACGAGCCGTTCCCGAGTAATCCCATCTTCTCCAAATTGGCCAAAAAAAAAACGTTGCTGATTTTTCCTGGAAAATATATTAAAAATTTTATGAGCCGTTCCCGAGTAATCCCATCTTCTCCAAATTGGCCAAAAAAAAAGCGTTGCTGATTTTTCCTGGAAAATACACTAAAAATCCTACGAGCCGTTCCCGAGTAATCACACCTTCTCCAAATTGGCCAAAAAAAGCGTTGTTGATTTTTCCTGGAAAATACACTAAAAATCCTACGAGCCGTTCCCGAGTAATCCCATCTTCTCCAAATTAGAAAAAAAAGCGTTGCTGATTTTTCCTGGAAAATACACTAAAAATCCTACGAGCAGTTCCCGGGTAATCACACCTTCTCCAAATTAGAAAAAAAAGCGTTGCTGATTTTCCTGGAAAAAACATCAAAAACCTACGAGCCGTTCCCGAGTAATCACACCTTCTCCAAATTGGCCAAAAAAAGCGTTGCTGATTTTTCCTGGAAAATACACTAAAAATCCTACGAGCCATTCCCGAGTAATCACACCTTCTCCAAATTGGCCAAAAAAAAAGCGTTGCTGATTTTTCCTGGAAAATACACTAAAAATCTTACGAGCCGTTCCCGAGTAATCCCATCTTCTCCAAATTGGCCAAAAAAAGCGTTGCTGATTTTTCCTGGAAAATACACTAAAAATCCTACGAGCCGTTCCCGAGTAATCACACCTTCTCCAAATTGGCCAAAAAAAAGCGTTGCTGATTTTTCCTGGAAAATACACTAAAAATCTTACGAGCCGTTCCCGAGTAATCACACCTTCTCCAAATTGGCCAAAAAAAGCGTTGCTGATTTTTCCTGGAAAATACACTAAAAATCCTACGAGCAGTTCCCGAGTAATCACACCTTCTCCAAATTGGCCAAAAAAAGCGTTGCTGATTTTTCCTGGAAAAAACAACAAAAATCTTACGAGCCGTTCCCGAGTAATCACACCTTCTCCAAATTGGCCAAAAAAAAGCGTTGTTGATTTTTCCTGGAAATTACACTAAAAATCTTACGAGCCGTTCCCGAGTAATCACACCTTCTCCTAATTGGCCAAAAAAAGCGTTGCTGATTTTTCCTGGAAAATACACTAAAAATCTTACGAGCCGTTCCCGAGTAATCCCATCTTCTCCAAATTAGAAAAAAAAGCGTTGTTGATTTTTCCTGGAAAATACACTAAAAATCTTACGAGCAGTTCCCGAGTAATCACACCTTCTCCAAATTGGCCAAAAAAAGCGTTGCTGATTTTTCCTGGAAAATACACTAAAAATCCTACGAGCAGTTCCCGAGTAATCACACCCTCTCCAAATTGGCCAAAAAAAGCGTTGCTGATTTTTCCTGGAAAATACACTAAAAATCCTACGAGCCGTTCCCGAGTAATCCCATCTTCTCCGAATTGGCCAAAAAAAGCGTTGCTGATTTTTCCTGGAAAATACACTAAAAATCCTACGAGCCGTTCCCGAGTAATCCCATCTTCTCCGAATTGGCCAAAAAAAGCGTTGCTGATTTTTCCTGGAAAAAACACTAAAAATCTTACGAGCCGTTCCCGAGTAATCACACCATCTCCAAATTGGCCAAAAAAAAGCGTTGCTGATTTTTCCTGGAAAAAACATCAAAAATCCTACGAGCCGTTCCCGAGTAATCACACCTTCTCCAAATTGGCCAAAAAAAGCGTTGCACATTTTTCCTGGAAAATACACTAAAAAACCTACGAGCCGTTCCCGAGTAATCACACCTTCTCCAAATTGGCCAAAAAAAAGCGTTGCTGATTTTTCCTGGAAAATACACTAAAAATCCTACGAGCCGTTCCCGAGTAATCACACCTTCTCCAAATTGGCCAAAAAAAAGCGTTGCTGATTTTTCCTGGAAAAAACATCAAAAATCTTACGAGCCGTTCCCGAGTAATCACACCTTCTCCAAATTGGCCAAAAAAAAAGCGTTGCTGATTTTTCCTGGAAAATACACTAAAAAACCTACGAGCCGTTCCCGAGTAATCACACCTTCTCCAAATTGGCCAAAAAAAGCGTTGCTGATTTTTCCTGGAAATTACACTAAAAATCCTACGAGCAGTTCCCGAGTAATCACACCTTCTCCAAATTGGCCAAAAAAAGCGTTGCTGATTTTTCCTGGAAAATACACTAAAAATCTTACGAGCCGTTTCCGAGTAATCACACCTTCTCCAAATTGGCCAAAAAAAGCGTTGTTGATTTTTCCTGGAAATTACACTAAAAATCCTACGAGCCGTTCCCGAGTAATCACACCTTCTCTAAATTGGCCAAAAAAAAGCGTTGCTGATTTTTCCTGGAAAATACACTAAAAATTTTATGAGCCGTTCCCGAGTAATCCCATCTTCTCCAAAATTGGCCAAAAAAAAGCGTTGCTGATTTTTCCTGGAAAAAACATCAAAAATCCTACGAGCCGTTCCCGAGTAATCACAGCTTCTCCAAATTAGAAAAAAAAAGCGTTGCTGATTTTTCCTGGAAAAAACATCAAAAATCCTACGAGCCGTTCCCGAGTAATCACACCTTCTCCAAATTGGCCAAAAAAAGCGTTGCACATTTTTCCTGGAAAATACACTAAAAAACCTACGAGCCGTTCCCGAGTAATCACACCTTCTCCAAATTGGCCAAAAAAAAGCGTTGCTGATTTTTCCTGGAAAATACACTAAAAATCCTACGAGCCGTTCCCGAGTAATCACACCTTCTCCAAATTGGCCAAAAAAAAGCGCTGCTGATTTTTCCTGGAAAAAACATCAAAAATCTTACGAGCCGTTCCCGAGTAATCACACCTTCTCCAAATTGGCCAAAAAAAAAGCGTTGCTGATTTTTCCTGGAAAATACACTAAAAAACCTACGAGCCGTTCCCGAGTAATCACACCTTCTCCAAATTGGCCAAAAAAAGCGTTGCTGATTTTTCCTGGAAATTACACTAAAAATCCTACGAGCAGTTCCCGAGTAATCACACCTTCTCCAAATTGGCCAAAAAAAGCGTTGCTGATTTTTCCTGGAAAATACACTAAAAATCTTACGAGCCGTTTCCGAGTAATCACACCTTCTCCAAATTGGCCAAAAAAAGCGTTGTTGATTTTTCCTGGAAATTACACTAAAAATCCTACGAGCCGTTCCCGAGTAATCACACCTTCTCCAAATTGGCCAAAAAAAAGCGTTGCTGATTTTTCCTGGAAAATACACTAAAAATTTTATGAGCCGTTCCCGAGTAATCCCATCTTCTCCAAAATTGGCCAAAAAAAAGCGTTGCTGATTTTTCCTGGAAAAAACATCAAAAATCCTACGAGCCGTTCCCGAGTAATCACACCTTCTCCAAATTAGAAAAAAAAAGCGTTGCTGATTTTTCCTGGAAAAAACATCAAAAATCCTACGAGCCGTTCCCGAGTAATCACACCTTCTCCAAATTGGCCAAAAAAAGCGTTGCTGATTTTTCCTGGAAAATACACTAAAAATCCTACGAGCCGTTCCCGAGTAATCACAGCTTCTCCAAATTGGCCAAAAAAAGCGTTGCTGATTTTTCCTTGAAAATACACTAAAAATCCTACGAGCCGTTCCCGAGTAATCACACCTTCTCCAAATTGGCAAAAAAAAGCGTTGCTGATTTTTCCTGGAAAATACACTAAAAATCCTACGAGCCGTTCCCGAGTAATCACACCTTCTCAAAATTGGCCAAAAAAAGCGTTGCTGATTTTTCCTGGAAAATACACTAAAAAACCTACGAGCCGTTCCCGAGTAATCACACCTTCTCCAAATTGGCCAAAAAAAGCGTTGCTGATTTTTCCTGGAAAATACACTAAAAATCCTACGAGCAGTTCCCGAGTAATCACACCTTCACCAAATTGGCCAAAAAAAAGCGTTGCTGATTTTTCCTGGAAAATACACTAAAAATCTTACGAGCCGTTCCCGAGTAATCACACCTTCTCCAAATTGGCCAAAAAAAGCGTTGCTGATTTTTCCTGGAAAATACACTAAAAATCTTACGAGCCGTTCCCGAGTAATCACACCTTCTCCAAATTGGCCAAAAAAAGCGTTGCTGATTTTTCCTGGAAAATACATCAAAAATCTTACGAGCCGTTCCCGAGTAATCACACCTTCTCCAAATTGGCCAAAAAAAGCGTTGCTGATTTTTCCTGGAAAAAACATCAAAAATCTTACGAGCCGTTCCCGAGTAATCACACCTTCTCCAAATTGGCCAAAAAAAAAGCGTTGCTGATTTTTCCTGGAAAATACACTAAAAAACCTACGAGCCGTTCCCGAGTAATCCCATCTTCTCCAAATTGGCCAAAAAAAAACCTTGCTGATTTTTCCTGGAAAATACATCAAAAATCTTACGAGCCGTTCCCGAGTAATCACACCTACTCCAAATTGGCCAAAAAAAGCGTTGCTGATTTTTCCTGAAAAATACACTAAAAAACCTACGAGCCGTTCCCGAGTAATCCCATCTTCTCCAAATTAGAAAAAAAAGCGTTGTTGATTTTTCCTGGAAAATACACTAAAAATCCTACGAGCAGTTCCCGAGTAATCACACCTTCTCCAAATTGGCCAAAAAAAGCGTTGCTGATTTTTCCTGGAAAATACACTAAAAATCCTACGAGCCGTTCCCGAGTAATCACACCTTCTCCAAATTGGCAAAAAAAAGCGTTGCTGATTTTTCCTGGAAAATACACTAAAAATCCTACGAGCAGTTCCCGAGTAATCACACCATCTCCAAATTGGCCAAAAAAAGCGTTGCTGATTTTTCCTGGAAAAAACATCAAAAATCCTACGAGCCGTTCCCGAGTAATCACACCTTCTCCAAATTGGCCAAAAAAAGCGTTGCACATTTTTCCTGGAAAATACACTAAAAATCTTACGAGCCGTTCCCGAGTAATCACACCTTCTCCAAATTGGCCAAAAAAAGCGTTGCTGATTTTTCCTGGAAAATACACTAAAAATCCTACGAGCCGTTCCCGAGTAATCACACCTTCTCCAAATTGGCCAAAAAAAGCGTTGCTGATTTTTCCTGGAAAATACACTAAAAATCCTACGAGCCGTTCCCGAGTAATCACACCTTCTCCAAATTGGCCAAAAAAAGCGTTGCTGATTTTTCCTGGAAAATACACTAAAAATCCTACGAGCCGTTCCCGAGTAATCCCATCTTCTCCAAATTGGCCAAAAAAAGCGTTGCTGATTTTTCCTGGAAAATACACTAAAAATCTTACGAGCCGTTCCCGAGTAATCACACCTTCTCCAAATTGGCCAAAAAAAGCGTTGCTGATTTTTCCTGGAAAATACACTAAAAATCTTACGAGCCGTTTCCGAGTAATCACACCTTCTCCAAATTGGCCAAAAAAAAACGTTGCTGATTTTTCCTGGAAAATACACTAAAAAACCTACGAGCCGTTCCCGAGTAATCACACCTTCTCCAAATTGGCCAAAAAAAAGCGTTGCTGATTTTTCCTGGAAAATACACTAAAAATCCTACGAGCCGTTCCCGAGTAATCACACCTTCTCCAAATTGGCCAAAAAAAGCGTTGTTGATTTTTCCTGGAAAATACACTAAAAATCCTACGAGCCGTTCCCGAGTAATCACAGCTTCTCCAAATTGGCCAAAAAAAAGCGTTGCTGATTTTTCCTGAAAAATACACTAAAAAACCTACGAGCCGTTCCCGAGTAATCACACCTTCTCCAAATTGGCCAAAAAAAAACCTTGCTGATTTTTCCTGGAAAATACACTAAAAAACCTACGAGCCGTTCCCGAGTAATCACACCTTCTCCAAATTGGCCAAAAAAAAGCGTTGTTGATTTTTCCTGGAAATTACACTAAAAATCCTACGAGCCGTTCCCGAGTAATCACACCTTCTCCAAATTGGCCAAAAAAAAGCGTTGCTGATTTTTCCTGGAAAATACACTAAAAATCTTACGAGCCGTTCCCGAGTAATCACACCTTCTCCAAATTGGCCAAAAAAAGCGTTGCTGATTTTTCCTGGAAAAAACATCAAAAATCTTACGAGCCGTTCCCGAGTAATCACACCTTCTCCAAATTGGCCAAAAAAAGTGTTGCTGATTTTTCCTGGAAAATATATTAAAAAACCTACGAGCCGTTCCCGAGTAATCCCATCTTCTCCAAATTGGCAAAAAAAAAGCGTTGCTGATTTTTCCTGGAAAATACACTAAAAAACCTACGAGCCGTTCCCGAGTAATCCCATCTTCTCCGAATTGGCCAAAAAAAGCGTTGCTGATTTTTCCTGGAAAAAACATCAAAAATCTTACGAGCCGTTCCCGAGTAATCACACCTTCTCCAAATTGGCCAAAAAAAGCGTTGCTGATTTTTCCTGGAAAATACACTAAAAAACCTACGAGCCGTTCCCGAGTAATCACACCTTCTCCAAATTGGCCAAAAAAAGCGTTGTTGATTTTTCCTGGAAAATACACTAAAAAAACCTACGAGCCGTTCCCGAGTAATCCCATCTTCTCCAAATTGGCCAAAAAAAGCGTTGTTGATTTTTCCTGGAAAATACACTAAAAATCCTACGAGCCGTTCCCGAGTAATCACACCATCTCCAAATTGGCCAAAAAAAGCGTTGCTGATTTTTCCTGGAAAAAACATCAAAAATCTTACGAGCCGTTCCCGAGTAATCACACCTTCTCCAAATTGGCCAAAAAAAGTGTTGCTGATTTTTCCTGGAAAATATATTAAAAATTTTATGAGCCGTTCCCGAGTAATCACACCTTCTCCAAATTGGCCAAAAAAAAGCGTTGTTGATTTTTCCTGGAAAATACACTAAAAATCCTACGAGCCGTTCCCGAGTAATCACACCATCTCCAAATTGGCCAAAAAAAGCGTTGCTGATTTTTCCTGGAAAAAACATCAAAAATCTTACGAGCCGTTCCCGAGTAATCACACCTTCTCCAAATTGGCCAAAAAAAGCGTTGCTGATTTTTCCTGAAAAATACACTAAAAAACCTACGAGCCGTTCCCGAGTAATCCCATCTTCTCCAAATTAGAAAAAAAAGCGTTGCTGATTTTTCCTGGAAAATACACTAAAAATCCTACGAGCCGTTCCCGAGTAATCACACCTTCTCCAAATTGGCCAAAAAAAGCGTTGCTGATTTTTCCTGGAAAATACACTAAAAATCTTACGAGCCGTTCCCGAGTAATCCCATCTTCTCCAAATTAGAAAAAAAAGCGTTGTTGATTTTTCCTGGAAAATACACTAAAAATCCTACGAGCAGTTCCCGAGTAATCACACCTTCTCCAAATTGGCCAAAAAAAGCGTTGCTGATTTTTCCTGGAAAATACACTAAAAATCCTACGAGCCGTTCCCGAGTAATCACACCTTCTCCAAATTGGCAAAAAAAAGCGTTGCTGATTTTTCCTGGAAAATACACTAAAAATCCTACGAGCAGTTCCCGAGTAATCACACCATCTCCAAATTGGCCAAAAAAAGCGTTGCTGATTTTTCCTCGAAAAAACATCAAAAATCATACGAGCCGTTCCCGAGTAATCACACCTTCTCCAAATTGGCCAAAAAAAGCGTTGCACATTTTTCCTGGAAAATACACTAAAAATCTTACGAGCCGTTCCCGAGTAATCACACCTTCTCCAAATTGGCCAAAAAAAGCGTTGCTGATTTTTCCTGGAAAATACACTAAAAATCCTACGAGCCGTTCCCGAGTAATCACACCTTCTCCAAATTGGCCAAAAAAAGCGTTGCTGATTTTTCCTGGAAAATACACTAAAAATCCTACGAGCCGTTCCCGAGTAATCACACCTTCTCCAAATTGGCCAAAAAAAGCGTTGCTGATTTTTCCTGGAAAATACACTAAAAATCTTACGAGCCGTTCCCGAGTAATCACACCTTCTCCAAATTGGCCAAAAAAAGCGTTGCTGATTTTTCCTGGAAAATACACTAAAAATCTTACGAGCCGTTTCCGAGTAATCACACCTTCTCCAAATTGGCCAAAAAAAAGCGTTGCTGATTTTTCCTGGAAAATACACTAAAAAACCTACGAGCCGTTCCCGAGTAATCACACCTTCTCCAAATTGGCCAAAAAAAAAGCGTTGCTGATTTTTCCTGGAAAATACACTAAAAATCCTACGAGCCGTTCCCGAGTAATCACACCTTCTCCAAATTGGCCAAAAAAAGCGTTGTTGATTTTTCCTGGAAAATACACTAAAAATCCTACGAGCCGTTCCCGAGTAATCACAGCTTCTCCAAATTGGCCAAAAAAAGCGTTGCTGATTTTTCCTGAAAAATACACTAAAAAACCTACGAGCCGTTCCCGAGTAATCACACCTTCTCCAAATTGGCCAAAAAAAAACCTTGCTGATTTTTCCTGGAAAATACACTAAAAAACCTACGAGCCGTTCCCGAGTAATCACACCTTCTCCAAATTGGCCAAAAAAAAGCGTTGTTGATTTTTCCTGGAAATTACACTAAAAATCCTACGAGCCGTTCCCGAGTAATCACACCTTCTCCAAATTGCCCAAAAAAAAGCGTTGCTGATTTTTCCTGGAAAATACACTAAAAATCCTACGAGCCGTTCCCGAGTAATCACACCTTCTCCAAATTGGCCAAAAAAAGCGTTGCTGATTTTTCCTGGAAAAAACATCAAAAATCTTACGAGCCGTTCCCGAGTAATCACACCTTCTCCAAATTGGCCAAAAAAAGCGTTGCTGATTTTTCCTGAAAAATACACTAAAAAACCTACGAGCCGTTCCCGAGTAATCCCATCTTCTCCAAATTAGAAAAAAAAGCGTTGCTGATTTTTCCTGGAAAATACACTAAAAATCCTACGAGCCGTTCCCGAGTAATCACACCTTCTCCAAATTGGCCAAAAAAAGCGTTGCTGATTTTTCCTGGAAAATACACTAAAAATCTTACGAGCCGTTCCCGAGTAATCACACCTTCTCCAAATTGGCCAAAAAAAGCGTTGCTGATTTTTCCTGGAAAATACACTAAAAATTCTACGAGCCGTTCCCGAGTAATCACACCTTCTCCAAATTGGCCAAAAAAAAGCGTTGCTGATTTTTCCTGGAAAATACACTAAAAATCCTACGAGCCGTTCCCGAGTAATCACACCTTCTCCAAATTGGCCAAAAAAAAGCGTTGCTGATTTTTCCTGGAAAATACACTAAAAATCTTACGAGCCGTTCCCGAGTAATCACACCTTCTCCAAATTGGCCAAAAAAAGTGTTGCTGATTTTTCCTGGAAAATATATTAAAAAACCTACGAGCCGTTCCCGAGTAATCCCATCTTCACCAAATTAGCAAATAAAAGCGTTGCTGATTTTTCCTGGAAAATATATTAAAAAACCTACGAGCCGTTCCCGAGTAATCCCATCTTCTCCAAATTGGCAAAAAAAAGCGTTGCTGATTTTTCCTGGAAAATACACTAAAAATCCTACGAGCAGTTCCCGAGTAATCACACCTTCTCCAAATTGGCAAAAAAAAGCGTTGCTAATTTTTCCTGGAAAATACACTTAAAATCCTACGAGCCGTTCCCGAGTAATCACACCTTCTCCAAATTGGCCAAAAAAAGCGTTGCTGATTTTTCCTGGAAAATACACTAAAAATCCTACGAGCCGTTCCCGAGTAATCCCATCTTCTCCAAATTGGCAAAAAAAAGCGTTGCTGATTTTTCCTGGAAAATACACTAAAAATCCTACGAGCCGTTCCCGAGTAATCACACCTTCTCCAAATTGGCCAAAAAAAGCGTTGCTGATTTTTCCTGGAAAATACACTAAAAATCCTAAGAGCAGTTCCCGAGTAATCCCATCTTCTCCAAATTGGCCAAAAAAAGCGTTGCTGATTTTTCCTGGAAAATACACTAAAAATCCTACGAGCAGTTCCCGAGTAATCACACCTTCTCCAAATTGGCAAAAAAAAGCGTTGCTGATTTTTCCTGGAAAATACACTAAAAAACCTACGAGCCGATCCCGAGTAATCACACCTTCTCCAATTTGGCCAAAAAAAGCGTTGCTGATTTTTCCTGGAAAATACACTAAAAAACCTACGAGCCGTTCCCGAGTAATCACACCTTCTCCAAATTGGCCAAAAAAAGCGTTGTTGATTTTTCCTGGAAAATACACTAAAAATCCTACGAGCCGTTCCCGAGTAATCACAGCTTCTCCAAATTGGCCAAAAAAAGCGTTGTTGATTTTTCCTGGAAAATACACTAAAAATCCTACGAGCAGTTCCCGAGTAATCCCATCTTCTCCAAATTGGCCAAAAAAAAGCGTTGCTGATTTTTCCTGAAAAATACACTAAAAAACCTACGAGCCGTTCCCGAGTAATCACACCTTCTCCAAATTGGCCAAAAAAAAACCTTGCTGATTTTTCCTGGAAAATACACTAAAAAACCTACGAGCCGTTCCCGAGTAATCACACCTTCTCCAAATTGGCCAAAAAAAAGCGTTGTTGATTTTTCCTGGAAATTACACTAAAAATCCTACGAGCCGTTCCCGAGTAATCACACCTTCTCCAAATTGGCCAAAAAAAGCGTTGCTGATTTTTCCTGGAAAATACACTAAAAATCCTACGAGCAGTTCCCGAGTAATCACACCTTCTCCAAATTGGCAAAAAAAAGCGTTGTTGATTTTTCCTGGAAAATATATTAAAAAACCTACGAGCCGTTCCCGAGTAATCCCATCTTCTCCAAATTGGCAAAAAAAAGCGTTGCTGATTTTTCCTGGAAAATACACTAAAAATCCTACGAGCAGTTCCCGAGTAATCACACCTTCTCCAAATTGGCAAAAAAAAGCGTTGTTGATTTTTCCTGGAAAATATATTAAAAAACCTACGAGCCGTTCCCGAGTAATCCCATCTTCTCCAAATTGGCAAAAAAAAGCGTTGCTGATTTTTCCTGGAAAATACACTAAAAATCCTACGAGCAGTTCCCGAGTAATCACACCTTCTCCAAATTAGCAAAAAAAAGGCGTTGCTGATTTTTCCTGGAAAATATATTAAAAAACCTACGAGCCGTTCCCGAGTAATCCCATCTTCTCCAAATTGGCAAAAAAAAGCGTTGCTGATTTTTCCTGGAAAATACACTAAAAATCCTACGAGCAGTTCCCGAGTAATCACACCTTCTCCAAATTGGCAAAAAAAAGCGTTGCTAATTTTTCCTGGAAAATACACTTAAAATCCTACGAGCCGTTCCCGAGTAATCACACCTTCTCCAAATTGGCCAAAAAAAGCGTTGCTGATTTTTCCTGGAAAATACACTAAAAATCCTACGAGCCGTTCCCGAGTAATCCCATCTTCTCCAAATTGGCAAAAAAAAGCGTTGCTGATTTTTCCTGGAAAATACACTAAAAATCCTACGAGCAGTTCCCGAGTAATCACACCTTCTCCAAATTGGCAAAAAAAAGCGTTGCTGATTTTTCCTGGAAAATACACTAAAAAACCTACGAGCCGTTCCCGAGTAATCACACCTTCTCCAAATTGGCCAAAAAAAGCGTTGCTGATTTTTCCTGGAAAATACACTAAAAAACCTACGAGCCGTTCCCGAGTAATCACACCTTCTCCAAATTGGCCAAAAAAAGCGTTGTTGATTTTTCCTGGAAAATACACTAAAAATCCTACGAGCCGTTCCCGAGTAATCACAGCTTCTCCAAATTGGCCAAAAAAAGCGTTGTTGATTTTTCCTGGAAAATACACTAAAAATCCTACGAGCAGTTCCCGAGTAATCCCATCTTCTCCAAATTGGCCAAAAAAAAGCGTTGCTGATTTTTCCTGAAAAATACACTAAAAAACCTACGAGCCGTTCCCGAGTAATCACACCTTCTCCAAATTGGCCAAAAAAAAACCTTGCTGATTTTTCCTGGAAAATACACTAAAAAACCTACGAGCCGTTCCCGAGTAATCACACCTTCTCCAAATTGGCCAAAAAAAAGCGTTGTTGATTTTTCCTGGAAATTACACTAAAAATCCTACGAGCCGTTCCCGAGTAATCACACCTTCTCCAAATTGGCCAAAAAAAAGCGTTGCTGATTTTTCCTGGAAAATACACTAAAAATCTTACGAGCCGTTCCCGAGTAATCACACCTTCTCCAAATTGGCCAAAAAAAGCGTTGCTGATTTTTCCTGGAAAATACACTAAAAATCTTACGAGCCGTTCCCGAGTAATCACACCTTCTCCAAATTGGCCAAAAAAAGTGTTGCTGATTTTTCCTGGAAAATATATTAAAAAACCTACGAGCCGTTCCCGAGTAATCCCATCTTCTCCAAATTGGCAAAAAAAAAGCGTTGCTGATTTTTCCTGGAAAATACACTAAAAAACCTACGAGCCGTTCCCGAGTAATCCCATCTTCTCCGAATTGGCCAAAAAAAGCGTTGCTGATTTTTCCTGGAAAAAACATCAAAAATCTTACGAGCCGTTCCCGAGTAATCACACCTTCTCCAAATTGGCCAAAAAAAGCGTTGCTGATTTTTCCTGGAAAATACACTAAAAAACCTACGAGCCGTTCCCGAGTAATCACACCTTCTCCAAATTGGCCAAAAAAAGCGTTGCTGATTTTTCCTGGAAAATACACTAAAAATCCTACGAGCAGTTCCCGAGTAATCACACCTTCTCCAAATTGGCCAAAAAAAAGCGTTGCTGATTTTTCCTGGAAAATACACTAAAAATCTTACGAGCCGTTCCCGAGTAATCACACCTTCTCCAAATTGGCCAAAAAAAGCGTTGCTGATTTTTCCTGGAAAAAACATCAAAAATCTTACGAGCCGTTCCCGAGTAATCACACCTTCTCCAAATTAGAAAAAAAAGCGTTGCTGATTTTTCCTGGAAATTACACTTAAAATCCTACGAGCCGTTCCCGAGTAATCACACCTTCTCCAAATTAGAAAAAAAAGCGTTGCTGATTTTTCCTGGAAAATACACTAAAAATCCTACGAGCAGTTCCCGAGTAATCACACCTTCTCCAAATTGGCAAAAAAAAGCGTTGTTGATTTTTCCTGGAAAATACACTAAAAATCCTACGAGCCGTTCCCGAGTAATCACACCATCTCCAAATTGGCCAAAAAAAGCGTTGCTGATTTTTCCTGGAAAAAACATCAAAAATCTTACGAGCCGTTCCCGAGTAATCACAGCTTCTCCAAATTGGCCAAAAAAAGCGTTGCTGATTTTTCCTTGAAAATACACTAAAATCCTACGAGCCGTTCCCGAGTAATCACACCTTCTCCAAATTGGCCAAAAAAAGCGTTGCTGATTTTTCCTGGAAAATACACTAAAAATCCTACGAGCCGTTCCCGAGTAATCACACCTTCTCCAAATTGGCCAAAAAAAGCGTTGCTGATTTTTTCTGGAAAATACACTAAAAATCCTACGAGCAGTTCCCGAGTAATCACACCTTCTCCAAATTGGCAAAAAAAAGCGTTGCTAATTTTTCCTGGAAAATACACTAAAAATCCTACGAGCCGTTCCCGAGTAATCACACCTTCTCCAAATTGGCCAAAAAAAGCGTTGCTGATTTTTCCTGGAAAAAACATCAAAAACCTACGAGCCGTTCCCGAGTAATCACACCTTCTCCAAATTGGCCAAAAAAAAGCGTTGCTGATTTTTCCTGGAAAATACACTAAAAATCTTACGAGCCGTTCCCGAGTAATCACACCTTCTCCAAATTTGCCAAAAAAAAGCGTTGCTGATTTTTCCTGAAAAATACACTAAAAAACCTACGAGCCGTTCCCGAGTAATCCCATCTTCTCCAAATTAGAAAAAAAAGCGTTGCTGATTTTTCCTGGAAAATACACTAAAAAACCTACGAGCCGTTCCCGAGTAATCACACCTTCTCCAAATTGGCCAAAAAAAAACCTTGCTGATTTTTCCTGGAAAATACACTAAAAATCCTACGAGCCGTTCCCGAGTAATCACACCTTCTCCAAATTGGCCAAAAAAAGCGTTGTTGATTTTTCCTGGAAAATACACTAAAAATCCTACGAGCCGTTCCCGAGTAATCACAGCTTATCCAAATTGGCCAAAAAAAAAGCGTTGTTGATTTTTCCTGGAAATTACACTAAAAAACCTACGAGCCGTTCCCGAGTAATCCCATCTTCTCCAAATTGGCCAAAAAAAGCGTTGTTGATTTTTCCTGGAAAATACACTAAAAATCCTACGAGCCGTTCCCGAGTAATCACACCTTCTCCAAATTGGCCAAAAAAAAGCGTTGCTGATTTTTCCTGGAAAAAACATCAAAAATCTTACGAGCCGTTCCCGAGTAATCACACCTTCTCCAAATTGGCCAAAAAAAGCGTTGCTGATTTTTCCTGGAAAATACACTAAAAAACCTACGAGCCGTTCCCGAGTAATCCCATCTTCTCCAAATTAGAAAAAAAAGCGTTGCTGATTTTTCCTGGAAAATACACTAAAAATCCTACGAGCCGTTCCCGAGTAATCACACCTTCTCCAAATTGGCAAAAAAAAGCGTTGTTGATTTTTCCTGGAAAATACACTAAAAAACCTACGAGCCATTCCCGAGTAATCACACCTTCTCCAAATTGGCCAAAAAAAGCGTTGTTGATTTTTCCTGGAAAATACACTAAAAATCCTACGAGCCGTTCCCGAGTAATCACAGCTTCTCCAAATTGGCCAAAAAAAAAGCGTTGTTGATTTTTCCTGGAAATTACTCTAAAAAACCTACGAGCCGTTCCCGAGTAATCCCATCTTCTCCAAATTGGCCAAAAAAATCGTTGTTGATTTTTCCTGGAAAATACACTAAAAATCCTACGAGCCGTTCCCGAGTAATCACACCTTCTCCAAATTGGCCAAAAAAAAGCGTTGCTGATTTTTCCTGGAAAAAACATCAAAAATCTTACGAGCCGTTCCCGAGTAATCACACCTTCTCCAAATTGGCCAAAAAAGCGTTGCTGATTTTTCCTGGAAAATACACTAAAAAACCTACGAGCCGTTCCCGAGTAATCCCATCTTCTCCAAATTAGAAAAAAAAGCGTTGCTGATTTTTCCTGGAAAATACACTAAAAATCCTACGAGCCGTTCCCGAGTAATCACACCTTCTCCAAATTGGCCAAAAAAAAACCTTGCTGATTTTTCCTGGAAAATACACTAAAAAACCTACGAGCCGTTCCCGAGTAATCACACTTTCTCCAAATTGGCCAAAAAAAAACCTTGCTGATTTTTCCTGGAAAATACACTAAAAATCCTACGAGCCGTTCCCGAGTAATCACACCTTCTCCAAATTGGCCAAAAAAAGCGTTGTTGATTTTTCCTGGAAAATACACTAAAAATCCTACGAGCCGTTCCCGAGTAATCACAGCTTCTCCAAATTGGCCAAAAAAAAGCGTTGTTGATTTTTCCTGGAAATTACACTAAAAAACCTACGAGCCGTTCCCTAGTAATCCCATCTTCTCCAAATTGGCCAAAAAAAGCGTTGTTGATTTTTCCTGGAAAATACACTAAAAATCCTACGAGCCGTTCCCGAGTAATCACACCTTCTCCAAATTGGCCAAAAAAAAACCTTGCTGATTTTTCCTGGAAAATACACTAAAAAACCTACGAGCCGTTCCCGAGTAATCCCATCTTCTCCAAATTAGAAAAAAAAGCGTTGCTGATTTTTCCTGGAAAATACACTAAAAATCCTACGAGCCGTTCCCGAGTAATCACACCTTCACCAAATTGGCAAAAAAAAGCGTTGCTGATTTTTCCTGGAAAAAACATCAAAAATCCTACGAGCCGTTCCCGAGTAATCACACCTTCTCCAAATTGGCCAAAAAAAGCGTTGTTGATTTTTCCTGGAAAATACACTAAAAATCTTACGAGCCGTTCCCGAGTAATCACACCTTCTCCAAATTGGCCAAAAAAAGCGTTGCTGATTTTTCCTGGAAAAAACATCAAAAATCTTACGAGCCGTTCCCGAGTAATCACACCTTCTCCAAATTGGCCAAAAAAAAAGCGTTGCTGATTTTTCCTGGAAAATACACTAAAAAACCTACGAGCCGTTCCCGAGTAATCCTAACTTCTCCAAATTGGCCAAAAAAAGCGTTGTTGATTTTTCCTGGAAAATACACTAAAAATCCTACGAGCCGTTCCCGAGTAATCACACCTTCTCCAAATTGGCAAAAAAAGCGTTGCTGATTTTTCCTGGAAAATACACTAAAAATCCTACGAGCCGTTCCCGAGTAATCCCAACTTCTCCAAATTGGCCAAAAAAAGCGTTGTTGATTTTTCCTGGAAAATACACTAAAAATCCTACCAGCCGTTCCCGAGTAATCACACCTTCTCCAAATTGGCAAAAAAAAGCGTTGTTGATTTTTCCTGGAAAATACACTAAAAATCTTACGAGCCGTTCCCGAGTAATCACACCTTCTCCAAATTGGCCAAAAAAAGCGTTGCTGATTTTTCCTGGAAAATACACTAAAAATCTTACGAGCCGTTTCCGAGTAATCACACCTTCTCCAAATTGGCCAAAAAAAGCGTTGTTGATTTTTCCTGGAAAATACACTAAAAATCCTACGAGCCGTTCCCGAGTAATCACAGCTTCTCCAAATTGGCCAAAAAAAGCGTTGTTGATTTTTCCTGGAAAATACACTAAAAATCTTACGAGCCGTTCCCGAGTAATCACACCTTCTCCAAATTGGCAAAAAAAGCGTTGCTGATTTTTCCTGGAAAATACACTAAAAATCCTACGAGCCCTTCCCGAGTAATCCCAACTTCTCCAAATTGGCCAAAAAAAGCGTTGTTGATTTTTCCTGGAAAATACACTAAAAATCCTACCAGCCGTTCCCGAGTAATCACACCTTCTCCAAATTGGCAAAAAAAAGCGTTGTTGATTTTTCCTGGAAAATACACTAAAAATCTTACGAGCCGTTCCCGAGTAATCACACCTTCTCCAAATTGGCCAAAAAAAGCGTTGCTGATTTTTCCTGGAAAATACACTAAAAAACCTACGAGCCGTTCCCGAGTAATCACACCTTCTCCAAATTGGCCAAAAAAAGCGTTGTTGATTTTTCCTGGAAAATACACTAAAAATCCTACGAGCCGTTCCCGAGTAATCACAGCTTCTCCAAATTGGCCAAAAAAAGCGTTGTTGATTTTTCCTGGAAAATACACTAAAAATCCTACGAGCAGTTCCCGAGTAATCCCATCTTCTCCAAATTGGCCAAAAAAAAGCGTTGCTGATTTTTCCTGAAAAATACACTAAAAAACCTACGAGCCGTTCCCGAGTAATCACACCTTCTCCAAATTGGCCAAAAAAAAACCTTGCTGATTTTTCCTGGAAAATACACTAAAAAACCTACGAGCCGTTCCCGAGTAATCACACCTTCTCCAAATTGGCCAAAAAAAAGCGTTGTTGATTTTTCCTGGAAATTACACTAAAAATCCTACGAGCCGTTCCCGAGTAATCACACCTTCTCCAAATTGGCCAAAAAAAAGCGTTGCTGATTTTTCCTGGAAAATACACTAAAAATCTTACGAGCCGTTCCCGAGTAATCACACCTTCTCCAAATTGGCCAAAAAAGCGTTGCTGATTTTTCCTGGAAAATACACTAAAAATCTTACGAGCCGTTCCCGAGTAATCACACCTTCTCCAAATTGGCCAAAAAAAGTGTTGCTGATTTTTCCTGGAAAATATATTAAAAAACCTACGAGCCGTTCCCGAGTAATCCCATCTTCTCCAAATTGGCAAAAAAAAAGCGTTGCTGATTTTTCCTGGAAAATACACTAAAAAACCTACGAGCCGTTCCCGAGTAATCCCATCTTCTCCGAATTGGCCAAAAAAAGCGTTGCTGATTTTTCCTGGAAAAAACATCAAAAATCTTACGAGCCGTTCCCGAGTAATCACACCTTCTCCAAATTGGCCAAAAAAAGCGTTGCTGATTTTTCCTGGAAAATACACTAAAAAACCTACGAGCCGTTCCCGAGTAATCCCATCTTCTCCAAATTAGAAAAAAAAGCGTTGCTGATTTTTCCTGGAAAATACACTAAAAATCCTACGAGCCGTTCCCGAGTAATCACACCTTCTCCAAATTGGCAAAAAAAAGCGTTGTTGATTTTTCCTGGAAAATACACTAAAAAACCTACGAGCCATTCCCGAGTAATCACACCTTCTCCAAATTGGCCAAAAAAAGCGTTGTTGATTTTTCCTGGAAAATACACTAAAAATCCTACGAGCCGTTCCCGAGTAATCACAGCTTCTCCAAATTGGCCAAAAAAAAGCGTTGTTGATTTTTCCTGGAAATTACACTAAAAAACCTACGAGCCGTTCCCGAGTAATCCCATCTTCTCCAAATTGGCCAAAAAAATCGTTGTTGATTTTTCCTGGAAAATACACTAAAAATCCTACGAGCCGTTCCCGAGTAATCACACCTTCTCCAAATTGGCAAAAAAAAAGCGTTGCTGATTTTTCCTGGAAAAAACATCAAAAATCTTACGAGCCGTTCCCGAGTAATCACACCTTCTCCAAATTGGCCAAAAAAAGCGTTGCTGATTTTTCCTGGAAAATACACTAAAAAACCTACGAGCCGTTCCCGAGTAATCCCATCTTCTCCAAATTAGAAAAAAAAGCGTTGCTGATTTTTCCTGGAAAATACACTAAAAATCCTACGAGCCGTTCCCGAGTAATCCCATCTTCTCCAAATTGGCCAAAAAAAGCGTTGTTGATTTTTCCTGGAAAATACACTAAAAATCCTACGAGCCGTTCCCGAGTAATCACACCTTCTCCAAATTGGCCAAAAAAAAACCTTGCTGATTTTTCCTGGAAAATACACTAAAAAACCTACGAGCCGTTCCCGAGTAATCCCATCTTCTCCAAATTAGA
Source organism: Lypha dubia (assembly GCA_947311025.1). Classification (NCBI taxonomy): domain Eukaryota; kingdom Metazoa; phylum Arthropoda; class Insecta; order Diptera; family Tachinidae; genus Lypha; species Lypha dubia. Next base: position 55,618 of record CAMZJU010000054.1, read on the forward strand.
AAAAAAAGCGTTGCTGATTTTTCCTGGAAAATACACTAAAAATCCTACGAGCCGTTCCCGAGTAATCACACCTTCTCCAAATTGGCAAAAAAAAGCGTTGCTGATTTTTCCTGGAAAAAACATCAAAAATCCTACGAGCCGTTCCCGAGTAATCACACCTTCTCCAAATTGGCCAAAAAAAGCGTTGTTGATTTTTCCTGGAAAATACACTAAAAATCTTACGAGCCGTTCCCGAGTAATCACACCTTCTCCAAATTGGCCAAAAAAAGCGTTGCTGATTTTTCCTGGAAAAAACATCAAAAATCTTACGAGCCGTTCCCGAGTAATCACACCTTCTCCAAATTGGCCAAAAAAAAAGCGTTGCTGATTTTTCCTGGAAAATACACTAAAAAACCTACGAGCCGTTCCCGAGTAATCCCAACTTCTCCAAATTGGCCAAAAAAAGCGTTGTTGATTTTTCCTGGAAAATACACTAAAAATCCTACGAGCCGTTCCCGAGTAATCACACCTTCTCCAAATTGGCAAAAAAAGCGTTGCTGATTTTTCCTGGAAAATACACTAAAAATCCTACGAGCCGTTCCCGAGTAATCCCAACTTCTCCAAATTGGCCAAAAAAAGCGTTGTTGATTTTTCCTGGAAAATACACTAAAAATCCTACCAGCCGTTCCCGAGTAATCACACCTTCTCCAAATTGGCAAAAAAAAGCGTTGTTGATTTTTCCTGGAAAATACACTAAAAATCTTACGAGCCGTTCCCGAGTAATCACACCTTCTCCAAATAGGCCAAAAAAAGCGTTGCTGATTTTTCCTGGAAAATACACTAAAAATCTTACGAGCCGTTTCCGAGTAATCACACCTTCTCCAAATTGGCCAAAAAAAGCGTTGTTGATTTTTCCTGGAAAATACACTAAAAATCCTACGAGCCGTTCCCGAGTAATCCCATCTTCTCCAAATTGGCCAAAAAAAAGCGTTGCTGATTTTTCCTGGAAATTACACTAAAAAACCTACGAGCCGTTCCCGAGTAATCCCATCTTCTCCAAATTGGCCAAAAAAAGCGTTGTTGATTTTTCCTGGAAAATACACTAAAAATCCTACGAGCCGTTTCCGAGTAATCACAGCTTCTCCAAATTGGCCAAAAAAAAGCGTTGTTGATTTTTCCTGGAAATTACACTAAAAAACCTACGAGCCGTTCCCGAGTAATCCCATCTTCTCCAAATTGGCCAAAAAAAGCGTTGTTGATTTTTCCTGGAAAATACACTAAAAATCCTACGAGCCGTTCCCGAGTAATCACACCTTCTCCAAATTGGCCAAAAAAAAGCGTTGCTGATTTTTCCTGGAAAAAACATCAAAAATCTTACGAGCCGTTCCCGAGTAATCACACCTTCTCCAAATTGGCCAAAAAAAGCGTTGCTGATTTTTCCTGGAAAATACACTAAAAAACCTACGAGCCGTTCCCGAGTAATCCCATCTTCTCCAAATTAGAAAAAAAAGCGTTGCTGATTTTTCCTGGAAAATACACTAAAAATCCTACGAGCCGTTCCCGAGTAATCACACCTTCTCCAAATTGGCAAAAAAAAGCGTTGTTGATTTTTCCTGGAAAATACACTAAAAAACCTACGAGCCATTCCCGAGTAATCACACCTTCTCCAAATTGGCCAAAAAAAGCGTTGTTGATTTTTCCTGGAAAATACACTAAAAATCCTACGAGCCGTTCCCGAGTAATCACAGCTTCTCCAAATTGGCCAAATAAAAGCGTTGTTGATTTTTCCTGGAAATTACACTAAAAAACCTACGAGCCGTTCCCGAGTAATCCCATCTTCTCCAAATTGGCCAAAAAAATCGTTGTTGATTTTTCCTGGAAAATACACTAAAAATCCTACGAGCCGTTCCCGAGTAATCACACCTTCTCCAAATTGGCCAAAAAAAAGCGTTGCTGATTTTTCCTGGAAAAAACATCAAAAATCTTACGAGCCGTTCCCGAGTAATCACACCTTCTCCAAATTGGCCAAAAAAAGCGTTGCTGATTTTTCCTGGAAAATACACTAAAAAACCTACGAGCCGTTCCCGAGTAATCCCATCTTCTCCAAATTAGAAAAAAAAGCGTTGCTGATTTTTCCTGGAAAATACACTAAAAATCCTACGAGCCGTTCCCGAGTAATCACACCTTCTCCAAATTGGCCAAAAAAAAACCTTGCTGATTTTTCCTGGAAAATACACTAAAAAACCTACGAGCCGTTCCCGAGTAATCACACTTTCTCCAAATTGGCCAAAAAAAAACCTTGCTGATTTTTCCTGGAAAATACACTAAAAATCCTACGAGCCGTTCCCGAGTAATCACACCTTCTCCAAATTGGCCAAAAAAAGCGTTGTTGATTTTTCCTGGAAAATACACTAAAAATCCTACGAGCCGTTCCCGAGTAATCACAGCTTCTCCAAATTGGCCAAAAAAAAGCGTTGTTGATTTTTCCTGGAAATTACACTAAAAAACCTACGAGCCGTTCCCGAGTAATCCCATCTTCTCCAAATTGGCCAAAAAAATCGTTGTTGATTTTTCCTGGAAAATACACTAAAAATCCTACGAGCCGTTCCCGAGTAATCACACCTTCTCCAAATTGGCCAAAAAAAAACCTTGCTGATTTTTCCTGGAAAATACACTAAAAAACCTACGAGCCGTTCCCGAGTAATCCCATCTTCTCCAAATTAGAAAAAAAAGCGTTGCTGATTTTTCCTGGAAAATACACTAAAAATCCTACGAGCCGTTCCCGAGTAATCACACCTTCTCCAAATTGGCAAAAAAAAGCGTTGCTGATTTTTCCTGGAAAAAACATCAAAAATCCTACGAGCCGTTCCCGAGTAATCACACCTTCTCCAAATTGGCCAAAAAAAGCGTTGTTGATTTTTCCTGGAAAATACACTAAAAATCTTACGAGCCGTTCCCGAGTAATCACACCTTCTCCAAATTGGCCAAAAAAAGCGTTGCTGATTTTTCCTGGAAAAAACATCAAAAATCTTACGAGCCGTTCCCGAGTAATCACACCTTCTCCAAATTGGCCAAAAAAAAAGCGTTGCTAATTTTTCCTGGAAAATACACTAAAAAACCTACGAGCCGTTCCCGAGTAATCCCAACTTCTCCAAATTGGCCAAAAAAAGCGTTGTTGATTTTTCCTGGAAAATACACTAAAAATCCTACGAGCCGTTCCCGAGTAATCACACCTTCTCCAAATTGGCAAAAAAAGCGTTGCTGATTTTTCCTGGAAAATACACTAAAAATCCTACGAGCCGTTCCCGAGTAATCCCAACTTCTCCAAATTGGCCAAAAAAAGCGTTGTTGATTTTTCCTGGAAAATACACTAAAAATCCTACCAGCCGTTCCCGAGTAATCACACCTTCTCCAAATTGGCAAAAAAAAGCGTTGTTGATTTTTCCTGGAAAATACACTAAAAATTTTACGAGCCGTTCCCGAGTAATCACACCTTCTCCAAATTGGCCAAAAAAAGCGTTGCTGATTTTTCCTGGAAAATACACTAAAAATCTTACGAGCCGTTTCCGAGTAATCACACCTTCTCCAAACTGGCCAAAAAAGGCGTTGTTGATTTTTCCTGGAAAATACACTAAAAATCCTACGAGCCGTTCCCGAGTAATCCCATCTTCTCCAAATTGGCCAAAAAAAAGCGTTGCTGATTTTTCCTGAAAAATACACTAAAAAACCTACGAGCCGTTCCCGAGTAATCACACCTTCTCCAAATTGGCCAAAAAAAAACCTTGCTGATTTTTCCTGGAAAATACACTAAAAAACCTACGAGCCGTTCCCGAGTAATCACACCTTCTCCAAATTGGCCAAAAAAAGCGTTGCTGATTTTTCCTGGAAAATACACTAAAAATCTTACGAGCCGTTCCCGAGTAATCACACCTTCTCCAAATTGGCCAAAAAAAGCGTTGCTGATTTTTCCTGGAAAAAACATCAAAAATCTTACGAGCCGTTCCCGAGTAATCACACCTTCTCCAAATTGGCAAAAAAAAGCGTTGTTGATTTTTCCTGGAAAATACACTAAAAATCTTACGAGCCGTTCCCGAGTAATCCCATCTTCTCCAAATTGGCCAAAAAAAAACGTTGCTGATTTTTCCTGGAAAATACACTAAAAATCTTACGAGCCGTTCCCGAGTAATCACACCTTCTCCAAATTGGCCAAAAAAAGCGTTGCTGATTTTTCCTGGAAAATACACTAAAAATCTTACGAGCCGTTTCCGAGTAATCACACCTTCTCCAAATTGGCCAAAAAAAGTGTTGCTGATTTTTCCTGGAAATTACACTAAAAATCCTACGAGCCGTTCCCGAGTAATCACACCTTCTCCAAATTGGCCAAAAAAAACGTTGCTGATTTTTCCTGGAAAAAACATCAAAAATCTTACGAGCCGTTCCCGAGTAATCACACCTTCTCCAAATTGGCAAAAAAAAGCGTTGTTGATTTTTCCTGGAAAATACACTAAAAATCTTACGAGCCGTTCCCGAGTAATCCCATCTTCTCCAAATTGGCCAAAAAAAAACGTTGCTGATTTTTCCTGGAAAATACACTAAAAATCTTACGAGCCGTTCCCGAGTAATCACACCTTCTCCAAATTGGCCAAAAAAAGCGTTGCTGATTTTTCCTGGAAAATACACTAAAAATCTTACGAGCCGTTTCCGAGTAATCACACCTTCTCCAAATTGGCCAAAAAAAGCGTTGTTGATTTTTCCTGGAAAATACACTAAAAATCTTACGAGCCGTTCCCGAGTAATCACACCTTCTCCAAATTGGCCAAAAAAAGCGTTGCTGATTTTTCCTGGAAAAAACATCAAAAATCTTACGAGCCGTTCCCGAGTAATCACACCTTCTCCAAATTGGCCAAAAAAAGCGTTGCTGATTTTTCCTGGAAAAAACATCAAAAATCTTACGAGCCGTTCCCGAGTAATCACACCTTCTCCAAATTGGCCAAAAAAAGCTTTGCTGATTTTTCCTGGAAAATACACTAAAAAACCTACGAGCCGTTCCCGAGTAATCCCATCTTCTCCAAATTGGCCAAAAAAAAGCGTTGCTGATTTTTCCTGGAAAAAACATCAAAAATCCTACGAGCCGTTCCCGAGTAATCCCATCTTCTCCAAATTGGCCAAAAAAAAGCGTTGCTGATTTTTCCTGGAAAATACACTAAAAATCCTACGAGCCGTTCCCGAGTAATCACACCTTCTCCAAATTGGCCAAAAAAAAGCGTTGCTGATTTTTCCTGGAAAAAACATCAAAAATCGTACGAGCCGTTCCCGAGTAATCACACCTTCTCCAAATTGGCCAAAAAAAGCGTTGCTGATTTTTCCTGGAAAATACACTAAAAAACCTACGAGCCGTTCCCGAGTAATCCCATCTTCTCCAAATTAGAAAAAAAAGCGTTGCTGATTTTTCCTGGAAAATACACTAAAAATCCTACGAGCCGTTCCCGAGTAATCACACCTTCTCCAAATTGGCCAAAAAAAAACCTTGCTGATTTTTCCTGGAAAAAACATCAAAAATCTTACGAGCCGTTCCCGAGTAATCACACCTTCTCCAAATTGGCCAAAAAAAGCGTTGCTGATTTTTCCTGGAAAATACACTAAAAAACCTACGAGCCGTTCCCGAGTAATCCCATCTTCTCCAAATTAGAAAAAAAAGCGTTGCTGATTTTTCCTGGAAAATACACTAAAAATCTTACGAGCCGTTCCCGAGTAATCACACCTTCTCCAAATTGGCCAAAAAAAGCGTTGCTGATTTTTCCTGGAAAAAACATCAAAAATCTTACGAGCCGTTCCCGAGTAATCACACCTTCTCCAAATTGGCCAAAAAAAAAGCGTTGCTGATTTTTCCTGGAAAATACACTAAAAAACCTACGAGCCGTTCCCGAGTAATCCCATCTTCTCCAAATTAGAAAAAAAAGCGTTGCTGATTTTTCCTGGAAAATACACTAAAAATCTTACGAGCCGTTCCCGAGTAATCACACCTTCTCCAAATTGGCCAAAAAAAGCGTTGCTGATTTTTCCTGGAAAAAACATCAAAAATCTTACGAGCCGTTCCCGAGTAATCACACCTTCTCCAAATTGGCCAAAAAAAAAGCGTTGCTGATTTTTCCTGGAAAATACACTAAAAAACCTACGAGCCGTTCCCGAGTAATCCCAACTTCTCCAAATTGGCCAAAAAAAGCGTTGTTGATTTTTCCTGGAAAATACACTAAAAATCCTACGAGCCGTTCCCGAGTAATCACACCTTCTCCAAATTGGCAAAAAAAGCGTTGCTGATTTTTCCTGGAAAATACACTAAAAATCCTACGAGCCGTTCCCGAGTAATCCCAACTTCTCCAAATTGGCCAAAAAAAGCGTTGTTGATTTTTCCTGGAAAATACACTAAAAATCCTACCAGCCGTTCCCGAGTAATCACACCTTCTCCAAATTGGCAAAAAAAAGCGTTGTTGATTTTTCCTGGAAAATACACTAAAAATCTTACGAGCCGTTCCCGAGTAATCACACCTTCTCCAAATTGGCCAAAAAAAGCGTTGCTGATTTTTCCTGGAAAATACACTAAAAATCTTACGAGCCGTTTCCGAGTAATCACACCTTCTGCAAATTGGCCAAAAAAAGCGTTGTTGATTTTTCCTGGAAAATACACTAAAAATCCTACGAGCCGTTCCCGAGTAATCCCATCTTCTCCAAATTGGCCAAAAAAAAGCGTTGCTGATTTTTCCTGAAAAATACACTAAAAAACCTACGAGCCGTTTCCGAGTAATCACACCTTCTCCAAATTGGCCAAAAAAAAACCTTGCTGATTTTTCCTGGAAAATACACTAAAAAACCTACGAGCCGTTCCCGAGTAATCACACCTTCTCCAAATTGGCCAAAAAAAGCGTTGCTGATTTTTCCTGGAAAATACACTAAAAATCTTACGAGCCGTTCCCGAGTAATCACACCTTCTCCAAATTGGCCAAAAAAAGCGTTGCTGATTTTTCCTGGAAAAAACATCAAAAATCTTACGAGCCGTTCCCGAGTAATCACACCTTCTCCAAATTGGCAAAAAAAAGCGTTGTTGATTTTTCCTGGAAAATACACTAAAAATCTTACGAGCCGTTCCCGAGTAATCCCATCTTCTCCAAATTGGCCAAAAAAAAAACGTTGCTGATTTTTCCTGGAAAATACACTAAAAATCTTACGAGCCGTTCCCGAGTAATCACACCTTCTCCAAATTGGCCAAAAAAAGCGTTGCTGATTTTTCCTGGAAAATACACTAAAAATCTTACGAGCCGTTTCCGAGTAATCACACCTTCTCCAAATTGGCCAAAAAAAGTGTTGCTGATTTTTCCTGGAAATTACACTAAAAATCCTACGAGCCGTTCCCGAGTAATCACACCTTCTCCAAATTGGCCAAAAAAAGCGTTGCTGATTTTTCCTGGAAAAAACATCAAAAATCTTACGAGCCGTTCCCGAGTAATCACACCTTCTCCAAATTGGCAAAAAAAAGCGTTGCTGATTTTTCCTGGAAAATACACTAAAAATCTTACGAGCCGTTCCCGAGTAATCACACCTTCTCCAAATTGGCCAAAAAAAAAGCGTTGCTGATTTTTCCTGGAAAATACACTAAAAAACCTACGAGCCGTTCCCGAGTAATCCCATCTTCTCCAAATTAGAAAAAAAAGCGTTGCTGATTTTTCCTGGAAAATACACTAAAAATCTTACGAGCCGTTCCCGAGTAATCACACCTTCTCCAAATTGGCCAAAAAAAGCGTTGCTGATTTTTCCTGGAAAAAACATCAAAAATCTTACGAGCCGTTCCCGAGTAATCACACCTTCTCCAAATTGGCCAAAAAAAAAGCGTTGCTGATTTTTCCTGGAAAATACACTAAAAAACCTACGAGCCTTTCCCGAGTAATCCCAACTTCTCCAAATTGGCCAAAAAAAGCGTTGTTGATTTTTCCTGGAAAATACACTAAAAATCCTACGAGCCGTTCCCGAGTAATCACACCTTCTCCAAATTGGCAAAAAAAGCGTTGCTGATTTTTCCTGGAAAATACACTAAAAATCCTACGAGCCGTTCCCGAGTAATCCCAACTTCTCCAAATTGGCCAAAAAAAGCGTTGTTGATTTTTCCTGGAAAATACACTAAAAATCCTACCAGCCGTTCCCGAGTAATCACACCTTCTCCAAATTGGCAAAAAAAAGCGTTGTTGATTTTTCCTGGAAAATACACTAAAAATCTTACGAGCCGTTCCCGAGTAATCACACCTTCTCCAAATTGGCCAAAAAAAGCGTTGCTGATTTTTCCTGGAAAATACACTAAAAATCTTACGAGCCGTTTCCTAGTAATCACACCTTCTGCAAATTGGCCAAAAAAAGCGTTGTTGATTTTTCCTGGAAAATACACTAAAAATCCTACGAGCCGTTCCCGAGTAATCCCATCTTCTCCAAATTGGCCAAAAAAAAGCGTTGCTGATTTTTCCTGAAAAATACACTAAAAAACCTACGAGCCGTTCCCGAGTAATCACACCTTCTCCAAATTGGCCAAAAAAAAACCTTGCTGATTTTTCCTGGAAAATACACTAAAAAACCTACGAGCCGTTCCCGAGTAATCACACCTTCTCCAAATTGGCCAAAAAAAGCGTTGCTGATTTTTCCTGGAAAATACACTAAAAATCTTACGAGCCGTTCCCGAGTAATCACACCTTCTCCAAATTGGCCAAAAAAAGCGTTGCTGATTTTTCATGGAAAAAACATCAAAAATCTTACGAGCCGTTCCCGAGTAATCACACCTTCTCCAAATTGGCAAAAAAAAGCGTTGTTGATTTTTCCTGGAAAATACACTAAAAATCTTACGAGCCGTTCCCGAGTAATCCCATCTTCTCCAAATTGGCCAAAAAAAAAACGTTGCTGATTTTTCCTGGAAAATACACTAAAAATCTTACGAGCCGTTCCCGAGTAATCACACCTTCTCCAAATTGGCCAAAAAAAGCGTTGCTGATTTTTCCTGGAAAATACACTAAAAATCTTACGAGCCGTTTCCGAGTAATCACACCTTCTCCAAATTGGCCAAAAAAAGTGTTGCTGATTTTTCCTGGAAATTACACTAAAAATCCTACGAGCCGTTCCCGAGTAATCACACCTTCTCCAAATTGGCCAAAAAAAGCGTTGCTGATTTTTCCTGGAAAAAACATCAAAAATCTTACGAGCCGTTCCCGAGTAATCACACCTTCTCCAAATTGGCAAAAAAAAGCGTTGTTGATTTTTCCTGGAAAATACACTAAAAATCTTACGAGCCGTTCCCGAGTAATCCCATCTTCTCCAAATTGGCAAAAAAAAAACGTTGCTGATTTTTCCTGGAAAATACACTAAAAATCTTACGAGCCGCTCCCGAGTAATCACACCTTCTCCAAATTGGCCAAAAAAAGCGTTGCTGATTTTTCCTGGAAAATACACTAAAAATCTTACGAGCCGTTTCCGAGTAATCACACCTTCTCCAAATTGGCCAAAAAAAGCGTTGTTGATTTTTCCTGGAAAATACACTAAAAATCTTACGAGCCGTTCCCGAGTAATCACACCTTCTCCAAATTGGCCAAAAAAAGCGTTGCTGATTTTTCCTGGAAAAAACATCAAAAATCTTACGAGCCGTTCCCGAGTAATCACACCTTCTCCAAATTGGCCAAAAAAAGCGTTGCTGATTTTTCCTGGAAAAAACATCAAAAATCTTACGAGCCGTTCCCGAGTAATCACACCTTCTCCAAATTGGCCAAAAAAAGCGTTGCTGATTTTTCCTGGAAAATACACTAAAAAACCTACGAGCCGTTCCCGAGTAATCCCATCTTCTCCAAATTGGCCAAAAAAAAGCGTTGCTGATTTTTCCTGGAAAAAACATCAAAAATCCTACGAGCCGTTCCCGAGTAATCCCATCTTCTCCAAATTGGCCAAAAAAAAGCGTTGCTGATTTTTCCTGGAAAATACACTAAAAATCCTACGAGCCGTTCCCGAGTAATCACACCTTCTCCAAATTGGCCAAAAAAAAGCGTTGCTGATTTTTCCTGGAAATTACACTAAAAATCCTACGCCCGTTCCCGAGTAATCACACCTTCTCCAAATTGGCCAAAAAAAAAAGCGTTGCTGATTTTTCCTGGAAAATACACTAAAAATCTTACGAGCCGTTCCCGAGTAATCACACCTTCTCCAAATTGGCCAAAAAAAGCGTTGCTGATTTTTCCTGGAAAATACACTAAAAAACCTACGAGCCGTTCCCGAGTAATCCCATCTTCTCCAAATTGGAAAAAAAAGCGTTGCTGATTTTTCCTGGAAAATACACTAAAAATCCTACGAGCCGAGCCGTTCCCGAGTAATCACAGCTTCTCCAAATTGGCCAAAAAAAGCGTTGCTGATTTTTCCTGGAAAATACACTAAAAAACCTACGAGCCGTTCCCGAGTAATCCCATCTTCTCCAAATTAGAAAAAAAAGCGTTGCTGATTTTTCCTGGAAAATACACTAAAAATCCTACGAGCCGTTCCCGAGTAATCACACCTTCTCCAAATTGGCCAAAAAAAAACCTTGCTGATTTTTCCTGGAAAATACACTAAAAAACCTACGAGCCGTTCCCGAGTAATCACACTTTCTCCAAATTGGCAAAAAAAAGCGTTGCTGATTTTTCCTGGAAAATACACTAAAAATCTTACGAGCCGTTCCCGAGTAATCACACCTTCTCCAAATTGGCCAAAAAAAAAGCGTTGCTGATTTTTCCTGGAAAATACACTAAAAATCTTACGAGCCGTTCCCGAGTAATCACACCTTCTCCAAATTGGCAAAAAAAAGCGTTGTTGATTTTTCCTGGAAAATACACTAAAAATCTTACGAGCCGTTCCCGAGTAATCACACCTTCTCCAAATTGGCCAAAAAAAGTGTTGCTGATTTTTCCTGGAAAAAACATCAAAAATCCTACGAGCCGTTCCCGAGTAATCCCATCTTCTCCAAATTAGAAAAAAAAGCGTTGCTGATTTTTCCTGGAAAAAACATCAAAAATCTTACGAGCCGTTCCCGAGTAATCACACCTTCTCCAAATTGGCCAAAAAAAGCGTTGCTGATTTTTCCTGGAAAATACACTAAAAATCTTACGAGCCGTTCCCGAGTAATCACACTTTCTCCAAATTGGCAAAAAAAAAGCGTTGCTGATTTTTCCTGGAAAATACACTAAAAATCCTACGAGCCGTTCCCGAGTAATCCCATCTTCTCCAAATTGGCCAAAAAAAGCGTTGTGGATTTTTCCTGGAAAATACACTAAAAATCCTACGAGCCGTTCCCGAGTAATCACACCATCTCCAAATTGGCCAAAAAAAGCGTTGTTGATTTTTCCTGGAAAATCGCCGTTGATGAATGTGTGAGGACGCTAAATCAGGAGTTAGGTCGTGTCTACGAGTGGGCCACCGCTAATGGTCTAGCTATTAATCCAACTAAGTCCAAGTGCCTGATTATCAAAAAGAGGTTATCAAATTTTGATTGCAATCCGATTTTAACATTAAACAACCAGTCCATAGATATTGTAAATTCTGCTAAGAATCTTGGTATATATTTTAACAGCACTCTCACTTGGTCTAATCACGTTAATTTTGCGTGCGGTCGAACGTTTTCAATGTTAAGAAATCTCTGGCAAACGCAGTATTGTACTCCAATTAAAATTAGAATAATCCTTGCCAAATCGTATTTAATACCGATTTTATTGTACGGCTGTGAACTTTTTGCCAGCTGCGATAGCGTAAGTAAAAGAAAACTTAACGTGATCTTTAATAATATTATTCGGTACGTATATGGTCTCAGAAGATATGACCATATTTCCCCCTACGTAACCTTGCTTTATGGCATTACTT
>CAMZJU010000054.1:70000-188345 GCA_947311025.1 Lypha dubia
AAATCTTACGAGCCGTTCCCGAGTAATCACACTTTCTCCAAATTGGCAAAAAAAAAGCGTTGCTGATTTTTCCTGGAAAATACACTAAAAATCCTACGAGCCGTTTCCGAGTAATCCCATCTTCTCCAAATTGGCCAAAAAAAGCGTTGTTGATTTTTCCTGGAAAATACACTAAAAATCCTACGAGCCGTTCCCGAGTAATCACACCATCTCCAAATTGGCCAAAAAAAGCGTTGTTGATTTTTCCTGGAAAATACACTAAAAATCCTACGAGCCGTTCCCGAGTAATCACACCTTCTCCAAATTGGCCAAAAAAAAGCGTTGCTGATTTTTCCTGGAAAATACACTAAAAATCTTACGAGCCGTTTCCGAGTAATCACACCTTCTCCAAATTGGCCAAAAAAAGCGTTGTTGATTTTTCCTGGAAAATACATCAAAAAACCTACGAGCCGTTCCCGAGTAATCACACCTTCTCCAAATTGGCCAAAAAAAGCGTTGCTGATTTTTCCTGGAAAATACACTAAAAATCCTACGAGCCGATCCCGAGTAATCACACCTTCTCCAAATTGGCCAAAAATAGCGTTGCTGATTTTTCCTGGAAAAAACATCAAAAATCTTACGAGCCGTTCCCGAGTAATCACACCTTCTCCAAATTGGCCAAAAAAAAAGCGTTGCTGATTTTTCCTGGAAAAAACATCAAAAATCTTACGAGCCGTTCCCGAGTAATCACACCTTCTCCAAATTGGCCAAAAAAAGCGTTGCTGATTTTTCCTGGAAAATACACTAAAAAACCTACGAGCCGTTCCCGAGTAATCCCATCTTCTCCAAATTAGAAAAAAAAGCGTTGCTGATTTTTCCTGGAAAATACACTAAAAAACCTACGAGCCGTTCCCGAGTAATCCCATCTTCTCCAAATTGGCCAAAAAAAGCGTTGCTGATTTTTCCTGGAAAATACACTAAAAATCCTACGAGCCGTTCCCGAGTAATCACACCTTCTCCAAATTGGCCAAAAAAAGCGTTGCTGATTTTTCCTGGAAAAAACATCAAAAATCCTACGAGCCGTTCCCGAGTAATCCCATCTTCTCTAAATTGGCCGAAAAAAGCGTTGCTGATTTTTCCTGGAAAATACACTAAAAAACCTACGAGCCGTTCCCGAGTAATCCCATCTTCTCCAAATTGGCCAAAAAAAGCGTTGCTGATTTTTCCTGGAAAAAACACTAAAAATCTTACGAGCCGTTCCCGAGTAATCACACCTTCTCCAAATTGGCCAAAAAAAGCGTTGCTGATTTTTCCTGGAAAATACACTAAAAATCCTACGAGCAGTTCCCGAGTAATCACACCTTCTCCAAATTGGCAAAAAAAAGCGTTGCTGATTTTTCCTGGAAAATACACTAAAAATCCTACGAGCCGTTCCCGAGTAATCACACCTTCTCCAAATTGGCCAAAAAAAGCGTTGCTGATTTTTCCTGGAAAATACACTAAAAAACTTACGAGCCGTTCCCGAGTAATCACACCTTCTCCAAATTGGCCAAAAAAAAGCGTTGCTGATTTTTCCTGGAAAAAACATCAAAAATCTTACGAGCCGTTCCCGAGTAATCACACCTTCTCCAAATTGGCCAAAAAAAGCGTTGCTGATTTTTCCTGGAAAATACACTAAAAAACCTACGAGCCGTTCCCGAGTAATCCCATCTTCTCCAAATTAGAAAAAAAAGCGTTGCTGATTTTTCCTGGAAAATACACTAAAAATCTTACGAGCCGTTCCCGAGTAATCACACCTTCTCCAAATTGGCCAAAAAAAAGCGTTGTTGATTTTTCCTGGAAAATACACTAAAAATCCTACGAGCCGTTCCCGAGTAATCACACCTTCTCCAAATTGGCCAAAAAAAGCGTTGCTGATTTTTCCTGGAAAAAACATCAAAAATCTTACGAGCCGTTCCCGAGTAATCACACCTTCTCCAAATTGGCCAAAAAAAGCGTTGCTGATTTTTCCTGGAAAATACACTAAAAATCTTACGAGCCGTTCCCGAGTAATCACACCTTCTCCAAATTGGCCAAAAAAAAGCGTTGCTGATTTTTCCTGAAAAATACACTAAAAAACCTACGAGCCGTTCCCGAGTAATCCCATCTTCTCCAAATTAGAAAAAAAAGCGTTGCTGATTTTTCCTGGAAAATACACTAAAAAACCTACGAGCCGTTCCCGAGTAATCACACCTTCTCCAAATTGGCCAAAAAAAAACCTTGCTGATTTTTCCTGGAAAATACACTAAAAATCCTACCAGCCGTTCCCGAGTAATCACACCTTCTCCAAATTGGCCAAAAAAAGCGTTGTTGATTTTTCCTGGAAAATACACTAAAAATCCTACGAGCCGTTCCCGAGTAATCACAGCTTCTCCAAATTGGCCAAAAAAAAGCGTTGTTGATTTTTCCTGGAAATTACACTAAAAAACCTACGAGCCGTTCCCGAGTAATCCCATCTTCTCCAAATTGGCCAAAAAAAGCGTTGTTGATTTTTCCTGGAAAATACACTAAAAATCCTACGAGCCGTTCCCGAGTAATCACACCTTCTCCAAATTGGCCAAAAAAAGCGTTGCTGATTTTTCCTGGAAAATACACTAAAAATCTTACGAGCCGTTCCCGAGTAATCACAGCTTCTCTAAATTGGCCAAAAAAAAGCGTTGTTGATTTTTCCTGGAAAATACACTAAAAATCCTACGAGCCGTTCCCGAGTAATCACACCTTCTCCAAATTGGCCAAAAAAAACCTTGCTGATTTTTCCTGGAAAAAACATCAAAAATCTTACGAGCCGTTCCCGAGTAATCACACCTTCTCCAAATTGGCAAAAAAAAGCGTTGCTGATTTTTCCTGGAAAATACACTAAAAATCCTACGAGCCGTTCCCGAGTAATCCCATCTTCTCCAAATTGGCCAAAAAAAGCGTTGTTGATTTTTCCTGGAAAATACACTAAAAATCCTACGAGCCGTTCCCGAGTAATCACACCTTCTCCAAATTGGCCAAAAAAAGCGTTGCTGATTTTTCCTGGAAAATACACTAAAAATCCTACGAGCAGTTCCCGAGTAATCACACTTTCTCCAAATTGGCAAAAAAAAAGCGTTGCTGATTTTTCCTGGAAAATACACTAAAAATCCTACGAGCCGTTTCCGAGTAATCCCATCTTCTCCAAATTGGCCAAAAAAAGCGTTGTTGATTTTTCCTGGAAAATACACTAAAAATCCTACGAGCCGTTCCCGAGTAATCACACCATCTCCAAATTGGCCAAAAAAAGCGTTGTTGATTTTTCCTGGAAAATACACTAAAAATCCTACGAGCCGTTCCCGAGTAATCACACCTTCTCCAAATTGGCCAAAAAAAAGCGTTGCTGATTTTTCCTGGAAAATACACTAAAAATCTTACGAGCCGTTTCCGAGTAATCACACCTTCTCCAAATTGGCCAAAAAAAGCGTTGTTGATTTTTCCTGGAAAATACATCAAAAAACCTACGAGCCGTTCCCGAGTAATCACACCTTCTCCAAATTGGCCAAAAAAAGCGTTGCTGATTTTTCCTGGAAAATACACTAAAAATCCTACGAGCCGATCCCGAGTAATCACACCTTCTCCAAATTGGCCAAAAATAGCGTTGCTGATTTTTCCTGGAAAAAACATCAAAAATCTTACGAGCCGTTCCCGAGTAATCACACCTTCTCCAAATTGGCCAAAAAAAAAGCGTTGCTGATTTTTCCTGGAAAAAACATCAAAAATCTTACGAGCCGTTCCCGAGTAATCACACCTTCTCCAAATTGGCCAAAAAAAGCGTTGCTGATTTTTCCTGGAAAATACACTAAAAAACCTACGAGCCGTTCCCGAGTAATCCCATCTTCTCCAAATTAGAAAAAAAAGCGTTGCTGATTTTTCCTGGAAAATACACTAAAAAACCTACGAGCCGTTCCCGAGTAATCCCATCTTCTCCAAATTGGCCAAAAAAAGCGTTGCTGATTTTTCCTGGAAAATACACTAAAAATCCTACGAGCCGTTCCCGAGTAATCACACCTTCTCCAAATTGGCCAAAAAAAGCGTTGCTGATTTTTCCTGGAAAAAACATCAAAAATCCTACGAGCCGTTCCCGAGTAATCCCATCTTCTCTAAATTGGCCGAAAAAAGCGTTGCTGATTTTTCCTGGAAAATACACTAAAAAACCTACGAGCCGTTCCCGAGTAATCCCATCTTCTCCAAATTGGCCAAAAAAAGCGTTGCTGATTTTTCCTGGAAAAAACACTAAAAATCTTACGAGCCGTTCCCGAGTAATCACACCTTCTCCAAATTGGCCAAAAAAAGCGTTGCTGATTTTTCCTGGAAAATACACTAAAAATCCTACGAGCAGTTCCCGAGTAATCACACCTTCTCCAAATTGGCAAAAAAAAGCGTTGCTGATTTTTCCTGGAAAATACACTAAAAATCCTACGAGCCGTTCCCGAGTAATCACACCTTCTCCAAATTGGCCAAAAAAAGCGTTGCTGATTTTTCCTGGAAAATACACTAAAAAACTTACGAGCCGTTCCCGAGTAATCACACCTTCTCCAAATTGGCCAAAAAAAAGCGTTGCTGATTTTTCCTGGAAAAAACATCAAAAATCTTACGAGCCGTTCCCGAGTAATCACACCTTCTCCAAATTGGCCAAAAAAAGCGTTGCTGATTTTTCCTGGAAAATACACTAAAAAACCTACGAGCCGTTCCCGAGTAATCCCATCTTCTCCAAATTAGAAAAAAAAGCGTTGCTGATTTTTCCTGGAAAATACACTAAAAATCTTACGAGCCGTTCCCGAGTAATCACACCTTCTCCAAATTGGCCAAAAAAAAGCGTTGTTGATTTTTCCTGGAAAATACACTAAAAATCCTACGAGCCGTTCCCGAGTAATCACACCTTCTCCAAATTGGCCAAAAAAAGCGTTGCTGATTTTTCCTGGAAAAAACATCAAAAATCTTACGAGCCGTTCCCGAGTAATCACACCTTCTCCAAATTGGCCAAAAAAAGCGTTGCTGATTTTTCCTGGAAAATACACTAAAAATCTTACGAGCCGTTCCCGAGTAATCACACCTTCTCCAAATTGGCCAAAAAAAAGCGTTGCTGATTTTTCCTGAAAAATACACTAAAAAACCTACGAGCCGTTCCCGAGTAATCCCATCTTCTCCAAATTAGAAAAAAAAGCGTTGCTGATTTTTCCTGGAAAATACACTAAAAAACCTACGAGCCGTTCCCGAGTAATCACACCTTCTCCAAATTGGCCAAAAAAAAACCTTGCTGATTTTTCCTGGAAAATACACTAAAAATCCTACGAGCCGTTCCCGAGTAATCACACCTTCTCCAAATTGGCCAAAAAAAGCGTTGTTGATTTTTCCTGGAAAATACACTAAAAATCCTACGAGCCGTTCCCGAGTAATCACAGCTTCTCCAAATTGGCCAAAAAAAAGCGTTGTTGATTTTTCCTGGAAATTACACTAAAAAACCTACGAGCCGTTCCCGAGTAATCCCATCTTCTCCAAATTGGCCAAAAAAAGCGTTGTTGATTTTTCCTGGAAAATACACTAAAAATCCTACGAGCCGTTCCCGAGTAATCACACCTTCTCCAAATTGGCCAAAAAAAGCGTTGCTGATTTTTCCTGGAAAATACACTAAAAATCTTACGAGCCGTTCCCGAGTAATCACAGCTTCTCTAAATTGGCCAAAAAAAAGCGTTGTTGATTTTTCCTGGAAAATACACTAAAAATCCTACGAGCCGTTCCCGAGTAATCACACCTTCTCCAAATTGGCCAAAAAAAACCTTGCTGATTTTTCCTGGAAAAAACATCAAAAATCTTACGAGCCGTTCCCGAGTAATCACACCTTCTCCAAATTGGCAAAAAAAAAGCGTTGCTGATTTTTCCTGGAAAATACACTAAAAATCCTACGAGCCGTTCCCGAGTAATCCCATCTTCTCCAAATTGGCCAAAAAAAGCGTTGTTGATTTTTCCTGGAAAATACACTAAAAATCCTACGAGCCGTTCCCGAGTAATCACACCATCTCCAAATTGGCCAAAAAAAGCGTTGTTGATTTTTCCTGGAAAATACACTAAAAATCCTACGAGCCGTTCCCGAGTAATCACACCTTCTCCAAATTGGCCAAAAAAAAACGTTGCTGATTTTTCCTGGAAAATACACTAAAAATCTTACGAGCCGTTTCCGAGTAATCACACCTTCTCCAAATTGGCCAAAAAAAGCGTTGTTGATTTTTCCTGGAAAATACACTAAAAATCCTACGAGCCGTTCCCGAGTAATCACACCTTCTCCAAATTGGCCAAAAAAAAGCGTTGCTGATTTTTCCTGGAAAATACACTAAAAAACCTACGAGCCGTTCCCGAGTAATCACACCTTCTCCAAATTGGCCAAAAAAAGCGTTGCTGATTTTTCCTGGAAAATACACTAAAAATCTTACGAGCCGTTCCCGAGTAATCACACCTTCTCCAAATTGGCCAAAAAAAAGCGTTGCTGATTTTTCCTGGAAAATACACTAAAAAACCTACGAGCCGTTCCCGAGTAATCACACCTTCTCCAAATTGGCCAAAAAAAAGCGTTGCTGATTTTTCCTGGAAAATACACTAAAAAACCTATGAGCCGTTTCCGAGTAATCACACCTTCTCCAAATTGGCCAAAAAAAGCGTTGCTGATTTTTCCTGGAAAAAACATCAAAAATCTTACGAGCCGTTCCCGAGTAATCCCATCTTCTCCAAATTGGCCAAAAAAAAAACGTTGCTGATTTTTCCTGGAAAATACACTAAAAAACCTACGAGCCGTTCCCGAGTAATCACAGCTTCTCCAAATTGGCCAAAAAAAGCGTTGTTGATTTTTCCTGGAAAATACACTAAAAATCCTACGAGCAGTTCCCGAGTAATCACACCTTCTCCAAATTGGCCAAAAAAAAGCGTTGCTGATTTTTCCTGGAAAATACACTAAAAAACCTACGAGCCGTTCCCGAGTAATCACACCTTCTCCAAATTGGCCAAAAAAGCGTTGCTGATTTTTCCTGGAAAATACACTAAAAATCTTACGAGCCGTTCCCGAGTAATCACACCTTCTCCAAATTGGCCACAAAAAGCGTTGCACATTTTTCCTGGAAAATACACTAAAAATCCTACGAGCCGTTCCCGAGTAATCACACCTTCTCCAAATTGGCCAAAAAAAAGCGTTGCTGATTTTTCCTGGAAAAAACATCAAAAATCTTACGAGCCGTTCCCGAGTAATCACACCTTCTCCAAATTAGAAAAAACAGCGTTGCTGATTTTTCCTGGAAAATACACTAAAAAACCTACGAGCCGTTCCCGAGTAATCCCATCTTCTCCAAATTGGCCAAAAAAAGCGTTGCACATTTTTCCTGGAAAATACACTAAAAAACCTACGAGCCGTTCCCGAGTAATCCCATCTTCTCCAAATTGGCCAAAAAAAAGCGTTGCTGATTAATCCTGGAAAACACACTAAAAAACCTACGAGCCGTTCCCGAGTAATCACACCTTCTCCAAATTGGCCAAAAAAAGCGTTGCTGATTTTTCCTGGAAAATACACTAAAAATCCTACGAGCCGTTCCCGAGTAATCACACCTTCTCCAAATTAGAAAAAAAAGCGTTGCTGATTTTTCCTGGAAAATACATCAAAAATCTTACGAGCCGTTCCCGAGTAATCACAGCTTCTCCAAATTGGCCAAAAAAAGCGTTGTTGATTTTTCCTGGAAAATACACTAAAAATCTTACCAGCCGTTCCCGAGTAATCACACCTTCTCCAAATTGGCAAAAAAAAGCGTTGTTGATTTTTCCTGGAAAATACACTAAAAATCCTACGAGCCGTTCCCGAGTAATCACACCTTCTCCAAATTAGAAAAAAAAGCGTTGCTGATTTTTCCTGGAAAATACACTAAAAAACCTACGAGCCGTTCCCGAGTAATCCCATCTTCTCCAAATTGGCCAAAAAAAGCGTTGCACATTTTTCCTGGAAAATACACTAAAAAACCTACGAGCCGTTCCCGAGTAATCCCATCTTCTCCAAATTGGCCAAAAAAAGCGTTGTTGATTTTTCCTGGAAAATACACTAAAAATCTTACCAGCCGTTCCCGAGTAATCACACCTTCTCCAAATTGGCAAAAAAAAAGCGTTGCTGATTTTTCCTGGAAAATACATCAAAAATCTTACGAGCCGTTCCCGAGTAATCACAGCTTCTCCAAATTGGCCAAAAAAAGCGTTGTTGATTTTTCCTGGAAAATACACTAAAAATCTTACCAGCCGTTCCCGAGTAATCACACCTTCTCCAAATTGGCAAAAAAAAGCGTTGTTGATTTTTCCTGGAAAATACACTAAAAATCCTACGAGCCGTTCCCGAGTAATCACACCTTCTCCAAATTGGCCAAAAAAAGCGTTGATGATTTTTCCTGGAAAATACACTAAAAATCCTACGAGCCGTTCCCGAGTAATCACACCTTCTCCAAATTGGCCAAAAAAAAGCGTTGCTGATTTTTCCTGGAAAATACATCAAAAATCTTACGAGCAGTTCCCGAGTAATCACAGCTTCTCCAAATTGGCCAAAAAAAGCGTTGTTGATTTTTCCTGGAAAATACACTAAAAATCTTACCAGCCGTTCCCGAGTAATCACACCTTCTCCAAATTGGCAAAAAAAAGCGTTGTTGATTTTTCCTGGAAAATACACTAAAAATCCTACGAGCCGTTCCCGAGTAATCACACCTTCTCCAAATTAGAAAAAAAAGCGTTGCTGATTTTTCCTGGAAAATACACTAAAAAACCTACGAGCCGTTCCCGAGTAATCCCATCTTCTCCAAATTGGCCAAAAAAAGCGTTGCACATTTTTCCTGGAAAATACACTAAAAAACCTACGAGCCGTTCCCGAGTAATCCCATCTTCTCCAAATTGGCCAAAAAAAGCGTTGTTGATTTTTCCTGGAAAATACACTAAAAATCTTACCAGCCGTTCCCGAGTAATCACACCTTCTCCAAATTGGCAAAAAAAAAGCGTTGCTGATTTTTCCTGGAAAATACATCAAAAATCTTACGAGCCGTTCCCGAGTAATCACAGCTTCTCCAAATTGGCCAAAAAAAGCGTTGTTGATTTTTCCTGGAAAATACACTAAAAATCTTACCAGCCGTTCCCGAGTAATCACACCTTCTCCAAATTGGCAAAAAAAAGCGTTGTTGATTTTTCCTGGAAAATACACTAAAAATCCTACGAGCCGTTTCCGAGTAATCACACCTTCTCCAAATTGGCCAAAAAAAGCGTTGCTGATTTTTCCTGGAAAATACACTAAAAATCCTACGAGCCGTTCCCGAGTAATCACACCTTCTCCAAATTGGCCAAAAAAAAGCGTTGCTGATTTTTCCTGGAAAATACATCAAAAATCTTACGAGCCGTTCCCGAGTAATCACAGCTTCTCCAAATTGGCCAAAAAAAGCGTTGTTGATTTTTCCTGGAAAATACACTAAAAATCTTACCAGCCGTTCCCGAGTAATCACACCTTCTCCAAATTGGCAAAAAAAAGCGTTGTTGATTTTTCCTGGAAAATACACTAAAAATCCTACGAGCCGTTCCCGAGTAATCACACCTTCTCCAAATTGGCCAAAAAAAAGCGTTGCTGATTTTTCCTGGAAAATACACTAAAAAACCTACGAGCCGTTCCCGAGTAATCACACCTTCTCCAAATTGGCCAAAAAAAGCGTTGCTGATTTTTCCTGGAAAATACACTAAAAATCTTACGAGCCGTTCCCGAGTAATCACACCTTCTCCAAATTGGCAAAAAAAAAGCGTTGCTGATTTTTCCTGGAAAATACACTAAATATCTTACGAGCCATTCCCGAGTAATCCCATCTTCTCCAAATTGGCCAAAAAAAGCGTTGTTGATTTTTCCTGGAAAATACACTAAAAATCCTACGAGCCGTTCCCGAGTAATCACACCATCTCCAAATTGGCCAAAAAAAGCGTTGTTGATTTTTCCTGGAAAATACACTAAAAATCCTACGAGCCGTTCCCGAGTAATCACACCATCTCCAAATTGGCCAAAAAAAGCGTTGTTGATTTTTCCTGGAAAATACACTAAAAATCCTACGAGCCGTTCCCGAGTAATCACACCTTCTCCAAATTGGCCAAAAAAAAGCGTTGCTGATTTTTCCTGGAAAATACACTAAAAATCTTACGAGCCGTTCCCGAGTAATCACACCTTCTCCAAATTGGCCAAAAAAAAGCGTTGCTGATTTTTCCTGGAAATTACACTAAAAAACCTACGAGCCGTTCCCGAGTAATCACACCTTCTCCAAATTGGCAAAAAAAAGCGTTGCTGATTTTTCCTGGAAAATACACTAAAAATCTTACGAGCCGTTCCCGAGTAATCACACCTTCTCCAAATTGGCCAAAAAAAAACCTTGCTGATTTTTCCTGGAAAATACACTAAAAATCCTACGAGCAGTTCCCGAGTAATCACACCTTCTCCAAATTGGCCAAAAAAAAACCTTGCTGATTTTTCCTGGAAAATACATCAAAAATCCTACGAGCAGTTCCCGAGTAATCACACCTTCTCCAAATTGGCAAAAAAAAGCGTTGCTGATTTTTCCTGGAAATTACACTAAAAATCCTACGAGCCGTTCCCGAGTAATCACACCTTCTCCAAATTGGCCAAAAAAAGCGTTGCACATTTTTCCTGGAAAATACACTAAAAATCTTACGAGCCGTTCCCGAGTAATCCCATCTTCTCCAAATTGGCCAAAAAAAACGTTGCTGATTTTTCCTGGAAAATACACTAAAAAACCTACGAGCCGTTCCCGAGTAATCCCATCTTCTCCAAATTGGCCAAAAAAAAGCGTTGTTGATTTTTCCTGGAAAATACACTAAAAATCCTACGAGCCGTTCCCGAGTAATCACACCTTCTCCAAATTGGCCAAAAAAAAGCGTTGCTGATTTTTCCTGGAAAGTACACTAAAAAACCTACGAGCCGTTCCCGAGTAATCCCATCTTCTCCAAATTGGCCAAAAAAAGTGTTGCTGATTTTTCCTGGAAATTACACTAAAAATCCTACGAGCCGTTCCCGAGTAATCACACCTTCTCCAAATTGGCCAAAAAAAAGCGTTGTTGATTTTTCCTGGAAATTACACTAAAAATCCTACGAGCCGTTCCCGAGTAATCACACCTTCTCCAAATTGGCCAAAAAAAAGCGTTGCTGATTTTTCCTGGAAAATACACTAAAAATCTTACGAGCCGTTCCCGAGTAATCACACCTTCTCCAAATTGGCCAAAAAAAGCGTTGCTGATTTTTCCTGGAAAAAACATCAAAAATCTTACGAGCCGTTCCCGAGTAATCACACCTTCTCCAAATTGGCCAAAAAAAGCGTTGCTGATTTTTCCTGGAAAAAACATCAAAAATCTTACGAGCCGTTCCCGAGTAATCACACCTTCTCCAAATTGGCCAAAAAAAGCGTTGCTGATTTTTCCTGGAAAAAACATCAAAAATCTTACGAGCCGTTCCCGAGTAATCACACCTTCTCCAAATTGGCCAAAAAAAGTGTTGCTGATTTTTCCTGGAAAATACACTAAAAATCTTACGAGCCGTTCCCGAGTAATCACACCTTCTCCAAATTGGCCAAAAAAAAAAGCGTTGCTGATTTTTCCTGGAAAAAACATCAAAAATCTTACGAGCCGTTCCCGAGTAATCACACCTTCTCCAAATTGGCCAAAAAAAAAGCGTTGCTGATTTTTCCTGGAAAATACACTAAAAAACCTACGAGCCGTTCCCGAGTAATCACACCTTCTCCAAATTGGCAAAAAAAAGCGTTGCTGATTTTTCCTGGAAATTACACTAAAAATCCTACGAGCCGTTCCCGAGTAATCACACCTTCTCCAAATTGGCCAAAAAAAGCGTTGCTGATTTTTCCTGGAAAATACACTAAAAATCTTACGAGCCGTTCCCGAGTAATCCCATCTTCTCCAAATTGGCCAAAAAAAAGCGTTGCTGATTTTTCCTGGAAAATACACTAAAAAACCTACGAGCCGTTCCCGAGTAATCACACCTTCTCCAAATTGGCCAAAAAAAAGCGTTGCTGATTTTTCCTGGAAAATACACTAAAAAACCTACGAGCCGTTCCCGAGTAATCCCATCTTCTCCAAATTGGCCAAAAAAAGTGTTGCTGATTTTTCCTGGAAAATACACTAAAAATCCTACGAGCCGTTCCCGAGTAATCCCATCTTCTCCAAATTGGCCAAAAAAAAGCGTTGCTGATTTTTCCTGGAAAATACACTAAAAATCCTACGAGCCGTTCCCGAGTAATCACACCTTCTCCAAATTGGCCAAAAAAAAACCTTGCTGATTTTTCCTGGAAAATACACTAAAAATCCTACGAGCCGTTCCCGAGTAATCACACCTTCTCCAAATTGGCCAAAAAAAAGCGTTGCTGATTTTTCCTGGAAAATACACTAAAAATCCTACGAGCCGTTCCCGAGTAATCCCATCTTCTCCAAATTGGCCAAAAAAAAGCGTTGCTGATTTTTCCTGGAAAATACACTAAAAATCCTACGAGCCGTTCCCGAGTAATCACACCTTCTCCAAATTGGCCAAAAAAAGCGTTGCTGATTTTTCCTGGAAAATACACTAAAAAACCTACGAGCCGTTCCCGAGTAATCCCATCTTCTCCAAATTAGAAAAAAAAGCGTTGCTGATTTTTCCTGGAAAATACACTAAAAATTTTATGAGCCGTTCCCGAGTAATCACACCTTCTCCAAATTGGCCAAAAAAAGCGTTGCTGATTTTTCCTGGAAAATACACTAAAAATCCTACGAGCCGTTCCCGAGTAATCACACCTTCTCCAAATTGGCCAAAAAAAGCGTTGTTGATTTTTCCTGGAAAATACACTAAAAATCTTACGAGCCGTTTCCGAGTAATCACACCTTCTCCAAATTAGAAAAAAAAGCGTTGCTGATTTTTCCTGGAAAAAACATCAAAATCCTACGAGCCGTTCCCGAGTAATCACACCTTCTCCAAATTGGCCAAAAAAAAGCGTTGCTGATTTTTCCTGGAAAATACACTAAAAATCCTACGAGCAGTTCCCGAGTAATCCCATCTTCTCCAAATTGGCCAAAAAAAGCGTTGCTGATTTTTCCTGGAAAATACACTAAAAAACCTACGAGCCGTTCCCGAGTAATCACACCTTCTCCAAATTGGCAAAAAAAAGCGTTGCTGATTTTTCCTGGAAAATACACTAAAAATCCTACGAGCCGTTCCCGAGTAATCACACCTTCTCCAAATTGGCAAAAAAAAGCGTTGCTGATTTTTCCTGGAAAAAACACTAAAAATCCTACGAGCCGTTCCCGAGTAATCACACCTTCTCCAAATTGGCCAAAAAAAAGCGTTGCTGATTTTTCCTGGAAAATACACTAAAAAACCTACGAGCCGTTCCCGAGTAATCCCATCTTCTCCAAATTGGCAAAAAAAAAGCGTTGTTGATTTTTCCTGGAAAATACACTAAAAAACCTACGAGCCGTTCCCGAGTAATCCCATCTTCCCCAAATTGGCAAAAAAAAAGCGTTGTTGATTTTTCCTGGAAAATACACTAAAAATCTTACGAGCCGTTTCCGAGTAATCACACCTTCTCCAAATTAGAAAAAAAAGCGTTGCTGATTTTTCCTGGAAAAAACATCAAAAATCTTACGAGCCGTTCCCGAGTAATCCCATCTTCTCCAAATTGGCCAAAAAAAAGCGTTGCTGATTTTTCCTGAAAAATACACTAAAAATCTTACGAGCCGTTCCCGAGTAATCACACCTTCTCCAAATTGGCCAAAAAAAAGCGTTGCTGATTTTTCCTGGAAAATACACTAAAAAACCTACGAGCCGTTCCCGAGTAATCACACCTTCTCCAAATTGGCCAAAAAAAAGCGTTGCTGATTTTTCCTGGAAAAAACATCAAAAATCCTACGAGCCGTTCCCGAGTAATCACACCTTCTCCAAATTGGCCAAAAAAAGCGTTGCTGATTTTTCCTGGAAAAAACATCAAAAATCTTACGAGCCGTTCCCGAGTAATCACACCTTCTCCAAATTGGCCAAAAAAAAGCGTTGCTGATTTTTCCTGGAAAATACACTAAAAAACCTACGAGCCGTTCCCGAGTAATCACACCTTCTCCAAATTGGCCAAAAAAAAGCGTTGTTGATTTTTCCTGGAAATTACACTAAAAATCCTACGAGCCGTTCCCGAGTAATCACACCTTCTCCAAATTGGCCAAAAAAAAAGCGTTGCTGATTTTTCCTGGAAAATACACTAAAAATCCTACGAGCCGTTCCCGAGTAATCACACCTTCTCCAAATTGGCCAAAAAAAGCGCTGCTGATTTTTCCTGGAAAATACACTAAAAATCTTACGAGCCGTTCCCGAGTAATCACACCTTCTCCAAATTGGCCAAAAAAAGCGTTGCTGATTTTTCCTGGAAAAAACACTAAAAAACCTACGAGCCGTTCCCGAGTAATCCCATCTTCTCCAAATTGGCCAAAAAAAGCGTTGCTGATTTTTCCTGGAAAATACACTAAAAATCCTACGAGCCGTTCCCGAGTAATCCCATCTTCTCCAAATTAGAAAAAAAAAGCGTTGCTGATTTTTCCTGGAAAATACACTAAAAAACCCACGAGCCGTTCCCGAGTAATCACACCTTCTCCAAATTGGCAAAAAAAAGTGTTGCTGATTTTTCCTGGAAAATACACTAAAAATCCTACGAGCAGTTCCCGAGTAATCACACCTTCTCCAAATTGGCAAAAAAAAGTGTTGCTGATTTTTCCTGGAAAATACACTAAAAATCTTACGAGCCGTTTCCGAGTAATCCCATCTTCTCCAAATTGGCCAAAAAAAAGCGTTGCTGATTTTTCCTGGAAAATACACTAAAAAACCTACGAGCCGTTCCCGAGTAATCACACCTTCTCCAAATTGGCCAAAAAAAGCGTTGCTGATTTTTCCTGGAAATTACACTTAAAATCCTACAAGCCGTTCCCGAGTAATCACACCTTCTCCAAATTAGAAAAAAAAGCGTTGCTGATTTTTCCTGGAAAATACACTAAAAAACCTACGAGCCGTTCCCGAGTAATCACACCTTCTCCAAATTGGCAAAAAAAAGCGTTGCTGATTTTTCCTGGAAAATACACTAAAAATCTTACGAGCCGTTCCCGAGTAATCACACCATCTCCAAATTGGCCAAAAAAAGCGTTGTTGATTTTTCCTGGAAAATACACTAAAAATCTTACGAGCCGTTCCCGAGTAATCACACCTTCTCCAAATTGGCCAAAAAAAGCGTTGCTGATTTTTCCTGAAAAATACACTAAAAAACCTACGAGCCGTTCCCGAGTAATCCCATCTTCTCCAAATTAGAAAAAAAAGCGTTGCTGATTTTTCCTGGAAAAAACATCAAAAATCTTACGAGCCGTTCCCGAGTAATCACACCTTCTCCAAATTGGCCAAAAAAAAAACGTTGCTGATTTTTCCTGGAAAATACACTAAAAATTTTATGAGCCGTTCCCGAGTAATCACACCTTCTCCAAATTGGCCAAAAAAAGCGTTGCTGATTTTTCCTGGAAAATACACTAAAAATCCTACGAGCAGTTCCCGAGTAATCCCATCTTCTCCAAATTGGCCAAAAAAAGCGTTGCTGATTTTTCCTGGAAAAAACATCAAAAATCTTACGAGCCGTTCCCGAGTAATCACACCTTCTCCAAATTGGCCAAAAAAAGCGTTGCTGATTTTTCCTGGAAAATACACTAAAAATCTTACGAGCCGTTTCCGAGTAATCACACCTTCTCCAAATTGGCAAAAAAAAAGCGTTGCTGATTTTTCCTGGAAAATATATTAAAAATTTTATGAGCCGTTCCCGAGTAATCACACCTTCTCCAAATTGGCCAAAAAAAAGCGTTGTTGATTTTTCCTGGAAAAAACATCAAAAATCTTACGAGCCGTTCCCGAGTAATCACACCTTCTCCAAATTGGCCAAAAAAAGCGTTGCTGATTTTTCCTGGAAAATACACTAAAAATCCTACGAGCCGTTCCCGAGTAATCACAGCTTCTCCAAATTGGCCAAAAAAAAGCGTTGTTGATTTTTCCTGGAAATTACACTAAAAAACCTACGAGCCGTTCCCGAGTAATCCCATCTTCTCCAAATTAGAAAAAAAAGCGTTGCTGATTTTTCCTGGAAAATACACTAAAAAACCTACGAGCCGTTCCCGAGTAATCACACCTTCTCCAAATTAGAAAAAAAAGCGTTGCTGATTTTTCCTGGAAAATACACTAAAAAACCTACGAGCCGTTCCCGAGTAATCACACCTTCTCCAAATTGGCCAAAAAAAAACCTTGCTGATTTTTCCTGGAAAATACACTAAAAATCCTACGAGCAGTTCCCGAGTAATCACACCTTCTCCAAATTGGCAAAAAAAAGCGTTGCTGATTTTTCCTGGAAATTACACTAAAAATCCTACGAGCAGTTCCCGAGTAATCACACCTTCTCCAAATTAGAAAAAAAAGCGTTGCTGATTTTTCCTGGAAAATACACTAAAAAACCTACGAGCCGTTCCCGAGTAATCACACCTTCTCCAAATTGGCAAAAAAAAGCGTTGTTGATTTTTCCTGGAAAATACACTAAAAATCCTACGAGCCGTTCCCGAGTAATCACACCTTCTCCAAATTGGCCAAAAAAAGCGTTGTTGATTTTTCCTGGAAAATACACTAAAAATCTTACGAGCCGTTCCCGAGTAATCACACCTTCTCCAAATTGGCCAAAAAAAAGCGTTGTTGATTTTTCCTGGAAATTACACTAAAAATCCTACGAGCCGTTCCCGAGTAATCACACCTTCTCCAAATTGGCCAAAAAAAAGCGTTGCTGATTTTTCCTGGAAAATACACTAAAAATCTTACGAGCCGTTCCCGAGTAATCACACCTTATCCAAATTGGCCAAAAAAAGCGTTGCTGATTTTTCCTGGAAAAAACATCAAAAATCTTACGAGCCGTTCCCGAGTAATCACACCTTCTCCAAATTGGCAAAAAAAAGCGTTGCTGATTTTTCCTGGAAAATACACTAAAAATCTTACGAGCCGTTCCCGAGTAATCACACCTTCTCCAAATTGGCCAAAAAAAGCGTTGCTGATTTTTCCTGGAAAATACACTAAAAAACCTACGAGCCGTTCCCGAGTAATCCCATCTTCTCCAAATTGGCCAAAAAAAAGCGTTGCTGATTTTTCCTGGAAAAAACATCAAAAATCCTACGAGCCGTTCCCGAGTAATCACACCTTCTCCAAATTGTCCAAAAAAAGCGTTGTTGATTTTTCCTGAAAAATACACTAAAAAACCTACGAGCCGTTCCCGAGTAATCACACCTTCTCCAAATTGGCCAAAAAAAGCGTTGTTGATTTTTCCTGGAAAAAACATCAAAAATCCTACGATTCGTTCCCGAGTAATCACACCTTCTCCAAATTGGCCAAAAAAAGCGTTGTTGATTTTTCCTGGAAATTACACTAAAAAACCTACGAGCCGTTCCCGAGTAATCCCATCTTCTCCAAATTGGCCAAAAAAAGCGTTGTTGATTTTTCCTGGAAAATACACTAAAAATCCTACGAGCCGTTCCCGAGTAATCCCATCTTCTCCAAATTGGCCAAAAAAAAAGCGTTGCTGATTTTTCCTGGAAAAAACATCAAAAATGTTACGAGCCGTTCCCGAGTAATCCCATCTTCTCCAAATTAGAAAAAAAAGCGTTGCTGATTTTTCCTGGAAAATACACTAAAAATCCTACGAGCCGTTCCCGAGTAATCACAGCTTCTCCAAATTGGCAAAAAAAAGCGTTGCTGATTTTTCCTGGAAAATACACTAAAAAACCTACGAGCCGTTCCCGAGTAATCACACCTTCTCCAAATTGGCCAAAAAAAGCGTTGCTGATTTTTCCTGGAAAATACACTAAAAAACCTACGAGCCGTTCCCGAGTAATCCCATCTTCTCCAAATTAGAAAAAAAAGCGTTGCACATTTTTCCTGGAAAATACACTAAAAAACCTACGAGCCGTTCCCGAGTAATCCCATCTTCTCCAAATTGGCCAAAAAAAAGCGTTGCTGATTTTTCCTGGAAAATACACTAAAAATCCTACGAGCCGTTCCCGAGTAATCACACCTTCTCCAAATTGCCAAAAAAAGCGTTGTTGATTTTTCCTGGAAAAAACACTAAAAATCCTACGAGCCGTTCCCGAGTAATCACACCTTCTCCAAATTGGCCACAAAAAGCGTTGCACATTTTTCCTGGAAAATACACTAAAAATCCTACGAGCCGTTCCCGAGTAATCACACCTTCTCCAAATTGGCCAAAAAAAAGCGTTGCTGATTTTTCCTGGAAAATACACTAAAAAACCTACGAGCCGTTCCCGAGTAATCACACCTTCTCCAAATTGGCCAAAAAAAAGCGTTGCTGATTTTTCCTGGAAAATACACTAAAAAACCTACGAGCCGTTCTTGAGTAATCACACCTTCTCCAAATTGGCCAAAAAAAGCGTTGCTGATTTTTCCTGGAAAATACACTAAAAATCCTACGAGCCGTTCCCGAGTAATCACACCATCTCCAAATTGGCCAAAAAAAAGCGTTGCTGATTTTTCCTGGAAAATACACTAAAAATCTTACGAGCCGTTCCCGAGTAATCACACCTTCTCCAAATTGGCCAAAAAAAAGCGTTGCTGATTTTTCCTGGAAAAAACATCAAAAATCTTACGAGCCGTTCCCGAGTAATCACACCTTCTCCAAATTGGCCAAAAAAAAGCGTTGCTGATTTTTCCTGGAAAATACACTAAAAATCTTATGAGCCGTTCCCGAGTAATCACACCTTCTCCAAATTGGCCAAAAAAAGCGTTGTTGATTTTTCCTGGAAATTACACTAAAAAACCTACGAGCCGTTCCCGAGTAATCACACCTTCTCCAAATTAGAAAAAAAAGCGTTGCTGATTTTTCCTGGAAAATACACTAAAAATCTTACGAGCCGTTCCCGAGTAATCACACCTTCTCCAAATTGGCCAAAAAAAGCGTTGTTGATTTTTCCTGGAAAATACACTAAAAATCTTACGAGCCGTTCCCGAGTAATCACACCTTCTCCAAATTGGCCAAAAAAAAGCGTTGCTGATTTTTCCTGGAAAATACACTAAAAATCTTACGAGCCGTTCCCGAGTAATCACACCTTCTCCAAATTGGCCAAAAAAAGCGTTGCTGATTTTTCCTGGAAAATACACTAAAAATCCTACGAGCCGTTCCCGAGTAATCACACCTTCTCCAAATTGGCCAAAAAAAGCGTTGCTGATTTTTCCTGGAAAAAACACTAAAAAACCTACGAGCCGTTCCCGAGTAATCACACCATCTCCAAATTGGCCAAAAAAAGCGTTGTTGATTTTTCCTGGAAAATACACTAAAAATCCTACGAGCCGTTCCCGAGTAATCACACCTTCTCCAAATTAGAAAAAAAAGCGTTGCTGATTTTTCCTGGAAAATACACTAAAAAACCTACGAGCCGTTCCCGAGTAATCCCATCTTCTCCAAATTAGAAAAAAAAGCGTTGCTGATTTTTCCTGGAAAATACACTAAAAATCCTACGAGCAGTTCCCGAGTAATCACACCTTCTCCAAATTGGCAAAAAAAGCGTTGCTGATTTTTCCTGGAAATTACACTAAAACTCCTACGAGCCTTTCCCGAGTAATCACACCGTCTCCAAATTGGCAAAAAAAAGCGTTGTTGATTTTTCCTGGAAAATACACTAAAAAACCTACGAGCCGTTCCCGAGTAATCACACCTTCTCCAAATTGGCAAAAAAAAGCGTTGTTGATTTTTCCTGGAAAATACACTAAAAATCCTACGAGCCGTTCCCGAGTAATCACACCTTCTCCAAATTGGCCAAAAAAAGCGTTGCTGATTTTTCCTGGAAAAAACATCAAAAATCTTACGAGCCGTTCCCGAGTAATCCCATCTTCTCCAAATTGGCCAAAAAAAGCGTTGCTGATTTTTCCTGGAAAATACACTAAAAATCTTACGAGCCGTTCCCGAGTAATCCCATCTTCTCCAAATTGGCCAAAAAAAGCGTTGCTGTTTTTCCTGGAAAATACACTAAAAATCCTACGAGCCGTTCCCGAGTAATCACACCTTATACAAATTGGCCAAAAAAAGCGTTGCTGATTTTTCCTGGAAAATACATCAAAAATCTTACGAGCCGTTCCCGAGTAATCACACCTTCTCCAAATTGGCCAAAAAAAGCGTTGCTGATTTTTCCTGGAAAAAACATCAAAAATCTTACGAGCCGTTCCCGAGTAATCACACCTTCTCCAAATTAGAAAAAAAAGCGTTGCTGATTTTTCCTGGAAAATACACTAAAAATCCTACGAGCCGTTCCCGAGTAATCACACCTTCTCCAAATTGGCCACAAAAAGCGTTGCACATTTTTCCTGGAAAATACACTAAAAATCCTACGAGCCGTTCCCGAGTAATCACACCTTCTCCAAATTGGCCAAAAAAAGCGTTGCTGATTTTTCCTGAAAAATACATCAAAAATCTTACGAGCCGTTCCCGAGTAATCACACCTTCTCCAAATTAGAAAAAAAAGCGTTGCTGATTTTTCCTGGAAAATACACTAAAAATCCTACGAGCCGTTCCCGAGTAATCACACCTTCTCCAAATTAGCAAAAAAAAGCGTTGCTGATTTTTCCTGGAAAATATATTAAAAATTTTATGAGCCGTTCCCGAGTAATCACACCTTCTCCAAATTGGCAAAAAAAAGCGTTGCTGATTTTTCCTGGAAAATACACTAAAAATCCTACGAGCCGTTCCCGAGTAATCACACCTTCTCCAAATTGGCCAAAAAAAAAACCTTGCTGATTTTTCCTGGAAAATACACTAAAAATCCTACGACCCGTTCCCGAGTAATCACACCTTCTCCAAATTGGCCAAAAAAAAAACGTTGCTGATTTTTCCTGGAAAATACACTAAAAATCTTACGAGCCGTTTCCGAGTAATCACACCTTCTTTAAATTGGCTGATTTTTCCTGGAAAATATATTAAAAATTTTATGAGCCGTTCCCGAGTAATCACACCTTCTCCAAATTGGCAAAAAAAAAGCGTTGTTGATTTTTCCTGGAAAATACACTAAAAATCCTACGAGCCGTTCCCGAGTAATCACACCTTCTCCAAATTGGCCAAAAAAAGCGTTGCACATTTTTCCTGGAAAATACACTAAAAATCTTACGAGCCGTTCCGGAGTAATCACACTTTCTCCAAATTGGCAAAAAAAAGCGTTGCTGATTTTTCCTGGAAAATACACTAAAAATCTTACGAGCCGTTCCCGAGTAATCACACCTTCTCCAAATTGGCCAAAAAAAAGCGTTGCTGATTTTTCCTGGAAAATACACTAAAAATCTTACGAGCCGTTCCCGAGTAATCACACCTTCTCCAAATTGGCCAAAAAAAGCGTTGCTGATTTTTCCTGGAAAATACACTAAAAATCTTACGAGCCGTTCCCGAGTAATCACACCTTCTCCAAATTGGCCAAAAAAAAACGTTGCTGATTTTTCCTGGAAAATACACTAAAAAATCTTACGAGCCGTTCCCGAGTAATCACACCTTCTCCAAATTGGCAAAAAAAAGCGTTGCTGATTTTTCCTGGAAAATACACTAAAAATCCTACGAGCCGTTCCCGAGTAATCACACCTTCTCCAAATTGGCCAAAAAAAGCGTTGCTGATTTTTCCTGGAAAATACACTAAAAATCTTACGAGCCGTTCCCGAGTAATCACACCTTCTCCAAATTGGCCAAAAAAAGCGTTGCTGATTTTTCCTGGAAAAAACACTAAAAATCTTACGAGCCGTTCCCGAGTAATCACACCTTCTCCAAATTGGCAAAAAAAAGCGTTGCTGATTTTTCCTGGAAAATACACTAAAAAACCTACGAGCCGTTCCCGAGTAATCACACCTTCTCCAAATTGGCAAAAAAAAGCGTTGCTAATTTTTCCTGGAAAATACACTAAAAATCCTACGAGCCGTTCCCGAGTAATCACACCTTCTCCAAATTGGCAAAAAAAAGCGTTGTTGATTTTTCCTGGAAAAAACATCAAAAATCTTACGAGCCGTTTCCGAGTAATCACACCATCTCCAAATTGGCCAAAAAAAGCGTTGCTGATTTTTCCTGGAAAATACACTAAAAATCCTACGAGCCGTTCCCGAGTAATCACACCTTCTCCAAATTGGCCAAAAAAAGCGTTGCACATTTTTCCTGGAAAAAACATCAAAAATCCTACGAGCCGTTCCGGAGTAATCCCATCTTCTCCAAATTAGCAAAAAAAAGCGTTGTTGATTTTTTCTGGAAAATACACTAAAAATCCTACGAGCCGTTCCCGAGTAATCACACCTTCTCCAAATTGGCAAAAAAAAGCGTTGCTGATTTTTCCTGGAAAATACACTAAAAATCTTACGAGCCGTTCCCGAGTAATCACACCTTCTCCAAATTGGCCAAAAAAAGCGTTGCTGATTTTTCCTGGAAAAAACATCAAAAATCTTACGAGCCGTTCCCGAGTAATCCCATCTTCTCCAAATTAGCAAAAAAAAAGCGTTGCTGATTTTTCCTGGAAAATACACTAAAAATCCTACGAGCCGTTCCCGAGTAATCACACCTTCTCCAAATTGGCCAAAAAAAAGCGTTGCTGATTTTTCCTGGAAAATACATCAAAAATCTTACGAGCCGTTCCCGAGTAATCACACCTTCTCCAAATTGGCAAAAAAAAGCGTTGTTGATTTTTCCTGGAAAATACACTTAAAAACCTACGAGCCGTTCCCGAGTAATCACACCATCTCCAAATTGGCCAAAAAAAGCGTTGCTGATTTTTCCTTGAAAAAACATCAAAAATCTTACGAGCCGTTCCCGAGTAATCACACCTTCTCCAAATTGGCCAAAAAAAAGCGTTGCTGATTTTTCCTGGAAAATACACTAAAAAACCTACGAGCCGTTCCCGAGTAATCACACCTTCTCCAAATTAGAAAAAAAAGCGTTGCTGATTTTTCCTGGAAATTACACTAAAAATTCTACGAGCCGTTCCCGAGTAATCACACCTTCTCCAAATTGGCCAAAAAAAAGCGTTGCTGATTTTTCCTGGAAAATACACTAAAAATTTTATGAGCCGTTCCCGAGTAATCCCATCTTCTCCAAATTGGCCAAAAAAAAGCGTTGCACATTTTTCCTGGAAATTACACTAAAAATCCTACGAGCCGTTCCCGAGTAATCCCATCTTCTCCAAATTGGCCAAAAAAAAGCGTTGCTGATTTTTCCTGGAAAATACACTAAAAATCCTACGAGCCGTTCCCGAGTAATCAGAGCTTCTCCAAATTGGCCAAAAAAAGCGTTGTTGATTTTTCCTGGAAAATACATTAAAAATCTTACGAGCCGTTCCCGAGTAATCCCATCTTCTCCAAATTGGCCAAAAAAAAACGTTGCTGATTTTTCCTGGAAAATACACTAAAAATCTTACGAGCCGTTCCCGAGTAATCACACCTTCTCCAAATTGGCCAAAAAAAAGCGTTGCTGATTTTTCCTGGAAAATACACTAAAAAACCTACGAGCCGTTCCCGAGTAATTCCATCTTCTCCAAATTGGCAAAAAAAAGCGTTGCTGATTTTTCCTGGAAAATACACTAAAAATCCTACGAGCCGTTCCCGAGTAATCACACCTTCTCCAAATAGCCCAAAAAAAAACCTTGCTGATTTTTCCTGGAAAATACACTAAAAATCCTACGAGCCGTTCCCGAGTAATCACACCTTCTCCAAATTAGAAAAAAAAGCGTTGCTGATTTTTCCTGGAAAATATATTAAAAATTTTATGAGCCGTTCCCGAGTAATCACACCTTCTCCAAATTGGCCAAAAAAAGCGTTGCTGATTTTTCCTGGAAAATACACTAAAAATCCTACGAGCCGTTCCCGAGTAATCACACCTTCTCCAAATTGGCCAAAAAAAAGCGTTGCTGATTTTTCCTGGAAAATACACTAAAAAACCTACGAGCCGTTCCCGAGTAATCACACCTTCTCCAAATTGGCCAAAAAAAGCGTTGCTGATTTTTCCTGGAAAATACACTAAAAATCCTACGAGCCGTTCCCGAGTAATCACACCTTCTCCAAATTGGCCAAAAAAAGCGTTGCTGATTTTTCCTGGAAAATACACTAAAAAACCTACGAGCCGTTCCCGAGTAATCACACCTTCTCCAAATTGGCCAAAAAAAGCGTTGCTGATTTTTCCTGGAAAAAACACTAAAAATCTTACGAGCCGTTCCCGAGTAATCACACCTTCTCCAAATTGGCAAAAAAAAGCGTTGCTGATTTTTCCTGGAAAATACACTAAAAAACCTACGAGCCGTTCCCGAGTAATCACACCTTCTCCAAATTGGCAAAAAAAAGCGTTGCTAATTTTTCCTGGAAAATACACTAAAAATCCTACGAGCCGTTCCCGAGTAATCACACCTTCTCCAAATTGGCAAAAAAAAGCGTTGTTGATTTTTCCTGGAAAAAACATCAAAAATCTTACGAGCCGTTTCCGAGTAATCACACCATCTCCAAATTGGCCAAAAAAAGCGTTGCTGATTTTTCCTGGAAAATACACTAAAAATCCTACGAGCCGTTCCCGAGTAATCACACCTTCTCCAAATTGGCCAAAAAAAGCGTTGCACATTTTTCCTGGAAAAAACATCAAAAATCCTACGAGCCGTTCCGGAGTAATCCCATCTTCTCCAAATTAGCAAAAAAAAGCGTTGTTGATTTTTTCTGGAAAATACACTAAAAATCCTACGAGCCGTTCCCGAGTAATCACACCTTCTCCAAATTGGCAAAAAAAAGCGTTGCTGATTTTTCCTGGAAAATACACTAAAAATCTTACGAGCCGTTCCCGAGTAATCACACCTTCTCCAAATTGGCCAAAAAAAAGCGTTGCTGATTTTTCCTGGAAAAAACATCAAAAATCTTACGAGCCGTTCCCGAGTAATCCCATCTTCTCCAAATTAGCAAAAAAAAAGCGTTGCTGATTTTTCCTGGAAAATACACTAAAAATCCTACGAGCCGTTCCCGAGTAATCACACCTTCTCCAAATTGGCCAAAAAAAAGCGTTGCTGATTTTTCCTGGAAAATACATCAAAAATCTTACGAGCCGTTCCCGAGTAATCACACCTTCTCCAAATTGGCAAAAAAAAGCGTTGTTGATTTTTCCTGGAAAATACACTTAAAAACCTACGAGCCGTTCCCGAGTAATCACACCATCTCCAAATTGGCCAAAAAAAGCGTTGCTGATTTTTCCTTGAAAAAACATCAAAAATCTTACGAGCCGTTCCCGAGTAATCACACCTTCTCCAAATTGGCCAAAAAAAAGCGTTGCTGATTTTTCCTGGAAAATACACTAAAAAACCTACGAGCCGTTCCCGAGTAATCACACCTTCTCCAAATTAGAAAAAAAAGCGTTGCTGATTTTTCCTGGAAATTACACTAAAAATTCTACGAGCCGTTCCCGAGTAATCACACCTTCTCCAAATTGGCCAAAAAAAAGCGTTGCTGATTTTTCCTGGAAAATACACTAAAAATTTTATGAGCCGTTCCCGAGTAATCCCATCTTCTCCAAATTGGCCAAAAAAAAGCGTTGCACATTTTTCCTGGAAATTACACTAAAAATCCTACGAGCCGTTCCCGAGTAATCCCATCTTCTCCAAATTGGCCAAAAAAAAGCGTTGCTGATTTTTCCTGGAAAATACACTAAAAATCCTACGAGCCGTTCCCGAGTAATCAGAGCTTCTCCAAATTGGCCAAAAAAAGCGTTGTTGATTTTTCCTGGAAAATACATTAAAAATCTTACGAGCCGTTCCCGAGTAATCCCATCTTCTCCAAATTGGCCAAAAAAAAACGTTGCTGATTTTTCCTGGAAAATACACTAAAAATCTTACGAGCCGTTCCCGAGTAATCACACCTTCTCCAAATTGGCCAAAAAAAAGCGTTGCTGATTTTTCCTGGAAAATACACTAAAAAACCTACGAGCCGTTCCCGAGTAATTCCATCTTCTCCAAATTGGCAAAAAAAAGCGTTGCTGATTTTTCCTGGAAAATACACTAAAAATCCTACGAGCCGTTCCCGAGTAATCACACCTTCTCCAAATAGCCCAAAAAAAAACCTTGCTGATTTTTCCTGGAAAATACACTAAAAATCCTACGAGCCGTTCCCGAGTAATCACACCTTCTCCAAATTAGAAAAAAAAGCGTTGCTGATTTTTCCTGGAAAATATATTAAAAATTTTATGAGCCGTTCCCGAGTAATCACACCTTCTCCAAATTGGCCAAAAAAAGCGTTGCTGATTTTTCCTGGAAAATACACTAAAAATCCTACGAGCCGTTCCCGAGTAATCACACCTTCTCCAAATTGGCCAAAAAAAAGCGTTGCTGATTTTTCCTGGAAAATACACTAAAAAACCTACGAGCCGTTCCCGAGTAATCACACCTTCTCCAAATTGGCCAAAAAAAGCGTTGCTGATTTTTCCTGGAAAATACACTAAAAATCCTACGAGCCGTTCCCGAGTAATCACACCTTCTCCAAATTGGCCAAAAAAAGCGTTGCTGATTTTTCCTGGAAAATACACTAAAAAACCTACGAGCCGTTCCCGAGTAATCACACCTTCTCCAAATTGGCCAAAAAAAGCGTTGCTGATTTTTCCTGGAAAATACACTAAAAATCCTACGAGCCGTTCCCGAGTAATCACACCTTCTCCAAATTGGCCAAAAAAAAAGCGTTGCTGATTTTTCCTGGAAATTACACTTAAAATCCTACGAGCCGTTCCCGAGTAATCACACCTTCTCCAAATTGGCCAAAAAAAAAGCGTTGTTGATTTTTCCTGGAAAATACACTAAAAATCTTACGAGCCGTTCCCGAGTAATCACACCTTCTCTAAATTGGCCAAAAAAAGCGTTGCACATTTTTCCTGGAAAATACACTAAAAATCCTACGAGCCGTTCCCGAGTAATCCCATCTTCTCCAAATTGGCCAAAAAAAAAGCGTTGCTGATTTTTCCTGGAAAATACACTAAAAAACCTACGAGCCGTTCCCGAGTAATCCCACCTTCTCCAAATTGGCCAAAAAAAGCGTTGCTGATTTTTCCTGGAAAATACACTAAAAATCCTACGAGCCGTTCCCGAGTAATCCCATCTTCTCCAAATTGGCCAAAAAAAGCGTTGCTGATTTTTCCTGGAAAATACACTAAAAATCTTACGAGCCGTTCCCGAGTAATCCCATCTTCTCCGAATTAGCAAAAAAAAGCGTTGCTGATTTTTCCTGGAAAATATATTAAAAATTTTATGAGCCGTTCCCGAGTAATCACACCTTCTCCAAATTGGCCAAAAAAAAGCGTTGCTGATTTTTCCTGGAAAATACACTAAAAATCTTACGAGCCGTTCCCGAGTAATCACACCTTCTCCAAATTGGCCAAAAAAAGCGTTGCTGATTTTTCCTGGAAAATACACTAAAAAACCTACGAGCCGTTCCCGAGTAATCCCATCTTCTCCAAATTAGAAAAAAAAGCGTTGCTGATTTTTCCTGGAAAATACACTAAAAATCTTACGAGCCGTTCCCGAGTAATCCCATCTTCTCCAAATTGGCCAAAAAAAGCGTTGCTGATTTTTCCTGGAAAATACATCAAAAATCTTACGAGCCGTTCCCGAGTAATCACACCTTCTCCAAATTGGCCAAAAAAAGCGTTGCTGATTTTTCCTGGAAAATACACTAAAAATCTTACGAGCCGTTCCCGAGTAATCACACCTTCTCCAAATTGGCCAAAAAAAAACGTTGCTGATTTTTCCTGGAAAATACACTAAAAAATCTTACGAGCCGTTCCCGAGTAATCACACCTTCTCCAAATTGGCAAAAAAAAGCGTTGCTGATTTTTCCTGGAAAATACACTAAAAATCCTACGAGCCGTTCCCGAGTAATCACACCTTCTCCAAATTGGCCAAAAAAAGCGTTGCTGATTTTTCCTGGAAAATACACTAAAAATCTTACGAGCCGTTCCCGAGTAATCACACCTTCTCCAAATTGGCCAAAAAAAGCGTTGCTGATTTTTCCTGGAAAAAACACTAAAAATCTTACGAGCCGTTCCCGAGTAATCACACCTTCTCCAAATTGGCAAAAAAAAGCGTTGCTGATTTTTCCTGGAAAATACACTAAAAAACCTACGAGCCGTTCCCGAGTAATCACACCTTCTCCAAATTGGCAAAAAAAAGCGTTGCTAATTTTTCCTGGAAAATACACTAAAAATCCTACGAGCCGTTCCCGAGTAATCACACCTTCTCCAAATTGGCAAAAAAAAGCGTTGTTGATTTTTCCTGGAAAAAACATCAAAAATCTTACGAGCCGTTTCCGAGTAATCACACCATCTCCAAATTGGCCAAAAAAAGCGTTGCTGATTTTTCCTGGAAAATACACTAAAAATCCTACGAGCCGTTCCCGAGAAATCACACCTTCTCCAAATTGGCCAAAAAAAGCGTTGCACATTTTTCCTGGAAAAAACATCAAAAATCCTACGAGCCGTTCCGGAGTAATCCCATCTTCTCCAAATTAGCAAAAAAAAGCGTTGTTGATTTTTTCTGGAAAATACACTAAAAATCCTACGAGCCGTTCCCGAGTAATCACACCTTCTCCAAATTGGCAAAAAAAAGCGTTGCTGATTTTTCCTGGAAAATACACTAAAAATCTTACGAGCCGTTCCCGAGTAATCACACCTTCTCCAAATTGGCCAAAAAAAGCGTTGCTGATTTTTCCTGGAAAAAACATCAAAAATCTTACGAGCCGTTCCCGAGTAATCCCATCTTCTCCAAATTAGCAAAAAAAAAGCGTTGCTGATTTTTCCTGGAAAATACACTAAAAATCCTACGAGCCGTTCCCGAGTAATCACACCTTCTCCAAATTGGCAAAAAAAAAGCGTTGCTGATTTTTCCTGGAAAATACATCAAAAATCTTACGAGCCGTTCCCGAGTAATCACACCTTCTCCAAATTGGCAAAAAAAAGCGTTGTTGATTTTTCCTGGAAAACACACTTAAAAACCTACGAGCCGTTCCCGAGTAATCACACCATCTCCAAATTGGCCAAAAAAAGCGTTGCTGATTTTTCCTTGAAAAAACATCAAAAATCTTACGAGCCGTTCCCGAGTAATCACACCTTCTCCAAATTGGCCAAAAAAAAGCGTTGCTGATTTTTCCTGGAAAATACACTAAAAAACCTACGAGCCGTTCCCGAGTAATCACACCTTCTCCAAATTAGAAAAAAAAGCGTTGCTGATTTTTCCTGGAAATTACACTAAAAATTCTACGAGCCGTTCCCGAGTAATCACACCTTCTCCAAATTGGCCAAAAAAAAGCGTTGCTGATTTTTCCTGGAAAATACACTAAAAATTTTATGAGCCGTTCCCGAGTAATCCCATCTTCTCCAAATTGGCCAAAAAAAAGCGTTGCACATTTTTCCTGGAAATTACACTAAAAATCCTACGAGCCGTTCCCGAGTAATCCCATCTTCTCCAAATTGGCCAAAAAAAAGCGTTGCTGATTTTTCCTGGAAAATACACTAAAAATCCTACGAGCCGTTCCCGAGTAATCAGAGCTTCTCCAAATTGGCCAAAAAAAGCGTTGTTGATTTTTCCTGGAAAATACATTAAAAATCTTACGAGCCGTTCCCGAGTAATCCCATCTTCTCCAAATTGGCCAAAAAAAACGTTGCTGATTTTTCCTGGAAAATACACTAAAAATCTTACGAGCCGTTCCCGAGTAATCACACCTTCTCCAAATTGGCCAAAAAAAAGCGTTGCTGATTTTTCCTGGAAAATACACTAAAAAACCTACGAGCCGTTCCCGAGTAATTCCATCTTCTCCAAATTGGCAAAAAAAAGCGTTGCTGATTTTTCCTGGAAAATACACTAAAAATCCTACGAGCCGTTCCCGAGTAATCACACCTTCTCCAAATAGCCCAAAAAAAAACCTTGCTGATTTTTCCTGGAAAATACACTAAAAATCCTACGAGCCGTTCCCGAGTAATCACACCTTCTCCAAATTAGAAAAAAAAGCGTTGCTGATTTTTCCTGGAAAATATATTAAAAATTTTATGAGCCGTTCCCGAGTAATCACACCTTCTCCAAATTGGCCAAAAAAAGCGTTGCTGATTTTTCCTGGAAAATACACTAAAAATCCTACGAGCCGTTCCCGAGTAATCACACCTTCTCCAAATTGGCCAAAAAAAAGCGTTGCTGATTTTTCCTGGAAAATACACTAAAAAACCTACGAGCCGTTCCCGAGTAATCACACCTTCTCCAAATTGGCCAAAAAAAGCGTTGCTGATTTTTCCTGGAAAATACACTAAAAATCCTACGAGCCGTTCCCGAGTAATCACACCTTCTCCAAATTGGCCAAAACAAGCGTTGCTGATTTTTCCTGGAAAATACACTAAAAAACCTACGAGCCGTTCCCGAGTAATCACACCTTCTCCAAATTGGCCAAAAAAAGCGTTGCTGATTTTTCCTGGAAAATACACTAAAAATCCTACGAGCCGTTCCCGAGTAATCACACCTTCTCCAAATTGGCCAAAAAAAAAGCGTTGCTGATTTTTCCTGGAAATTACACTTAAAATCCTACGAGCCGTTCCCGAGTAATCACACCTTCTCCAAATTGGCCAAAAAAAAGCGTTGTTGATTTTTCCTGGAAAATACACTAAAAATCTTACGAGCCGTTCCCGAGTAATCACACCTTCTCTAAATTGGCCAAAAAAAGCGTTGCACATTTTTCCTGGAAAATACACTAAAAATCCTACGAGCCGTTCCCGAGTAATCCCATCTTCTCCAAATTGGCCAAAAAAAAAGCGTTGCTGATTTTTCCTGGAAAATACACTAAAAAACCTACGAGCCGTTCCCGAGTAATCCCACCTTCTCCAAATTGGCCAAAAAAAGCGTTGCTGATTTTTCCTGGAAAATACACTAAAAATCCTACGAGCCGTTCCCGAGTAATCCCATCTTCTCCAAATTGGCCAAAAAAAGCGTTGCTGATTTTTCCTGGAAAATACACTAAAAATCTTACGAGCCGTTCCCGAGTAATCCCATCTTCTCCAAATTAGCAAAAAAAAGCGTTGCTGATTTTTCCTGGAAAATATATTAAAAATTTTATGAGCCGTTCCCGAGTAATCACACCTTCTCCAAATTGGCCAAAAAAAAGCGTTGCTGATTTTTCCTGGAAAATACACTAAAAATCTTACGAGCCGTTCCCGAGTAATCACACCTTCTCCAAATTGGCCAAAAAAAGCGTTGCTGATTTTTCCTGGAAAATACACTAAAAAACCTACGAGCCGTTCCCGAGTAATCCCATCTTCTCCAAATTAGAAAAAAAAGCGTTGCTGATTTTTCCTGGAAAATACACTAAAAATCTTACGAGCCGTTCCCGAGTAATCCCATCTTCTCCAAATTGGCCAAAAAAAGCGTTGCTGATTTTTCCTGGAAAATACATCAAAAATCTTACGAGCCGTTCCCGAGTAATCACACCTTCTCCAAATTGGCCCAAAAAAAGCGTTGCTGATTTTTCCTGGAAAAAACATCAAAAATCTTACGAGCCGTTTCCGAGTAATCACACCTTCTCCAAATTGGCCAAAAAAAAAGCGTTGCTGATTTTTCCTGGAAAATACACTAAAAAACCTACGAGCCGTTTCCGAGTAATCACACCTTCTCCAAATTGGCCAAAAAAAGCGTTGCTGATTTTTCCTGGAAAATACACTAAAAATCCTACGAGCCGTTCCCGAGTAATCCCATCTTCTCCAAATTGGCCAAAAAAAAGCGTTGCTGATTTTTCCTGAAAAATACACTAAAAAACCTACGAGCCGTTCCCGAGTAATCACACCTTCTCCAAATTGGCCAAAAAAAAACCTTGCTGATTTTTCCTGGAAAATACACTAAAAATCTTACGAGCCGTTCCCGAGTAATCACACCTTCTCCAAATTGGCCAAAAAAAAAGCGTTGCTGATTTTTCCTGAAAAATACACTAAAAATCCTATGAGCCGTTCCCGAGTAATCACACCATCTCCAAATTGGCCAAAAAAAGCGTTGCTGATTTTTCCTGGAAAAAACATCAAAAATCTTACGAGCCGTTCCCGAGTAATCACACCTTCTCCAAATTGGCAAAAAAAAAGCGTTGCTGATTTTTCCTGAAAAATACACTAAAAAACCTACGAGCCGTTCCCGAGTAATCCCATCTTCTCCAAATTAGAAAAAAAAGCGTTGCTGATTTTTCCTGGAAAATACACTAAAAATCCTACGAGCCGTTCCCGAGTAATCACACCATCTCCAAATTGGCCAAAAAAAGCGTTGTTGATTTTTCCTGGAAAATACACTAAAAATCCTACGAGCCGTTCCCGAGTAATCCCATCTTCTCCAAATTGGCCAAAAAAAGCGTTGCTGATTTTTCCTGGAAAATACACTAAAAATCCTACGAGCCGTTCCCGAGTAATCACACCTTCTCCAAATTGGCCAAAAAAAAGCGTTGCTGATTTTTCCTGGAAAATACACTAAAAAACCTACGAGCCGTTCCCGAGTAATCACACCTTCTCCAAATTGGCCAAAAAAGCGTTGCTGATTTTTCCTGGAAAATACACTAAAAATCTTACGAGCCGTTCCCGAGTAATCACACCTTCTCCGAATTGGCCAAAAAAAGCGTTGCACATTTTTCCTGGAAAATACACTAAAAATCCTACGAGCCGTTCCCGAGTAATCCCATCTTCTCCAAATTGGCCAAAAAAAAGCGTTGCTGATTTTTCCTGAAAAATACACTAAAAA
Source organism: Lypha dubia (assembly GCA_947311025.1). Taxonomy (NCBI): domain Eukaryota; kingdom Metazoa; phylum Arthropoda; class Insecta; order Diptera; family Tachinidae; genus Lypha; species Lypha dubia. The sequence continues at coordinate 102,896 of CAMZJU010000054.1, forward strand.
ACCTACGAGCCGTTCCCGAGTAATCACACCTTCTCCAAATTGGCCAAAAAAAAAACCTTGCTGATTTTTCCTGGAAAATACACTAAAAATCTTACGAGCCGTTCCCGAGTAATCACACCTTCTCCAAATTAGAAAAAAAAGCGTTGTTGATTTTTCCTGGAAAATACACTAAAAATCTTACGAGCCGTTCCCGAGTAATCCCATCTTCTCCAAATTGGCCAAAAAAAGCGTTGCTGATTTTTCCTGGAAAATACATCAAAAATCTTACGAGCCGTTCCCGAGTAATCACACCTTCTCCAATTTGGCCAAAAAAAAGCGTTGCTGATTTTTCCTGGAAAAAACATCAAAAATCTTACGAGCCGTTTCCGAGTAATCACACCTTCTCCAAATTGGCCAAAAAAAAGCGTTGTTGATTTTTCCTGGAAAATACACTAAAAATCTTACGAGCCGTTCCCGAGTAATCCCATCTTCTCCAAATTGGCCAAAAAAAGCGTTGCTGATTTTTCCTGGAAAATACATCAAAAATCTTACGAGCCGTTCCCGAGTAATCACACCTTCTCCAATTTGGCCAAAAAAAAGCGTTGCTGATTTTTCCTGGAAAAAACATCAAAAATCTTACGAGCCGTTTCCGAGTAATCACACCTTCTCCAAATTGGCCAAAAAAAAGCGTTGCTGATTTTTCCTGGAAAATACATCAAAAATCTTACGAGCCGTTCCCGAGTAATCACACCTTCTCCAATTTGGCCAAAAAAAAGCGTTGCTGATTTTTCCTGGAAAAAACATCAAAAATCTTACGAGCCGTTTCCGAGTAATCACACCTTCTCCAAATTGGCCAAAAAAAAGCGTTGCTGATTTTTCCTGGAAAATACACTAAAAATCCTACGAGCCGTTCCCGAGTAATCACACTATCTCCAAATTGGCCAAAAAAAGCGTTGCTGATTTTTCCTGGAAAATACACTAAAAATCCTACGAGCCGTTCCCGAGTAATCCCATCTTCTCCAAATTGGCCAAAAAAAAGCGTTGCTGATTTTTCCTGAAAAATACACTAAAAAACCTACGAGCCGTTCCCGAGTAATCACACCTTCTCCAAATTGGCCAAAAAAAAAACCTTGCTGATTTTTCCTGGAAAATACACTAAAAATCTTACGAGCCGTTCCCGAGTAATCACACCTTCTCCAAATTGGCCAAAAAAAAGCGTTGCTGATTTTTCCTGAAAAATACACTAAAAATCCTACGAGCCGTTCCCGAGTAATCACACTATCTCCAAATTGGCCAAAAAAAGCGTTGCTGATTTTTCCTGGAAAAAACATCAAAAATCTTACGAGCCGTTCCCGAGTAATCACACCTTCTCCAAATTGGCAAAAAAAAAGCGTTGCTGATTTTTCCTGAAAAATACACTAAAAAACCTACGAGCCGTTCCCGAGTAATCCCATCTTCTCCAAATTAGAAAAAAAAGCGTTGCTGATTTTTCCTGGAAAATACACTAAAAATCCTACGAGCCGTTCCCGAGTAATCACACCATCTCCAAATTGGCCAAAAAAAGCGTTGCTGATTTTTCCTGAAAAATACATCAAAAATCTTACGAGCCGTTCCCGAGTAATCACACCTTCTCCAAATTAGAAAAAAAAGCGTTGCTGATTTTTCCTGGAAAATACACTAAAAATCCTACGAGCCGTTCCCGAGTAATCACACCTTCTCCAAATTGGCAAAAAAAAAGCGTTGCTGATTTTTCCTGAAAAATACACTAAAAAACCTACGAGCCGTTCCCGAGTAATCCCATCTTCTCCAAATTAGAAAAAAAGCGTTGCTGATTTTTCCTGGAAAATACACTAAAAATCCTACGAGCCGTTCCCGAGTAATCACACCATCTCCAAATTGGCCAAAAAAAGCGTTGTTGATTTTTCCTGGAAAATACACTAAAAATCCTATGAGCCGTTCCCGAGTAATCCCATCTTCTCCAAATTGGCCAAAAAAAGCGTTGCTGATTTTTCCTGGAAAATACACTAAAAATCCTACGAGCCGTTCCCGAGTAATCACACCTTCTCCAAATTGGCCAAAAAAAGCGTTGCTGATTTTTCCTGGAAAATACACTAAAAAACCTACGAGCCGTTCCCGAGTAATCACACCTTCTCCAAATTGGCCAAAAAAAGCGTTGCTGATTTTTCCTGGAAAATACACTAAAAATCTTACGAGCCGTTCCCGAGTAATCACACCTTCTCCGAATTGGCCAAAAAAAGCGTTGCACATTTTTCCTGGAAAATACACTAAAAATCCTACGAGCCGTTCCCGAGTAATCCCATCTTCTCCAAATTGGCCAAAAAAAAGCGTTGCTGATTTTTCCTGAAAAATACACTAAAAAACCTACGAGCCGTTCCCGAGTAATCACACCTTCTCCAAATTGGCCAAAAAAAACCTTGCTGATTTTTCCTGGAAAATACACTAAAAATCTTACGAGCCGTTCCCGAGTAATCACACCTCTTCCAAATTAGAAAAAAAAGCGTTGTTGATTTTTCCTGGAAAATACACTAAAAATCTTACGAGCCGTTCCCGAGTAATCCCATCTTCTCCAAATTGGCCAAAAAAAGCGTTGCTGATTTTTCCTGGAAAATACATCAAAAATCTTACGAGCCGTTCCCGAGTAATCACACCTTCTCCAATTTGGCCAAAAAAAAGCGTTGCTGATTTTTCCTGGAAAAAACATCAAAAATCTTACGAGCCGTTTCCGAGTAATCACACCTTCTCCAAATTGGCCAAAAAAAAGCGTTGTTGATTTTTCCTGGAAAATACACTAAAAATCTTACGAGCCGTTCCCGAGTAATCCCATCTTCTCCAAATTGGCCAAAAAAAGCGTTGCTGATTTTTCCTGGAAAATACATCAAAAATCTTACGAGCCGTTCCCGAGTAATCACACCTTCTCCAATTTGGCCAAAAAAAAGCGTTGCTGATTTTTCCTGGAAAAAACATCAAAAATCTTACGAGCCGTTTCCGAGTAATCACACCTTCTCCAAATTGGCCAAAAAAAAGCGTTGCTGATTTTTCCTGGAAAATACACTAAAAATCCTACGAGCCGTTCCCGAGTAATCACACCATCTCCAAATTGGCCAAAAAAAGCGTTGCTGATTTTTCCTGGAAAATACACTAAAAATCCTACGAGCCGTTCCCGAGTAATCCCATCTTCTCCAAATTGGCCAAAAAAAAGCGTTGCTGATTTTTCCTGAAAAATACACTAAAAAACCTACGAGCCGTTCCCGAGTAATCACACCTTCTCCAAATTGGCCAAAAAAAAAACCTTGCTGATTTTTCCTGGAAAATACACTAAAAATCTTACGAGCCGTTCCCGAGTAATCACACCTTCTCCAAATTGGCCAAAAAAAGGCGTTGCTGATTTTTCCTGAAAAATACACTAAAAATCCTACGAGCCGTTCCCGAGTAATCACACCATCTCCAAATTGGCCAAAAAAAGCGTTGCTGATTTTTCCTGGAAAAAACATCAAAAATCTTACGAGCCGTTCCCGAGTAATCACACCTTCTCCAAATTGGCAAAAAAAAAGCGTTGCTGATTTTTCCTGAAAAATACACTAAAAAACCTACGAGCCGTTCCCGAGTAATCCCATCTTCTCCAAATTAGAAAAAAAAGCGTTGCTGATTTTTCCTGGAAAATACACTAAAAATCCTACGAGCCGTTCCCGAGTAATCACACCATCTCCAAATTGGCCAAAAAAAGCGTTGCTGATTTTTCCTGAAAAATACATCAAAAATCTTACGAGCCGTTCCCGAGTAATCACACCTTCTCCAAATTAGAAAAAAAAGCGTTGCTGATTTTTCCTGGAAAATACACTAAAAATCCTACGAGCCGTTCCCGAGTAATCACACCTTCTCCAAATTGGCCAAAAAAAGCGTTGCTGATTTTTCCTGGAAAATACACTAAAAAACCTACGAGCCGTTCCCGAGTAATCACACCTTCTCCAAATTGGCCAAAAAAAGCGTTGCTGATTTTTCCTGGAAAATACACTAAAAATCTTACGAGCCATTCCCGAGTAATCACACCTTCTCCGAATTGGCCAAAAAAAGCGTTGCACATTTTTCCTGGAAAATACACTAAAAATCCTACGAGCCGTTCCCGAGTAATCCCATCTTCTCCAAATTGGCCAAAAAAAAGCGTTGCTGATTTTTCCTGAAAAATACACTAAAAAACCTACGAGCCGTTCCCGAGTAATCACACCTTCTCCAAATTGGCCAAAAAAAAACCTTGCTGATTTTTCCTGAAAAATACACTAAAAATCCTATGAGCCGTTCCCGAGTAATCACACCATCTCCAAATTGGCCAAAAAAAGCGTTGCTGATTTTTCCTGGAAAAAACATCAAAAATCTTACGAGCCGTTCCCGAGTAATCACACCTTCTCCAAATTGGCCAAAAAAAGCGTTGCACATTTTTCCTGGAAAATACACTAAAAAACCTACGAGCCGTTCCCGAGTAATCACACCTTCTCCAAATTGGCCAAAAAAAAGCGTTGCTGATTTTTCCTGGAAAATACACTAAAAATCCTACGAGCCGTTCCCGAGTAATCACACCATCTCCAAATTGGCCAAAAAAAGCGTTGCTGATTTTTCCTGGAAATTACACTAAAAATCTTACGAGCCGTTCCCGAGTAATCACACCTTCTCCAAATTGGCCAAAAAAAAGCGTTGCTGATTTTTCCTGGAAAATACACTAAAAAACCTACGAGCCGTTCCCGAGTAATCACACCTTCTCCAAATTGGCCAAAAAAAGCGTTGTTGATTTTTCCTGGAAAATACACTAAAAATCCTACGAGCCGTTCCCGAGTAATCCCATCTTCTCCAAATTGGCCAAAAAAAGCGTTGCTGATTTTTCCTGGAAAATACACTAAAAATCTTACGAGCCGTTCCCGAGTAATCCCATCTTCTCCAAATTGGCCAAAAAAAGCGTTGCTGATTTTTCCTGGAAAATACACTAAAAATCCTACGAGCCGTTCCCGAGTAATCACACCTTATCCAAATTGGCCAAAAAAAGCGTTGCTGATTTTTCCTGGAAAATACACTAAAAATCCTACGAGCCGTTCCCGAGTAATCACACCTTCTCCAAATTGGCCAAAAAAAAACCTTGCTGATTTTTCATGGAAAATACACTAAAAATCTTACGAGCCGTTCCCGAGTAATCACACCTTCTCCAAATTGGCCAAAAATAAGCGTTGCTGATTTTTCCTGAAAAATACACTAAAAATCTTACGAGCCGTTCCCGAGTAATCACACCATCTCCAAATTGGCCAAAAAAAGCGTTGCTGATTTTTCCTGGAAAAAACATCAAAAATCTAACGAGCCGTTCCCGAGTAATCACACCTTCTCCAAATTGGCCAAAAAAAAGCGTTGCTGATTTTTCCTGGAAAATACACTAAAAATCCTACGAGCCGTTCCCGAGTAATCACACCTTCTCCAAATTGGCAAAAAAAAGCGTTGCTAATTTTTCCTGGAAAATACTTAAAATCTTACGAGCCGTTCCCGAGTAATCCCATCTTCTCCAAATTGGCCAAAAAAAAGCGTTGCTGATTTTTCCTGGAAAAAACATCAAAAATCTTACGAGCCGTTCCCGAGTAATCACACCTTCTCCAAATTAGCCAAAAAAAGCGTTGTTGATTTTTCCTGGAAAAAACATCAAAAATCTTACGAGCCGTTCCCGAGTAATCACACCTTCTCCAAATTGGCCAAAAAAAGCGTTGCTGATTTTTCCTGGAAAATACACTAAAAAACCTACGAGCCGTTCCCGAGTAATCCCATCTTCTCCAAATTAGAAAAAAAAGCGTTGCACATTTTTCCTGGAAAAAACATCAAAAATCCTACGAGCCGTTCCGGAGTAATCCCGTCTTCTCCAAATTAGCAAAAAAAAGCGTTGCTGATTTTTCCTGGAAAATACACTAAAAAACCTACGAGCCGTTCCCGAGTAATCACACCTTCTCCAAATTGGCCAAAAAAAGCGTTGCTGATTTTTCCTGGAAAATACACTAAAAATCTTACGAGCCGTTCCCGAGTAATCACACCATCTCCAAATTGGCCAAAAAAAGCGTTGCTGATTTTTCCTGGAAAATACACTAAAAATCTTACGAGCCGTTCCCGAGTAATCACACCTTCTCCAAATTGGCCAAAAAAAGCGTTGCTGATTTTTCCTGGAAAATACACTAAAAATCTTACGAGCCGTTCCCGAGTAACTTCATCTTCTCCAAATTGGCCAAAAAAAGCGTTGCTGATTTTTCCTGGAAAATACACTAAAAATCCTACGAGCCGTTCCCGAGTAATCACACCTTATCCAAATTGGCCAAAAAAAGCGTTGCTGATTTCTCCTGGAAAATACACTAAAAATCCTACGAGCAGTTCCCGAGTAATCACACCTTCTCCAAATTGGCCAAAAAAAGCGTTGCTGATTTTTCCTGGAAAATACACTTAAAATCTTACGAGCCGTTCCCGAGTAATCCCATCTTCTCCAAATTGGCCAAAAAAAGCGTTGCTGATTTTTCCTGGAAAATACACTAAAAATCCTACGAGCCGTTCCCGAGTAATCCCATCTTCTCCAAATTGGCCAAAAAAAAGCGTTGCTGATTTTTCCTGGAAATTACACTAAAAATCCTACGAGCAGTTCCCGAGTAATCACACCTTCTCCAAATTGGCAAAAAAAAGCGTTGCTAATTTTTCCTGGAAAATACACTTAAAATCTTACGAGCCGTTCCCGAGTAATCCCATCTTCTCCAAATTGGCCAAAAAAAAGCGTTGCTGATTTTTCCTGGAAAAAACATCAAAAATCTTACGAGCCGTTCCCGAGTAATCACACCTTCTCCAAATTGGCCAAAAAAATCGTTGCTGATTTTTCCTGGAAAAAACATCAAAAATCTTACGAGCCGTTCCCGAGTAATCACAGCTTCTCCAAATTAGAAAAAAAAGCGTTGCTGATTTTTCCTGGAAAATACACTAAAAAACCTACGAGCCGTTCCCGAGTAATCACACCTTCTCCAAATTGGCCAAAAAAAGCGTTGCTGATTTTTCCTGGAAAATACACTAAAAAACCTACGAGCCGTTCCCGAGTAATCACACCTTCTCCAAATTGGCCAAAAAAAGCGTTGCTGATTTTTCCTGGAAAATACACTAAAAATCCTACGAGCCGTTTCCGAGTAATCACACCTTCTCCAAATTAGAAAAAAAAGCGTTGCTGATTTTTCCTGGAAAATACACTAAAAAACCTACGAGCCGTTCCCGAGTAATCACACCTTCTCCAAATTAGCAAAAAAAAGCGTTGCTGATTTTTCCTGGAAAATACACTAAAAAACCTACGAGCCGTTCCCGAGTAATCACACCTTCTCCAAATTGGCCAAAAAAAGCGTTGCTGATTTTTCCTGGAAAATACACTAAAAATCTTACGAGCCGTTCCCGAGTAATTACACCATCTCCAAATTGGCCAAAAAAAGCGTTGTTGATTTTTCCTGGAAAATACACTAAAATCTTACGAGCTGTTCCCGAGTAATCACACCTTCTCCAAATTGGCCAAAAAAAAGCGTTGCTGATTTTTCCTGGAAAATACACTAAAAATCTTACGAGCCGTTCCCGAGTAATCACACCTTCTCCAAATTGGCCAAAAAAAAGCGTTGCTGATTTTTCCTGGAAAATACACTAAAAAACCTACGAGCCGTTCCCGAGTAATCACACCTTCTCCAAATTGGCCAAAAAAAGTGTTGCTGATTTTTCCTGGAAAATATATTAAAAATTTTATGAGCCGTTCCCGAGTAATCACACCTTCTCCAAATTGGCCAAAAAAAAGCGTTGTTGATTTTTCCTGGAAAATACACTAAAAATCCTACGAGCCGTTCCCGAGTAATCACACCATCTCCAAATTGGCCAAAAAAAGCGTTGCTGATTTTTCCTGGAAAAAACATCAAAAATCTTACGAGCCGTTCCCGAGTAATCACACCTTCTCCAAATTGGCCAAAAAAAGCGTTGCTGATTTTTCCTGGAAAATACACTAAAAATCCTACGAGCCGTTCCCGAGTAATCACACCTTCTCCAAATTGGCCAAAAAAAGCGTTGCACATTTTTCCTGGAAAATACACTAAAAATCTTACGAGCCGTTCCGGAGTAATCCCATCTTCTCCAAATTAGCAAAAAAAAGCGTTGCTGATTTTTCCTGGAAAATATATTAAAAATTTTATGAGCCGTTCCCGAGTAATCACACCTTCTCCAAATTGGCCAAAAAAAAGCGTTGTTGATTTTTCCTGGAAAATACACTAAAAATCCTACGAGCCGTTCCCGAGTAATCACAGCTTCTCCAAATTGGCCAAAAAAAAGCGTTATTGATTTTTCCTGGAAAATACACTAAAAATCTTACGAGCCGTTCCCGAGTAATCCCATCTTCTCCAAATTAGAAAAAAAAGCGTTGCTGATTTTTCCTGGAAAATACACTAAAAATCTTACGAGCCGTTTCCGAGTAATCACACCTTCTCCAAATTGGCCAAAAAAAAAGCGTTGCTGATTTTTTCTGGAAAATACACTAAAAATCTTACGAGCCGTTCCCCAGTAATCATACCTTCTCCAAATTGGCCAAAAAAAAGCGTTGCTGATTTTTCCTGGAAAATACACTAAAAAACCTACGAGCCGTTCCCGAGTAATCCCATCTTCTCCAAATTGGCAAAAAAAAGCGTTGTTGATTTTTCCTGGAAAATACACTAAAAATCTTACGAGCCGTTCCCGAGTAATCCCATCTTCTCCAAATTGGCCAAAAAAAAGCGTTGCTGATTTTTCCTGGAAAAAACATCAAAAATCTTACGAGCCGTTCCCGAGTAATCACACCTTCTCCAAATTGGCCAAAAAAAGCGTTGCTGATTTTTCCTGGAAAATACACTAAAAATCCTACGAGCCGTTTCCGAGTAATCACACCATCTCCAAATTGGCCAAAAAAAGCGTTGCTGATTTTTCCTGGAAAATACACTAAAAAACCTACGAGCCGTTCCCGAGTAATCACACCTTCTCCAAATTAGAAAAAAAAAGCGTTGTTGATTTTTCCTGGAAATTACACTAAAAATCCTACGAGCCGTTCCCGAGTAATCACACCTTCTCCAAATTGGCCAAAAAAAGCGTTGCACATTTTTCCTGGAAAATACACTAAAAAACCTACGAGCCGTTCCCGAGTAATCACACCTTCTCCAAATTGGCCAAAAAAAGCGTTGCTGATTTTTCCTGGAAAAAACATCAAAAATCTTACGAGCCGTTCCCGAGTAATCACACCTTCTCCAAATTGGCCAAAAAAAAAAACGTTGCTGATTTTTCCTGGAAAATACACTAAAAATCTTACGAGCCGTTTCCGAGTAATCACACCTTCTCCAAATTGGCCAAAAAAAAAACGTTGCTGATTTTTCCTGGAAAATACACTAAAAAACCTACGAGCCGTTCCCGAGTAATCACACCTTCTCCAAATTGGCCAAAAAAAGCGTTGCTGATTTTTCCTGGAAAATACACTAAAAATCCTACGAGCAGTTCCCGAGTAATCACACCTTCTCCAAATTGGCCAAAAAAAGCGTTGCTGATTTTTCCTGGAAAATACACTAAAAATCTTACGAGCCGTTCCCGAGTAATCACACCTTCTCCAAATTGGCCAAAAAAAGCGTTGTTGATTTTTCCTGGAAAATACACTAAAAATCTTACGAGCCGTTCCCGAGTAATCACACCTTCTCCAAATTGGCAAAAAAAAGCGTTGCTGATTTTTCCTGGAAAATACACTAAAAATCCTACGAGCCGTTCCCGAGTAATCACACCTTCTCCAAATTAGAAAAAAAAGCGTTGCTGATTTTTCCTGGAAAATACACTAAAAATCCTACGAGCCGTTCCCGAGTAATCACACCTTCTCCAAATTGGCCAAAAAAAGCGTTGTTGATTTTTTCTGGAAAAAACATCAAAAATCTTACGAGCCGTTCCCGAGTAATCCCATCTTCTCCAAATTAGAAAAAAAAGCGTTGCTGATTTTTCCTGGAAAATACACTAAAAATCTTACGAGCCGTTTCCGAGTAATCCCATCTTCTCCAAATTGGCCAAAAAAAAGCGTTGCTGATTTTTCCTGGAAAAAACATCAAAAATCTTACGAGCCGTTCCCGAGTAATCACACCTTCTCCAAATTGGCCAAAAAAAGCGTTGCTGATTTTTCCTGGAAAATACACTAAAAATCTTACGAGCCGTTCCCGAGTAATCACACCTTCTCCAAATTGGCCAAAAAAAGCGTTGCTGATTTTTCCTGGAAAATACACTAAAAATCCTATGAGCCGTTCCCGAGTAATCACACCTTCTCCAAATTGGCCAAAAAAAAGCGTTGTTGATTTTTCCTGGAAAATACACTAAAAATCCTACGAGCCGTTTCCGAGTAATCACACCTTCTCCAAATTAGAAAAAAAAGCGTTGCTGATTTTTCCTGGAAAATACACTAAAAAACCTACGAGCCGTTCCCGAGTAATCACACCTTCTCCAAATTGGCCAAAAAAAGCGTTGCTGATTTTTCCTGGAAAATACACTAAAAATCTTACGAGCCGTTCCCGAGTAATAACACCATCTCCAAATTGGCCAAAAAAAGCGTTGATGATTTTTCCTGGAAAATACACTAAAAATCTTACGAGCCGTTCCCGAGTAATCACACCTTCTCCAAATTGGCCAAAAAAAAGCGTTGTTGATTTTTCCTGGAAATTACACTAAAAATCCTACGAGCCGTTCCCGAGTAATCACACCTTCTCCAAATTGGCCAAAAAAAGCGTTGCACATTTTTCCTGGAAAATACACTAAAAAACCTACGAGCCGTTCCCGAGTAATCACACCTTCTCCAAATTGGCCAAAAAAAGCGTTGCTGATTTTTCCTGGAAAAAACATCAAAAATCTTACGAGCCGTTCCCGAGTAATCACACCTTCTCCAAATTGGCCAAAAAAAAAAACGTTGCTGATTTTTCCTGGAAAATACACTAAAAATCTTACGAGCCGTTTCCGAGTAATCACACCTTCTCCAAATTGGCCAAAAAAAAAACGTTGCTGATTTTTCCTGGAAAATACACTAAAAAACCTACGAGCCGTTCCCGAGTAATCACACCTTCTCCAAATTGGCCAAAAAAAGCGTTGCTGATTTTTCCTGGAAAATACACTAAAAATCCTACGAGCAGTTCCCGAGTAATCACACCTTCTCCAAATTGGCCAAAAAAAGCGTTGCTGATTTTTCCTGGAAAATACACTAAAAATCTTACGAGCCGTTCCCGAGTAATCACACCTTCTCCAAATTGGCCAAAAAAAGCGTTGTTGATTTTTCCTGGAAAATACACTAAAAATCTTACGAGCCGTTCCCGAGTAATCACACCTTCTCCAAATTGGCAAAAAAAAGCGTTGCTGATTTTTCCTGGAAAATACACTAAAAATCCTACGAGCCGTTCCCGAGTAATCACACCTTCTCCAAATTAGAAAAAAAAGCGTTGCTGATTTTTCCTGGAAAATACACTAAAAATCCTACGAGCCGTTCCCGAGTAATCACACCTTCTCCAAATTGGCCAAAAAAAGCGTTGTTGATTTTTTCTGGAAAAAACATCAAAAATCTTACGAGCCGTTCCCGAGTAATCCCATCTTCTCCAAATTAGAAAAAAAAGCGTTGCTGATTTTTCCTGGAAAATACACTAAAAATCTTACGAGCCGTTTCCGAGTAATCCCATCTTCTCCAAATTGGCCAAAAAAAAGCGTTGCTGATTTTTCCTGGAAAAAACATCAAAAATCTTACGAGCCGTTCCCGAGTAATCACACCTTCTCCAAATTGGCCAAAAAAAGCGTTGCTGATTTTTCCTGGAAAATACACTAAAAATCTTACGAGCCGTTCCCGAGTAATCACACCTTCTCCAAATTGGCCAAAAAAAGCGTTGCTGATTTTTCCTGGAAAATACACTAAAAATCCTATGAGCCGTTCCCGAGTAATCACACCTTCTCCAAATTGGCCAAAAAAAAGCGTTGTTGATTTTTCCTGGAAAATACACTAAAAATCCTACGAGCCGTTTCCGAGTAATCACACCTTCTCCAAATTAGAAAAAAAAGCGTTGCTGATTTTTCCTGGAAAATACACTAAAAAACCTACGAGCCGTTCCCGAGTAATCACACCTTCTCCAAATTGGCCAAAAAAAGCGTTGCTGATTTTTCCTGGAAAATACACTAAAAATCTTACGAGCCGTTCCCGAGTAATAACACCATCTCCAAATTGGCCAAAAAAAGCGTTGATGATTTTTCCTGGAAAATACACTAAAAATCTTACGAGCCGTTCCCGAGTAATCACACCTTCTCCAAATTGGCCAAAAAAAAGCGTTGCTGATTTTTCCTGGAAAATACACTAAAAATCTTACGAGCCGTTCCCGAGTAATCACACCTTCTCCAAATTGGCAAAAAAAAAGCGTTGCTGATTTTTCCTGGAAAATACACTAAAAAACCTACGAGCCGTTCCCGAGTAATCACACCTTCTCCAAATTGGCCAAAAAAAGTGTTGCTGATTTTTCCTGGAAAATATATTAAAAATTTTATGAGCCGTTCCCGAGTAATCACACCTTCTCCAAATTGGCCAAAAAAAAGCGTTGTTGATTTTTCCTGGAAAATAAACTAAAAATCCTACGAGCCGTTCCCGAGTAATCACACCATCTCCAAATTGGCCAAAAAAAGCGTTGCTGATTTTTCCTGGAAAAAACATCAAAAATCTTACGAGCCGTTCCCGAGTAATCACACCTTCTCCAAATTGGCCAAAAAAAGCGTTGCTGATTTTTCCTGGAAAATACACTAAAAATCCTACGAGCCGTTCCCGAGTAATCACACCTTCTCCAAATTGGCCAAAAAAAGCGTTGCACATTTTTCCTGGAAAATACACTAAAAATCTTACGAGCCGTTCCGGAGTAATCCCATCTTCTCCAAATTAGCAAAAAAAAGCGTTGCTGATTTTTCCTGGAAAATATATTAAAAATTTTATGAGCCGTTCCCGAGTAATCACACCTTCTCCAAATTGGCCAAAAAAAAGCGTTGTTGATTTTTCCTGGAAAATACACTAAAAATCCTACGAGCCGTTCCCGAGTAATCACAGCTTCTCCAAATTGGCCAAAAAAAAGCGTTGTTGATTTTTCCTGGAAAATACACTAAAAATCTTACGAGCCGTTCCCGAGTAATCCCATCTTCTCCAAATTAGAAAAAAAAGCGTTGCTGATTTTTCCTGGAAAATACACTAAAAATCTTACGAGCCGTTTCCGAGTAATCACACCTTCTCCAAATTGGCCAAAAAAAAGCGTTGCTGATTTTTTCTGGAAAATACACTAAAAATCTTACGAGCCGTTCCCCAGTAATCATACCTTCTCCAAATTGGCCAAAAAAAAGCGTTGCTGATTTTTCCTGGAAAATACACTAAAAAACCTACGAGCCGTTCCCGAGTAATCCCATCTTCTCCAAATTGGCAAAAAAAAGCGTTGTTGATTTTTCCTGGAAAATACACTAAAAATCTTACGAGCCGTTCCCGAGTAATCCCATCTTCTCCAAATTGGCCAAAAAAAAGCGTTGCTGATTTTTCCTGGAAAAAACATCAAAAATCTTACGTGCCGTTCCCGAGTAATCACACCTTCTCCAAATTGGCCAAAAAAAGCGTTGCTGATTTTTCCTGGAAAATACACTAACAATCTTACGAGCCGTTCCCGAGTAATCACACCTTCTCCAAATTGGCCAAAAAAAGCGTTGCTGATTTTTCCTGGAAAATACACTAAAAATCCTACGAGCCGTTCCCGAGTAATCACACTTTCTCCAAATTGGCCAAAAAAAGCGTTGCTGATTTTTCCTGAAAAATACACTAAAAAACCTACGAGCCGTTCCCGAGTAATCCCATCTTCTCCGAATTGGCCAAAAAAAGCGTTGCTGATTTTTCCTGGAAAATACACTAAAAATCCTACGAGCCGTTTCCGAGTAATCACACCATCTCCAAATTGGCCAAAAAAAGCGTTGCTGATTTTTCCTGGAAAATACACTAAAAAACCTACGAGCCGTTCCCGAGTAATCACACCTTCTCCAAATTAGAAAAAAAAGCGTTGTTGATTTTTCCTGGAAATTACACTAAAAATCCTACGAGCCGTTCCCGAGTAATCACACCTTCTCCAAATTGGCCAAAAAAAGCGTTGCACATTTTTCCTGGAAAATACACTAAAAAACCTACGAGCCGTTCCCGAGTAATCACACCTTCTCCAAATTGGCCAAAAAAAGCTTTGCTGATTTTTCCTGGAAAATACACTAAAAATCCTACGAGCAGTTCCCGAGTAATCACACCTTCTCCAAATTGGCCAAAAAAAGCGTTGCTGATTTTTCCTGGAAAATACACTAAAAATCTTACGAGCCGTTCCCGAGTAATCACACCTTCTCCAAATTGGCCAAAAAAAGCGTTGTTGATTTTTCCTGGAAAATACACTAAAAATCTTACGAGCCGTTCCCGAGTAATCACACCTTCTCCAAATTGGCAAAAAAAAGCGTTGCTGATTTTTCCTGGAAAATACACTAAAAATCCTACGAGCCGTTCCCGAGTAATCACACCTTCTCCAAATTAGAAAAAAAAGCGTTGCTGATTTTTCCTGGAAAATACACTAAAAATCCTACGAGCCGTTCCCGAGTAATCACACCTTCTCTAAATTGGCCAAAAAAAGCGTTGTTGATTTTTTCTGGAAAAAACATCAAAAATCTTACGAGCCGTTCCCGAGTAATCACACCTTCTCCAAATTGGCCAAAAAAAGCGTTGCTGATTTTTCCTGGAAAATACACTAAAAATCTTACGAGCCGTTCCCGAGTAATCACACCTTCTCCAAATTGGCCAAAAAAAAGCGTTGCTGATTTTTCCTGGAAAATACACTAAAAAACCTACGAGCCGTTCCCGAGTAATCACACCTTCTCCAAATTGGCCAAAAAAAGCGTTGTTGATTTTTCCTGGAAAAAACATCAAAAATCTTACGAGCCGTTCCCGAGTAATCACACCTTCTCCAAATTGGCCAAAAAAAGCGTTGCTGATTTTTCCTGGAAAATACACTAAAAATCCTACGAGCCGTTTCCGAGTAATCCCATCTTCTCCAAATTAGAAAAAAAAGCGTTGCTGATTTTTCCTGGAAAAAACATCAAAAATCTTACGAGCCGTTTCCGAGTAATCACACCTTCTCCAAATTGGCCAAAAAAAAGCGTTGCTGATTTTTCCTGGAAAATACACTAAAAAACCTACGAGCCGTTCCCGAGTAATCACACCTTCTCCAAATTAGAAAAAAAAGCGTTGCTGATTTTTCCTGGAAAATACACTAAAAATCCTACGAGCCGTTCCCGAGTAATCACACCTTCTCCAAATTGGCAAAAAAAAGCGTTGTTGATTTTTCCTGGAAAATACACTAAAAATCCTACGAGCCGTTCCCGAGTAATCCCATCTTCTCCAAATTGGCCAAAAAAAGCGTTGCTGATTTTTCCTGGAAAATACACTAAAAAACCTACGAGCCGTTCCCGAGTAATCCCATCTTCTCCAAATTGGCCAAAAAAAGCGTTGCTGATTTTTCCTGGAAAATACACTAAAAATCCTACGAGCCGTTCCCGAGTAATCACACCTTCTCCAAATTGGCCAAAAAAAGCGTTGCACATTTTTCCTGGAAAATACACTAAAAATCTTACGAGCCGTTCCGGAGTAATCCCATCTTCTCCAAATTAGCAAAAAAAAGCGTTGCTGATTTTTCCTGGAAAATATATTAAAAATTTTATGAGCCGTTCCCGAGTAATCACACCTTCTCCAAATTGGCCAAAAAAAAAGCGTTGTTGATTTTTCCTGGAAAATACACTAAAAATCCTACGAGCCGTTCCCGAGTAATCACAGCTTCTCCAAATTGGCCAAAAAAAAGCGTTGTTGATTTTTCCTGGAAAATACACTAAAAATCTTACGAGCCGTTCCCGAGTAATCCCATCTTCTCCAAATTAGAAAAAAAAGCGTTGCTGATTTTTCCTGGAAAATACACTAAAAATCTTACGAGCCGTTTCCGAGTAATCACACCTTCTCCAAATTGGCCAAAAAAAAGCGTTGCTGATTTTTTCTGGAAAATACACTAAAAATCTTACGAGCCGTTCCCCAGTAATCATACCTTCTCCAAATTGGCCAAAAAAAAGCGTTGCTGATTTTTCCTGGAAAAAACATCAAAAATCCTACGAGCCGTTCCCGAGTAATCACACCTTCTCCAAATTGGCCAAAAAAAGCGTTGTTGATTTTTCCTGGAAAATACACTAAAAATCCTACGAGCAGTTCCCGAGTAATCCCATCTTCTCCAAATTAGAAAAAAAAGCGTTGCTGATTTTTCCTGGAAAAAACATCAAAAATCTTACGAGCCGTTCCCGAGTAATCACACCTTCTCCAAATTGGCCAAAAAAAAGCGTTGCTGATTTTTCCTGGAAAATACACTAAAAAACCTACGAGCCGTTCCCGAGTAATCACACCTTCTCCAAATTGGCCAAAAAAAGCGTTGCTGATTTTTCCTGGAAATTACACTTAAAATCCTACGAGCCGTTCCCGAGTAATCACACCTTCTCCAAATTGGCCAAAAAAAAAAGCGTTGTTGATTTTTCCTGGAAAATACACTAAAAATCCTACGAGCCGTTCCCGAGTAATCCCATCTTCTCTAAATTGGCAAAAAAAAGCGTTGCTGATTTTTCCTGGAAAAAACATCAAAAATCCTACGAGCCGTTCCCGAGTAATCCCATCTTCTCCAAATTGGCCAAAAAAAAGCGTTGCTGATTTTTCCTGGAAAATACACTAAAAAACCTACGAGCCGTTCCCGAGTAATCACACCTTCTCCAAATTGGCCAAAAAAAAAGCGTTGCTGATTTTTCCTGGAAAATACACTAAAAAACCTACGAGCCGTTCCCGAGTAATCACACCTTCTCCAAATTGGCCAAAAAAAAGCGTTGCTGATTTTTCCTGGAAATTACACTAAAAATCCTACGAGCCGTTCCCGAGTAATCACACCTTCTCCAAATTGGCCAAAAAAAGCGTTGCTGATTTTTCCTGGAAAATACACTAAAAAACCTACGAGCCGTTCCCGAGTAATCACACCTTCTCCAAATTGGCCAAAAAAAGCGTTGTTGATTTTTCCTGGAAAATACACTAAAAAACTTACGAGCCGTTCCCGAGTAATCACACCTTCTCCAAATTGGCCAAAAAAAGCGTTGTTGATTTTTCCTGGAAAATACTGTGGTGAGTGTGTGTTTTTAATGTTTGAAGTATTTACTGAGCTCTGCAGCCGCTTTTCTTCAGCACCAGAAGTGCCGATTTTGTTTTGAGAAAATAATAGACTTCAATTTTGATTGATTGTCAAATTAATTCTAAAGTTTATTGAATTTTGTCTCAGCTTATATACTAAAATTTATTCTAAATTATTATCTATGTCAGCACTATCCCACGAAATCAATTTTGTTTAAAAATCCCTATACGTTAATGAACTCCGTGAAACTTGCTGACAGTACGCTTATTCATTCAAGGCCAATAAAAGAATGTTTGTTTACTTTATTAAATAGTTCATATTACAACTGCACGACAAACAGCAGTGTACAAAAATTTAGCACATAGTGATGTACATACACTACACCCTCACCCTTATTGGTTTTGGGTATTATTAAAAATGAAACAAGAAAAACAAATACTTTGGCTGAACAAGACGTTATGTACTATATCTAAAAAGAAATTAACAATTGTTGATGTAATATTAAACTTTATAAACGTAAAAAATGTTTTGATATTTTGCTTATGTATATACATATAATTATACTTATGTATGTGTCTACAAAAATAAATTTTAAGTTCTTATATATATATTGTTGTTTGTCAATTCAAATATTTTTTTAGATTGTTCTTATGTACTAATTTTGTTTTATTATCAATTTCTATAAGTATATTTAAATCTTCTATATCTAATACTTTGTATGGGCCTTTGTATGGAGGTTCATACTTTTTTCTATTTAAAACTTTAACTAAAACTAAATCTCCTATTCTAAGATCTATTCTATTTTGCTTCTTTTCAGATTCTAATTTTCTTTTTCTTTTTACTTCGAGAATTATCTCTCTTGCTCTTTGTAATGAGTTGTGAAGTCTAATCTTTAGTTCATTTAAATAGTTGTCAGTATTATAAATCTTTCTAGTATCACTTAAAGTGTCGTTTGGCAGTCTAGGAAGTCTACCAAAAATTAGTTCAAACGGAGAATAGTCTGTATCGATATTTGGTGTCGTATTAAAAGCAAAAGTATAATATGGTATCCACTCATGCCAACTATTGTCATCTACAAAATTTAGAAAATATTCATTTAGAACGCGATGATTTCGTTCTATTGTACCTAAAGTTTCATGATGGTAAGGTGTTGAGAAATTTTGTTTTATTTTTAATAATACACAAATCTCTCTCATTATTTCGTTGGTAAATTCAGTTCCTCTATCTGTTTTGAGAATGTTAAATAAACCGTATTTTAATACAATATGTTCTATTAAAGCTTTCGCGACTGTTTTGGCATCTTTAGATTCAATCGGACAAGCAACAACATATTTTGTCAGTTCGCACTGCATTGTAAGTATGTATCTAAATTGTCCGGATGGTCTTAATGGTCCAACTGTGTCCATTACAACAGTATCGAAACCGTGTGATGGTGTATCTGTTATAGTAAAGGGTTCTTTTGTATTTCTTATCTGCTTATGTTTTTGGCATGAATCACATGTTGTTATGTATTTTTTAACCATTTTGTTCATATTTTTCCATATATATCTTTGTTTTAATTTGGAAAGTGTTTTCCTAATTCCAAAATGTCCTCCATGTGGTGAGTCATGAAATTCTTCTATCAATCTATATTGTGTTATATTATCTTTTATATCTCTTGGCATTCTGTATATAATTATTTCGATATCGTTTTTCTTTATATTGTTATACTTTTCCTTCAATTCTTCGGCCGTTATATATTTAAATATTTCATCATTATCATATAGTACGTACTTTTTAAATTTCAATTTCCTCAATCTCAATAAAAGTTTCTCCATAAATGTTCCTGAAAACGTAGGATTTTCGCTTTTATTGCATATTATGCGCGTTATTCTATCATTCTTCTCTTTTAGTTTATTTTTTAATTCTTGCTGCAGCTTATTATCATATATAAATTCAATCTTTTGGGTACCCTTAATATTATTTATTGACGTACATTCCCACATATGGAGGTGATCAATCTCCTTTCGAGATATGCAGTCGTTCTTTTTATTTTCATCTTCATCATATTTATTTTTCATTTCGTTATTAATTTTATTCTTCATTTCGTTGTTAAACATATTTCTTGTTATTGCCAAGGTTTTCTTTTCTTTTTCATCAACATAGATTGGAATCATGTCTCTTAATATTTGTGAGTTTATTTCTACACGCGATAGAGCGTCTGCGTTTGTATTATTCGCTCCCTTCTTATATTTTATATCAAAGTCATAATCTGATAATTCAAGTCTAATCCTGGTCAATTTTGAAGACGGGTTCTTGGGTAAACAAAGCAATAAGAGGTCTATGGTCTGTGACTACGGTAAATTTTCTACCATATAGATATGGTCTAAAAAATTGTATTCCCCAATGAATACCTAATAACTCTTTTTCAATTACTGATTTATTTTTCTCATGTTTATTTAATGTTCTACTTGCATATGATATGGGTAAATCGTTTCCGATTTCACCCTGTGAACTACATTTGAAGCGTCTGTCGCCTAAATGAATGTTTTGTCAAAGCTCGGATATCGTAATATAGGCGGGTTTTTTAATTTGTCTCTTAGTGTCTCAAATGCTATTTGGCAATCTTCTGTCCAATTGAAAGTTACTTTCTTTATATTTAGTTATACATATTGAAATTTATATATTAACGTTTTAACTATATATACTTATATGCAAATGTCTAACTGTAGGTTTTTAACTACAGTTAAATTTAATTTAAATTGTTTTAAATGTAATCCATTGCGGTATTCTAAAAATCTAATAGTTTTACATGCAGACACATTTGTTTTCTTTGCTTTAACATTAAAAGTTACCTTGTAATAAAAAAATTAATAAAGAACATTTTTAGCTAAAAAGTAATTTTGAAATTATTTTAATCATAAAAAAAATTCATATATAAACTTATATACGTCGTTTCAAAAAGTGAAAACTTATGCCAAGTCTTAATAACTTTGGCAAATACCATCAAACCGAAGACAACAAAATCAATATAACTTCTGCTAATCTCTTTCGTTTGTTATATTTCACGTTTTTTTTTGGTCTACAGAAATATTTATTCCTTCCCAGTTATGACGTGTTTGTAAAAAGTAGTAATGTTACTCTAAAAAAATGTTTTATAACTTTTTAAACCCCTATTTTTATTATTTTTAGAGTTTCTTTATTTTAAAACATGTTTGTTGTGTTTCTTTTTTTTTTTTTTTAGTTTTTTTTTCTTTTTCTTTTTCTTTTTTTTTTTTGTCTATAACTTTATTTTTTTTTTTTTTTTTTTTTAGCAGTTGGTTTACCTCATAATTAACTAATTTTTGTATTTTGTTTTTCGTATTGTTAATTATAAATTAATGTTATCATTTAATTACTCTCCGTTTTTGCAACTGTTGTTTTAATGGTAGTATATAGTAAAGTTTATGTATATAAAAAAAATTTCTTTTTTAGATGTTTTTTTAAAAATTAATCTTCATTCATTCATGTTCTTTTCTTGACTCTATTTATATTTATATATAAGTATATAAAATTGATTCTAAGAGCTTTGTATGTATATATGTATGGTTTCATATTTTGTTTGTTTTCTATAAGATCTTTTTTTATAATTAATTATTAATTAGTTATTAATATTATAATAATATAAAATTTAATATTTAATATTTAAGAACTGTACGAAACAGACGACGCTATAGCTTAGAATATGTTCACCCTTTTTAAATTTTGTCGATGTTGTTATAACGATGATTTGCAAAATTTCTGTTATTTCCTTTATGTATGTCTATTTCTTGTAGTGGTTCCTTATTGAATGAATAACAGCAGCAGCATTATTTTAGCAGGATAAACAAAATCTTTCCTTCAGGAACGTACTCCTCTTGTAGAACTTTTTGCCAGCGTTCGAAAATTTCGTTGACTTCTTTTTGAGTCATTTAGAAAAATAAATTTAAAAAGGAAAATAAACAAACAGGATCTCAAAAATTTATTCTGTTTTTGTGTGGATTCTCCAGGACTCATTTACATAGATTGGCAGGATAAAAATTTTTGCAATAAAAATATTGTTTTAGCAGGATTAAAAAAAAAAAAATTTTTTGTTTTCTAAAAAAATATTATTTAACAAGAACGCAAATTTTGTTTGGCAGGATCGCCATGTGGTGAGTGTGTGTTTTTAATGTTTGAAGTATTTACTGAGCTCTGCAGCCGCTTTTCTTCAGCACCAGAAGTGCCGATTTTGTTTTGAGAAAATAATAGACTTCAATTTTGATTGATTGTCAAATTAATTCTAAAGTTTATTGAATTTTGTCTCAGCTTATATACTAAAATTTATTCTAAATTATTATCTATGTCAGCACTATCCCACGAAATCAATTTTGTTTAAAAATCCCTATACGTTAATGAACTCCGTGAAACTTGCTGACAGTACGCTTATTCATTCAAGGCCAATAAAAGAATGTTTGTTTACTTTATTAAATAGTTCATATTACAACTGCACGACAAACAGCAGTGTACAAAAATTTAGCACATAGTGATGTACATACACTACAATACATCAAAAAACCTACGAGCCGTTCCCGAGTAATCACACCTTCTCCAAATTGGCCAAAAAAAGCGTTGCTGATTTTTCCTGAAAAATACACTAAAAAACCTACGAGCCGTTCCCGAGTAATCACACCTTCTCCAAATTGGCCAAAAAAAGCGTTGTTGATTTTTCCTGGAAAATACACTAAAAATCTTACGGGCCGTTCCCGAGTAATCACACCTTCTCCGAATTGGCAAAAAAAAGCGTTGCTGATTTTTCCTGGAAAATACACTAAAAATCCTACGAGCAGTTCCCGAGTAATCCCATCTTCTCCAAATTGGCCAAAAAAAAGCGTTGCTGATTTTTCCTGGAAATTACACTTAAAATCCTACGAGCCGTTCCCGAGTAATCACACCTTCTCCAAATTGGCAAAAAAAAAGCGTTGCTGATTTTTCCTGGAAAATACACTAAAAATCTTACGAGCCGTTCCCGAGTAATCACACCTTCTCCAAATTAGAAAAAAAAGCGTTGCTGATTTTTCCTGGAAATTACACTAAAAATCCTACGAGCCGTTCCCGAGTAATCACACCTTCTCCAAATTGGCAAAAAAATAAGCGTTGCTGATTTTTCCTGGAAAATACACTAAAAATTTTACGAGCCGTTCCCGAGTAATCACACCTTCTCCAAATTGGCCAAAAAAAGCGTTGCTGATTTTTCCTGGAAAATACACTAAAAATCTTACGAGCCGTTCCCGAGTAATCACACCTTCTCCAAATTAGAAAAAAAAGCGTTGCTGATTTTTCCTGGAAATTACACTAAAAATCCTACGAGCCGTTCCCGAGTAATCACACCTTCTCCAAATTGGCAAAAAAAAGCGTTGCTGATTTTTCCTGGAAAATACACTTAAAATCCTACGAGCCGTTCCCGAGTAATCACACCTTCTCCAAATTGGCAAAAAAAAAGCGTTGCTGATTTTTCCTGGAAAATACACTAAAAATCCTACGAGCCGTTCCCGAGTAATCACACCTTCTCCAAATTAGAAAAAAAAGCGTTGCTGATTTTTCCTGGAAATTACACTAAAAATCCTACGAGCCGTTCCCGAGTAATCACACCTTCTCCAAATTGGCAAAAAAAAGCGTTGCTGATTTTTCCTGGAAAATACACTAAAAATTTTACGAGCCGTTCCCGAGTAATCACACCTTCTCCAAATTGGCCAAAAAAAGCGTTGCTGATTTTTCCTGGAAAATACACTAAAAAACCTACGAGCCGTTCCCGAGTAATCACACCTTCTCCAAATTGGCCAAAAAAAAGCGTTGCTGATTTTTCCTGGAAAATACACTAAAAAACCTACGAGCCGTTCCCGAGTAATCACACCTTCTCCAAATTGGCCAAAAAAAGCGTTGCTGATTTTTCCTGGAAAATACACTAAAAATCTTACGAGCCGTTCCCGAGTAATCACACCTTCTCCAAATTGGCCAAAAAAAGCGTTGCTGATTTTTCCTGGAAAAAACATCAAAAATCTTACGAGCCGTTCCCGAGTAATCACACCTTCTCCAAATTGGCCAAAAAAAGCGTTGCTGATTTTTCCTGGAAAATACACTAAAAAACCTACGAGCCGTTCCCGAGTAATCCCATCTTCTCCAAATTGGCCAAAAAAAAGCGTTGCTGATTTTTCCTGGAAAAAACATCAAAAATCCTACGAGCCGTTCCCGAGTAATCCCATCTTCTCCAAATTGGCCAAAAAAAAGCGTTGCTGATTTTTCCTGGAAAATACACTAAAAATCCTACGAGCCGTTCCCGAGTAATCACACCTTCTCCAAATTGGCCAAAAAAAGCGTTGTTGATTTTTCCTGGAAAATACACTAAAAATCCTACGAGCCGTTCCCGAGTAATCACACCATCTCCAAATTGGCCAAAAAAAGCGTTGCTGATTTTTCCTGGAAAAAACATCAAAAATCTTACGAGCCGTTCCCGAGTAATCACACCTTCTCCAACTTGGCAAAAAAAAAGCGTTGCTGATTTTTCCTGGAAAATACACTAAAAAACCTACGAGCCGTTCCCGAGTAATCACACCTTCTCCAAATTGGCCAAAAAAAGCGTTGCTGATTTTTCCTGGAAAAAACATCAAAAATCTTACGAGCCGTTCCCGAGTAATCACACCTTCTCCAAATTGGCCAAAAAAAGCGTTGCTGATTTTTCCTGGAAAAAACATCAAAAATCTTACGAGCCGTTCCCGAGTAATCACACCTTCTCCAAATTGGCCAAAAAAAGCGTTGCTGATTTTTCCTGGAAAATACACTAAAAATCCTACGAGCCGTTCCCGAGTAATCACACCTTCTCCAAATTGGCAAAAAAAAGCGTTGCTGATTTTTCCTGGAAAATACACTAAAAATCCTACAAGCCGTTCCCGAGTAATCACACCTTCTCCGAATTGGCAAAAAAAAAGCGTTGCTGATTTTTCCTGGAAAATACACTAAAAATCTTACGAGCCATTCCCGAGTAATCACACCTTCTCCAAATTGGCCAAAAAAAGCGTTGCTGATTTTTCCTGAAAAATACATCAAAAATCTTACGAGCCGTTCCCGAGTAATCACACCTTCTCCAAATTGGCCAAAAAAAGCGTTGCTGATTTTTCCTGGAAAATACACTAAAAATCTTACGAGCCGTTCCCGAGTAATCACACCTTCTCCAAATTGGCCAAAAAAAGCGTTGCTGATTTTTCCTGGAAAAAACATCAAAAATCTTACGAGCCGTTCCCGAGTAATCACACCTTCTCCAAATTGGCAAAAAAAAAGCGTTGCTGATTTTTCCTGGAAAATACACTAAAAATCCTACGAGCCGTTCCCGAGTAATCACACCTTCTCCGAATTGGCCAAAAAAAAGCGTTGCTGATTTTTCCTGGAAAATACACTAAAAATCTTACGAGCCATTCCCGAGTAATCACACCTTCTCCAAATTGGCAAAAAAAAGCGTTGCTAATTTTTCCTGGAAAATACACTTAAAATCCTACGAGCCGTTCCCGAGTAATCACACCTTCTCCAAATTGGCAAAAAAAAAGCGTTGCTGATTTTTCCTGGAAAATACATCAAAAATCTTACGAGCCGTTCCCGAGTAATCACACCTTCTCCAAATTGGCCAAAAAAAAAACGTTGCTGATTTTTCCTGGAAAATACACTAAAAATCTTACGAGCCGTTCCCGAGTAATCACACCTTCTCCAAATTGGCCAAAAAAAGCGTTGTTGATTTTTCCTGGAAATTACACTAAAAATCCTACGAGCCGTTCCCGAGTAATCACACCTTCTCCGAATTGGCCAAAAAAAAGCGTTGCTGATTTTTCCTGGAAAATACACTAAAAATCTTACGAGCCATTCCCGAGTAATCACACCTTCTCCAAATTGGCAAAAAAAAGCGTTGCTAATTTTTCCTGGAAAATACACTTAAAATCCTACGAGCCGTTCCCGAGTAATCACACCTTCTCCAAATTGGCAAAAAAAAAGCGTTGCTGATTTTTCCTGGAAAATACATCAAAAATCTTACGAGCCGTTCCCGAGTAATCACACCTTCTCCAAATTGGCCAAAAAAAAACGTTGCTGATTTTTCCTGGAAAATACACTAAAAATCTTACGAGCCGTTCCCGAGTAATCCCATCTTCTCCAAATTGGCCAAAAAAAAACGTTGCTGATTTTTCCTGGAAAATACACTAAAAATCTTACGAGCCGTTCCCGAGTAATCACACCTTCTCCAAATTGGCCAAAAAAAGCGTTGCACATTTTTCCTGGAAAATACACTAAAAATCCTACGAGCCGTTCCCGAGTAATCACACCTTCTCCAAATTGGCCAAAAAAAGCGTTGCTGATTTTTCCTGAAAAATACATCAAAAATCTTACGAGCCGTTCCCGAGTAATCACACCTTCTCCAAATTGGCCAAAAAAAGCGTTGCTGATTTTTCCTGGAAAATACACTAAAAATCTTACGAGCCGTTCCCGAGTAATCACACCTTCTCCAAATTGGCCAAAAAAAGCGTTGCTGATTTTTCCTGGAAAAAACATCAAAAATCTTACGAGCCGTTCCCGAGTAATCACACCTTCTCCAAATTGGCCAAAAAAAAAGCGTTGCTGATTTTTCCTGGAAAATACACTAAAAAACCTACGAGCCGTTCCCGAGTAATCACACCTTCTCCAAATTGGCCAAAAAAAGCGTTGCTGATTTTTCCTGGAAAAAACATCAAAAATCCTACGAGCCGTTCCCGAGTAATCCCATCTTCTCCAAATTGGCCAAAAAAAAGCGTTGCTGATTTTTCCTGGAAAATACACTAAAAATCCTACGAGCCGTTCCCGAGTAATCACACCTTCTCCAAATTGGCCAAAAAAAAAGCGTTGTTGATTTTTCCTGGAAAATACACTAAAAATCCTACGAGCCGTTCCCGAGTAATCCCATCTTCTCCAAATTAGAAAAAAAAGCGTTGCTGATTTTTCCTGGAAAATACACTAAAAAACCTACGAGCCGTTCCCGAGTAATCCCATCTTCTCCAAATTAGAAAAAAAAGCGTTGCTGATTTTTCCTGGAAAATACACTAAAAATCCTACGAGCCGTTCCCGAGTAATCACACCTTCTCCAAATTGGCAAAAAAAAGCGTTGTTGATTTTTCCTGGAAAATACACTAAAAATCCTACGAGCAGTTCCCAAGTAATCCCATCTTCTCCAAATTGGCCAAAAAAAGCGTTGCTGATTTTTCCTGGAAAATACACTAAAAATCCTACGAGCCGTTCCCGAGTAATCACACCTTCTCCAAATTAGAAAAAAAAGCGTTGCTGATTTTTCCTGGAAAATACACTAAAAATCCTACGAGCCGTTCCCGAGTAATCACTTCTTCTCCAAATTGGCCAAAAAAAGCGTTGCTGATTTTTCCTGGAAAATACACTAAAAAACCTACGAGCCGTTCCCGAGTAATCACACCTTCTCCAAATTGGCCAAAAAAAAGCGTTGCTGATTTTTCCTGGAAATTACACTTAAAATCCTACGAGCCGTTCCCGAGTAATCACACCTTCTCCAAATTAGAAAAAACAGCGTTGCTGATTTTTCCTGGAAAATACACTAAAAATCCTACGAGCCGTTCCCGAGTAATCACACCTTCTCCAAATTGGCCAAAAAAAGCGTTGTTGATTTTTCCTGGAAATTACACTAAAAATCCTACGAGCAGTTCCCAAGTAATCCCATCTTCTCCAAATTGGCCAAAAAAAGCGTTGCTGATTTTTCCTGGAAAATACACTAAAAATCCTACGAGCCGTTCCCGAGTAATCACACCTTCTCCAAATTAGAAAAAAAAGCGTTGCTGATTTTTCCTGGAAAATACACTAAAAATCCTACGAGCCGTTCCCGAGTAATCACACCTTCTCCAAATTGGCCAAAAAAAGCGTTGCTGATTTTTCCTGGAAAATACACTAAAAAACCTACGAGCCGTTCCCGAGTAATCACACCTTCTCCAAATTGGCCAAAAAAAAGCGTTGCTGATTTTTCCTGGAAATTACACTTAAAATCCTACGAGCCGTTCCCGAGTAATCACACCTTCTCCAAATTAGAAAAAAAAGCGTTGCTGATTTTTCCTGGAAAATACACTAAAAATCCTACGAGCCGTTCCCGAGTAATCACACCTTCTCCAAATTGGCCAAAAAAAGCGTTGTTGATTTTTCCTGGAAATTACACTAAAAATCCTACGAGCCGTTCCCGAGTAATCCCATCTTCTCCAAATTAGAAAAAAAAGCGTTGCTGATTTTTCCTGAAAAATACACTAAAAATCCTACGAGCCGTTCCCGAGTAATCACACCTTCTCCAAATTGGCCAAAAAAAGCGTTGTTGATTTTTCCTGGAAAATACACTAAAAATCTTACGAGCCGTTCCGGAGTAATCACACCTTCTCCAAATTGGCAAAAAAAAAGCGTTGTTGATTTTTCCTGGAAAATACACTAAAAATCCTACGAGCCGTTCCCGAGTAATCACACCTTCTCCAAATTGGCCAAAAAAAAGCGTTGCTGATTTTTCCTGGAAAATACACTAAAAATCCTACGAGCCGTTCCCGAGTAATCACAGCTTCTCCAAATTGGCCAAAAAAAGCGTTGCTGATTTTTCCTTGAAAATACACTAAAAAACCTACGAGCCGTTCCCGAGTAATCCCATCTTCTCCAAATTGGCCAAAAAAAAGCGTTGCTGATTTTTCCTGGAAAATACAATAAAAATCTTACGAGCCGTTCCCGAGTAATCACACCTTCTCCAAATTGGCCAAAAAAAGCGTTGCTGATTTTTCCTGGAAAATACACTAAAAATCCTACGAGCCGTTTCCGAGTAATCACACCTTCTCCAAATTGGCCAAAAAAAGCGTTGCTGATTTTTCCTGAAAAATACATCAAAAATCTTACGAGCCGTTCCCGAGTAATCACACCTTCTCCAAATTGGCCAAAAAAAGCGTTGCTGATTTTTCCTGGAAAATACACTAAAAATCCTACGAGCCGTTCCCGAGTAATCACACCTTCTCCGAATTGGCAAAAAAAAAGCGTTGCTGATTTTTCCTGGAAAATACACTAAAAATCTTACGAGCCATTCCCGAGTAATCACACCTTCTCCAAATTGGCCAAAAAAAGCGTTGCTGATTTTTCCTGAAAAATACATCAAAAATCTTACGAGCCGTTCCCGAGTAATCACACCTTCTCCAAATTGGCCAAAAAAAGCGTTGCTGATTTTTCCTGGAAAATACACTAAAAATCCTACGAGCCGTTCCCGAGTAATCACACCTTCTCCAAATTGGCCAAAAAAAGCGTTGCTGATTTTTCCTGAAAAATACATCAAAAATCTTACGAGCCGTTCCCGAGTAATCACACCTTCTCCAAATTGGCCAAAAAAAGCGTTGCTGATTTTTCCTGGAAAATACACTAAAAATCCTACGAGCCGTTCCCGAGTAATCACACCTTCTCCAAATTGGCCAAAAAAAGCGTTGCTGATTTTTCCTGAAAAATACATCAAAAATCTTACGAGCCGTTCCCGAGTAATCACACCTTCTCCAAATTGGCCAAAAAAAGCGTTGCTGATTTTTCCTGGAAAATACACTAAAAATCCTACGAGCCGTTTCCGAGTAATCACACCTTCTCCGAATTGGCCAAAAAAAAGCGTTGCTGATTTTTCCTGGAAAATACACTAAAAATCTTACGAGCCATTCCCGAGTAATCACACCTTCTCCAAATTGGCCAAAAAAAGCGTTGCTGATTTTTCCTGAAAAATACATCAAAAATCTTACGAGCCGTTCCCGAGTAATCACACCTTCTCCAAATTGGCCAAAAAAAGCGTTGCTGATTTTTCCTGGAAAATACACTAAAAATCTTACGAGCCGTTCCCGAGTAATCACACCTTCTCCAAATTGGCCAAAAAAAGCGTTGCTGATTTTTCCTGGAAAAAACATCAAAAATCTTACGAGCCGTTCCCGAGTAATCACACCTTCTCCAAATTGGCAAAAAAAAAGCGTTGCTGATTTTTCCTGGAAAATACACTAAAAATCCTACGAGCCGTTCCCGAGTAATCACACCTTCTCCGAATTGGCCAAAAAAAAAGCGTTGCTGATTTTTCCTGGAAAATACACTAAAAATCTTACGAGCCATTCCCGAGTAATCACACCTTCTCCAAATTGGCAAAAAAAAGCGTTGCTAATTTTTCCTGGAAAATACACTTAAAATCCTACGAGCCGTTCCCGAGTAATCACACCTTCTCCAAATTGGCAAAAAAAAAGCGTTGCTGATTTTTCCTGGAAAATACACTAAAAATCCTACGAGCCGTTCCCGAGTAATCCCATCTTCTCCAAATTAGAAAAAAAAGCGTTGCTGATTTTTCCTGGAAAATACACTAAAAAACCTACGAGCCGTTCCCGAGTAATCCCATCTTCTCCAAATTAGAAAAAAAAGCGTTGCTGATTTTTCCTGGAAAATACACTAAAAATCCTACGAGCCGTTCCCGAGTAATCACACCTTCTCCAAATTGGCAAAAAAAGCGTTGTTGATTTTTCCTGGAAAATACACTAAAAATCCTACGAGCAGTTCCCAAGTAATCCCATCTTCTCCAAATTGGCCAAAAAAAGCGTTGCTGATTTTTCCTGGAAAATACACTAAAAATCCTACGAGCCGTTCCCGAGTAATCACACCTTCTCCAAATTAGAAAAAAAAGCGTTGCTGATTTTTCCTGGAAAATACACTAAAAATCCTACGAGCCGTTCCCGAGTAATCACACCTTCTCCAAATTGGCCAAAAAAAGCGTTGCTGATTTTTCCTGGAAAATACACTAAAAAACCTACGAGCCGTTCCCGAGTAATCACACCTTCTCCAAATTGGCCAAAAAAAAGCGTTGCTGATTTTTCCTGGAAATTACACTTAAAATCCTACGAGCCGTTCCCGAGTAATCACACCTTCTCCAAATTAGAAAAAAAAGCGTTGCTGATTTTTCCTGGAAAATACACTAAAAATCCTACGAGCCGTTCCCGAGTAATCACACCTTCTCCAAATTGGCCAAAAAAAGCGTTGTTGATTTTTCCTGGAAATTACACTAAAAATCCTACGAGCCGTTCCCGAGTAATCCCATCTTCTCCAAATTAGAAAAAAAAGCGTTGCTGATTTTTCCTGGAAAATACACTAAAAATCCTACGAGCCGTTCCCGAGTAATCACACCTTCTCCAAATTGGCCAAAAAAAGCGTTGTTGATTTTTCCTGGAAAATACACTAAAAATCTTACGAGCCGTTCCGGAGTAATCACACCTTCTCCAAATTGGCAAAAAAAAGCGTTGTTGATTTTTCCTGGAAAATACACTAAAAATCCTACGAGCCGTTCCCGAGTAATCACACCTTCTCCAAATTGGCCAAAAAAAAGCGTTGCTGATTTTTCCTGGAAAATACACTAAAAATCCTACGAGCCGTTCCCGAGTAATCACAGCTTCTCCAAATTGGCCAAAAAAAGCGTTGCTGATTTTTCCTTGAAAATACACTAAAAAACCTACGAGCCGTTCCCGAGTAATCCCATCTTCTCCAAATTGGCCAAAAAAAAGCGTTGCTGATTTTTCCTGGAAAATACAATAAAAATCTTACGAGCCGTTCCCGAGTAATCTCCAAATTGGCCAAAAAAAGCGTTGCTGATTTTTCCTGAAAAATACACTAAAAATCCTACGAGCCGTTCCCGAGTAATCACACCTTCTCCAAATTGGCCAAAAAAAAAAACGTTGCTGATTTTTCCTGGAAAATACACTAAAAATCTTACGAGCCGTTTCCGAGTAATCACACCTTCTCCAAATTGGCCAAAAAAAAGCGTTGCACATTTTTCCTGGAAAATACACTAAAAAACCTACGAGCCGTTCCCGAGTAATCCCATCTTCTCCAAATTAGCAAAAAAAAAAGCGTTGCTGATTTTTCCTGGAAAATATATTAAAAATTTTATGAGCCGTTCCCGAGTAATCACACCTTCTCCAAATTGGCCAAAAAAAGCGTTGCTGATTTTTCCTGGAAAATACATCAAAAATCTTACGAGCCGTTCCCGAGTAATCACACCTTCTCCAAATTGGCCAAAAAAAGCGTTGCTGATTTTTCCTGGAAAAAACATCAAAAATCTTACGAGCCGTTCCCGAGTAATCACACCTTCTCCAAATTGGCCAAAAAAAGTGTTGCTGATTTTTCCTGGAAAATACACTAAAAATCCTACGGGCCGTTCCCGAGTAATCCCATCTTCTCCAAATTAGAAAAAAAAGCGTTGCTGATTTTTCCTGGAAAATACACTAAAAATCCTACGAGCAGTTCCCGAGTAATCACACCTTCTCCAAATTGGCCAAAAAAAAGCGTTGCTGATTTTTCCTGGAAAATATATTAAAAATCCTACGAGCCGTTCCCGAGTAATCACACCTTCTCCAAATTAGAAAAAAAAAGCGTTGCTGATTTTTCCTGGAAAATACACTAAAAATCCTACGAGCCGTTCCCGAGTAATCACACCTTCTCCAAATTGGCCAAAAAAAGCGTTGCTGATTTTTCCTGGAAAAAACATCAAAAATCTTACGAGCCGTTCCCGAGTAATCCCATCTTCTCCAAATTGGCCAAAAAAAAGCGTTGCTGATTTTTCCTGGAAATTACACTTAAAATCCTACGAGCCGTTCCCGAGTAATCACACCTTCTCCAAATTAGAAAAAAAAGCGTTGCTGATTTTTCCTGGAAAATACACTAAAAATCCTACGAGCCGTTCCCGAGTAATCACACCTTCTCCAAATTGGCCAAAAAAAGCGTTGTTGATTTTTCCTGGAAATTACACTAAAAATCCTACGAGCCGTTCCCGAGTAATCCCATCTTCTCCAAATTAGAAAAAAAAGCGTTTCTGATTTTTCCTGGAAAATACACTAAAAATCCTACGAGCCGTTCCCGAGTAATCACACCTTCTCCAAATTGGCCAAAAAAAGCGTTGTTGATTTTTCCTGGAAAATACACTAAAAATCTTACGAGCCGTTCCGGAGTAATCACACCTTCTCCAAATTGGCAAAAAAAAGCGTTGTTGATTTTTCCTGGAAAATACACTAAAAATCCTACGAGCCGTTCCCGAGTAATCACACCTTCTCCAAATTGGCCAAAAAAAAGCGTTGCTGATTTTTCCTGGAAAATACACTAAAAATCCTACGAGCCGTTCCCGAGTAATCACAGCTTCTCCAAATTGGCCAAAAAAAGCGTTGCTGATTTTTCCTTGAAAATACACTAAAAAACCTACGAGCCGTTCCCGAGTAATCCCATCTTCTCCAAATTGGCCAAAAAAAGCGTTGCTGATTTTTCCTGGAAAATACACTAAAAATCCTACGAGCCGTTCCCGAGTAATCACACCTTCTCCAAATTGGCCAAAAAAAGCGTTGCTGATTTTTCCTGGAAAATACACTAAAAATCCTACGAGCCGTTCCCGAGTAATCACACCTTCTCCAAATTGGCCAAAAAAAGCGTTGCTGATTTTTCCTGGAAAAAACATCAAAAATCTTACGAGCCGTTCCCGAGTAATCACACCTTCTCCAAATTGGCCAAAAAAAGCGTTGCTGATTTTTCCTGAAAAATACACTAAAAATCTTACGAGCCGTTCCCGAGTAATCACACCTTCTCCAAATTGGCCAAAAAAAGCGTTGCTGATTTTTCCTGGAAAAAACATCAAAAATCTTACGAGCCGTTCCCGAGTAATCCCATCTTCTCCAAATTGGCCAAAAAAAAGCGTTGCTGATTTTTCCTGGAAAATACACTAAAAATCTTACGAGCCGTTCCCGAGTAATCACACCTTCTCCAAATTGGCCAAAAAAAAAACGTTGCTGATTTTTCCTGGAAAATACACTAAAAATCTTACGAGCCGTTTCCGAGTAATCACACCTTCTCCAAATTGGCCAAAAAAAAGCGTTGCACATTTTTCCTGGAAAATACACTAAAAAACCTACGAGCCGTTCCCGAGTAATCCCATCTTCTCCAAATTAGCAAAAAAAAAAGCGTTGCTGATTTTTCCTGGAAAATATATTAAAAATTTTATGAGCCGTTCCCGAGTAATCACACCTTCTCCAAATTGGCCAAAAAAAGCGTTGCTGATTTTTCCTGGAAAATACATCAAAAATCTTACGAGCCGTTCCCGAGTAATCACACCTTCTCCAAATTGGCCAAAAAAAAGCGTTGCTGATTTTTCCTGGAAAAAACATCAAAAATCTTACGAGCCGTTCCCGAGTAATCACACCTTCTCCAAATTGGCCAAAAAAAGTGTTGCTGATTTTTCCTGGAAAATACACTAAAAATCCTACGGGCCGTTCCCGAGTAATCCCATCTTCTCCAAATTAGAAAAAAAAGCGTTGCTGATTTTTCCTGGAAAATACACTAAAAATCCTACGAGCAGTTCCCGAGTAATCACACCTTCTCCAAATTGGCCAAAAAAAGCGTTGCTGATTTTTCCTGGAAAATATATTAAAAATTTTATGAGCCGTTCCCGAGTAATCACACCTTCTCCAAATTGGCCAAAAAAAGCGTTGCTGATTTTTCCTGGAAAATACACTAAAAATCCTACGAGCCGTTCCCGAGTAATCACACCTTCTCCAAATTGGCCAAAAAAAGCGTTGGTGTTAATTTTCCTGGAAAATACACTAAAAAACCTACGAGCCGTTCCCGAGTAATCACACCTTCTCCAAATTGGCCAAAAAAAGTGTTGCTGATTTTTCCTGGAAAATATATTAAAAAACCTACGAGCCGTTCCCGAGTAATCCCATCTTCTCCAAATTGGCAAAAAAAAAAGCGTTGCTGATTTTTCCTGGAAAATACACTAAAAAACCTACGAGCCGTTCCCGAGTAATCCCATCTTCTCCGAATTGGCCAAAAAAAGCGTTGCTGATTTTTCCTGGAAAAAACATCAAAAATCTTACGAGCCGTTTTCGAGTAATCACACCTTCTCCAAATTGGCCAAAAAAAGCGTTGTTGATTTTTCCTGGAAAATACACTAAAAATCCTACGAGCCGTTCCCGAGTAATCACACCTTCTCCAAATTGGCCAAAAAAAGCGTTGTTGATTTTTCCTGGAAATTACACTAAAAATCCTACGAGCCGTTCCCGAGTAATCCCATCTTCTCCAAATTAGAAAAAAAAGCGTTTCTGATTTTTCCTGGAAAATACACTAAAAATCCTACGAGCCGTTCCCGAGTAATCACACCTTCTCCAAATTGGCCAAAAAAAGCGTTGTTGATTTTTCCTGGAAAATACACTAAAAATCTTACGAGCCGTTCCGGAGTAATCACACCTTCTCCAAATTGGCAAAAAAAAGCGTTGTTGATTTTTCCTGGAAAATACACTAAAAATCCTACGAGCCGTTCCCGAGTAATCACACCTTCTCCAAATTGGCCAAAAAAAAGCGTTGCTGATTTTTCCTGGAAAATACACTAAAAATCCTACGAGCCGTTCCCGAGTAATCACAGCTTCTCCAAATTGGCCAAAAAAAGCGTTGCTGATTTTTCCTTGAAAATACACTAAAAAACCTACGAGCCGTTCCCGAGTAATCCCATCTTCTCCAAATTGGCCAAAAAAAGCGTTGCTGATTTTTCCTGGAAAATACACTAAAAATCCTACGAGCCGTTCCCGAGTAATCACACCTTCTCCAAATTGGCAAAAAAAAGCGTTGCTGATTTTTCCTGGAAAATACACTAAAAATCCTACGAGCCGTTCCCGAGTAATCACACCTTCTCCAAATTGGCCAAAAAAAGCGTTGCTGATTTTTCCTGGAAAAAACATCAAAAATCTTACGAGCCGTTCCCGAGTAATCACACCTTCTCCAAATTGGCCAAAAAAAGCGTTGCTGATTTTTCCTGATAAATACACTAAAAATCTTACGAGCCGTTCCCGAGTAATCACACCTTCTCCAAATTGGCCAAAAAAAGCGTTGCTGATTTCTCCTGGAAAAAACATCAAAAATCTTACGAGCCGTTCCCGAGTAATCCCATCTTCTCCAAATTGGCCAAAAAAAAGCGTTGCTGATTTTTCCTGGAAAATACACTAAAAATCTTACGAGCCGTTCCCGAGTAATCACACCTTCTCCAAATAGGCCAAAAAAAAAACGTTGCTGATTTTTCCTGGAAAATACACTAAAAATCTTACGAGCCGTTTCCGAGTAATCACACCTTCTCCAAATTGGCCAAAAAAAAGCGTTGCACATTTTTCCTGGAAAATACACTAAAAAACCTACGAGCCGTTCCCGAGTAATCCCATCTTCTCCAAATTAGCAAAAAAAAAAGCGTTGCTGATTTTTCCTGGAAAATATATTAAAAATTTTATGAGCCGTTCCCGAGTAATCACACCTTCTCCAAATTGGCCAAAAAAAGCGTTGCTGATTTTTCCTGGAAAATACATCAAAAATCTTACGAGCCGTTCCCGAGTAATCACACCTTCTCCAAATTGGCCAAAAAAAAGCGTTGCTGATTTTTCCTGGAAAAAACATCAAAAATCTTACGAGCCGTTCCCGAGTAATCACACCTTCTCCAAATTGGCCAAAAAAAGTGTTGCTGATTTTTCCTGGAAAATACACTAAAAATCCTACGGGCCGTTCCCGAGTAATCCCATCTTCTCCAAATTAGAAAAAAAAGCGTTGCTGATTTTTCCTGGAAAATACACTAAAAATCCTACGAGCAGTTCCCGAGTAATCACACCTTCTCCAAATTGGCCAAAAAAAGCGTTGCTGATTTTTCCTGGAAAATATATTAAAAATTTTATGAGCCGTTCCCGAGTAATCACACCTTCTCCAAATTGGCCAAAAAAAGCGTTGCTGATTTTTCCTGGAAAATACACTAAAAATCCTACGAGCCGTTCCCGAGTAATCACACCTTCTCCAAATTGGCCAAAAAAAGCGTTGCTGATTTTTCCTGGAAAATACACTAAAAAACCTACGAGCCGTTCCCGAGTAATCACACCTTCTCCAAATTGGCCAAAAAAAGTGTTGCTGATTTTTCCTGGAAAATATATTAAAAAACCTACGAGCCGTTCCCGAGTAATCCCATCTTCTCCAAATTGGCAAAAAAAAAAGCGTTGCTGATTTTTCCTGGAAAATACACTAAAAAACCTACGAGCCGTTCCCGAGTAATCCCATCTTCTCCGAATTGGCCAAAAAAAGCGTTGCTGATTTTTCCTGGAAAAAACATCAAAAATCTTACGAGCCGTTTTCGAGTAATCACACCTTCTCCAAATTGGCCAAAAAAAGCGTTGTTGATTTTTCCTGGAAAATACACTAAAAATCCTACGAGCCGTTCCCGAGTAATCACACCTTCTCCAAATTGGCCAAAAAAAAGCGTTGCTGATTTTTTCTGGAAAATACACTAAAAAACCTACGAGCCGTTCCCGAGTAATCACACCTTCTCCAAATTGGCCAAAAAAAGCGTTGCTGATTTTTCCTGGAAAATACACTAAAAATCCTAC
This sequence comes from Lypha dubia, assembly GCA_947311025.1. Lineage (NCBI taxonomy): Eukaryota > Metazoa > Arthropoda > Insecta > Diptera > Tachinidae > Lypha > Lypha dubia. The sequence goes on from CAMZJU010000054.1 coordinate 139,653, forward strand.
GAGCCGTTCCCGAGTAATCACAGCTTCTCCAAATTGGCCAAAAAAAGCGTTGCTGATTTTTCCTGGAAAATACACTAAAAATCTTACGAGCCGTTCCCGAGTAATCACACCTTCTCCAAATTGGCCAAAAAAAAGTGTTGCTGATTTTTCCTGGAAAATACACTAAAAATCCTACGAGCCGTTCCCGAGTAATCCCATCTTCTCCAAATTAGAAAAAAAAGCGTTGCTGATTTTTCCTGGAAAATACACTAAAAAACCTACGAGCCGTTCCCGAGTAATCCCATCTTCTCCAAATTAGAAAAAAAAGCGTTGCTGATTTTTCCTGGAAAATACACTAAAAATCCTACGAGCCGTTCCCGAGTAATCACACCTTCTCCAAATTGGCCAAAAAAAAGCGTTGCTGATTTTTCCTGGAAATTACACTTAAAATCCTACGAGCCGTTCCCGAGTAATCACACCTTCTCCAAATTAGAAAAAAAAGCGTTGCTGATTTTTCCTGGAAAATACACTAAAAATCCTACGAGCCGTTCCCGAGTAATCACACCTTCTCCAAATTGGCCAAAAAAAGCGTTGTTGATTTTTCCTGGAAATTACACTAAAAATCCTACGAGCCGTTCCCGAGTAATCCCATCTTCTCCAAATTAGAAAAAAAGCGTTGCTGATTTTTCCTGGAAAATACACTTAAAATCCTACGAGCCGTTCCCGAGTAATCACACCTTCTCCAAATTGGCCAAAAAAAGCGTTGTTGATTTTTCCTGGAAAATACACTAAAAATCTTACGAGCCGTTCCGGAGTAATCACACCTTCTCTAAATTGGCAAAAAAAAGCGTTGTTGATTTTTCCTGGAAAATACACTAAAAATCCTACGAGCCGTTCCCGAGTAATCACACCTTCTCCAAATTGGCCAAAAAAAAGCGTTGCTGATTTTTCCTGGAAAATACACTAAAAATCCTACGAGCCGTTCCCGAGTAATCACAGCTTCTCCAAATTGGCCAAAAAAAGCGTTGCTGATTTTTCCTTGAAAATACACTAAAAAACCTACGAGCCGTTCCCGAGTAATCCCATCTTCTCCAAATTGGCCAAAAAAAAGCGTTGCTGATTTTTCCTGGAAAATACAATAAAAATCTTACGAGCCGTTCCCGAGTAATCACACCTTCTCCAAATTGGCCAAAAAAAGCGTTGCTGATTTTTCCTGGAAAATACACTAAAAATCCTACGAGCCGTTCCCGAGTAATCACACCTTCTCCAAATTGGCCAAAAAAAGCGTTGCTGATTTTTCCTGGAAAAAACATCAAAAATCTTACGAGCCGTTCCCGAGTAATCACACCTTCTCCAAATTGGCCAAAAAAAGCGTTGCTGATTTTTCCTGAAAAATACACTAAAAATCTTACGAGCCGTTCCCGAGTAATCACACCTTCTCCAAATTGGCCAAAAAAAGCGTTGCTGATTTTTCCTGAAAAATACATCAAAAATCTTACGAGCCGTTCCCGAGTAATCACACCTTCTCCAAATTGGCCAAAAAAAGCGTTGCTGATTTTTCCTGGAAAATACACTAAAAATCCTACGAGCCGTTCCCGAGTAATCACATCTTCTCCAAATTGGCAAAAAAAAAGCGTTGCTGATTTTTCCTGGAAAATACACTAAAAATCCTACGGGCCGTTCCCGAGTAATCCCATCTTCTCCAAATTAGAAAAAAAAGCGTTGCTGATTTTTCCTGGAAAATACACTAAAAATCCTACGAGCAGTTCCCGAGTAATCACACCTTCTCCAAATTGGCCAAAAAAAAGCGTTGCTGATTTTTCCTGGAAAATATATTAAAAATCCTACGAGCCGTTCCCGAGTAATCACACCTTCTCCAAATTGGCAAAAAAAAGCGTTGTTGATTTTTCCTGGAAAATACACTAAAAATCCTACGAGCCGTTCCCGAGTAATCACACCTTCTCCAAATTGGCCAAAAAAAAGCGTTCCTGATTTTTCCTGGAAAATACACTAAAAATCCTACGAGCCGTTCCCGAGTAATCACAGCTTCTCCAAATTGGCCAAAAAAAGCGTTGCTGATTTTTCCTTGAAAATACACTAAAAAACCTACGAGCCGTTCCCGAGTAATCCCATCTTCTCCAAATTGGCCAAAAAAAAGCGTTGCTGATTTTTCCTGGAAAATACAATAAAAATCTTACGAGCCGTTCCCGAGTAATCACACCTTCTCCAAATTGGCCAAAAAAAGCGTTGCTGATTTTTCCTGGAAAATACACTAAAAATCCTACGAGCCGTTCCCGAGTAATCACACCTTCTCCAAATTGGCCAAAAAAAGCGTTGCTGATTTTTCCTGGAAAAAACATCAAAAATCTTACGAGCCGTTCCGGAGTAATCACACCTTCTCCAAATTGGCCAAAAAAAGCGTTGCTGATTTTTCCTGAAAAATACACTAAAAATCTTACGAGCCGTTCCCGAGTAATCACACCTTCTCCAAATTGGCCAAAAAAAGCGTTGCTGATTTTTCCTGGAAAAAACATCAAAAATCTTACGAGCCGTTCCCGAGTAATCCCATCTTCTCCAAATTGGCAAAAAAAAAGCGTTGCTGATTTTTCCTGGAAAATACACTAAAAATCTTACGAGCCGTTCCCGAGTAATCACACCTTCTCCAAATTGGCCAAAAAAAAAAAACGTTGCTGATTTTTCCTGGAAAATACACTAAAAATCTTACGAGCCGTTTCCGAGTAATCACACCTTCTCCAAATTGGCCAAAAAAAAGCGTTGCACATTTTTCCTGGAAAATACACTAAAAAACCTACGAGCCGTTCCCGAGTAATCCCATCTTCTCCAAATTAGCAAAAAAAAAGCGTTGCTGATTTTTCCTGGAAAATATATTAAAAATTTTATGAGCCGTTCCCGAGTAATCACACCTTCTCCAAATTGGCCAAAAAAAGCGTTGCTGATTTTTCCTGGAAAATACATCAAAAATCTTACGAGCCGTTCCCGAGTAATCACACCTTCTCCAAATTGGCCAAAAAAAGCGTTGCTGATTTTTCCTGGAAAAAACATCAAAAATCTTACGAGCCGTTCCCGAGTAATCACACCTTCTCCAAATTGGCCAAAAAAAGTGTTGCTGATTTTTCCTGGAAAATACACTAAAAATCCTACGGGCCGTTCCCGAGTAATCCCATCTTCTCCAAATTAGAAAAAAAAGCGTTGCTGATTTTTCCTGGAAAATACACTAAAAATCCTACGAGCAGTTCCCGAGTAATCACACCTTCTCCAAATTGGCCAAAAAAAAGCGTTGCTGATTTTTCCTGGAAAATATATTAAAAATCCTACGAGCCGTTCCCGAGTAATCACACCTTCTCCAAATTAGAAAAAAAAGCGTTGCTGATTTTTCCTGGAAAATACACTAAAAATCCTACGAGCCGTTCCCGAGTAATCACACCTTCTCCAAATTGGCCAAAAAAAGCGTTGCTGATTTTTCCTGGAAAAAACATCAAAAATCCTACGAGCCGTTCCCGAGTAATCACACCTTCTCCAAATTGGCCAAAAAAAGCGTTGCTGATTTTTCCTGGAAAAAACATCAAAAATCTTACGAGCCGTTCCCGAGTAATCACACCTTCTCCAAATTGGCCAAAAAAAGCGTTGCTGATTTTTCCTGAAAAATACACTAAAAATCTTACGAGCCGTTCCCGAGTAATCACACCTTCTCCAAATTGGCCAAAAAAAGCGTTGCTGATTTTTCCTGAAAAATACATCAAAAATCTTACGAGCCGTTCCCGAGTAATCACACCTTCTCCAAATTGGCCAAAAAAAGCGTTGCTGATTTTTCCTGGAAAATACACTAAAAATCCTACGAGCCGTTCCCGAGTAATCACATCTTCTCCAAATTGGCAAAAAAAAAGCGTTGCTGATTTTTCCTGGAAAATACACTAAAAATCCTACGGGCCGTTCCCGAGTAATCCCATCTTCTCCAAATTAGAAAAAAAAGCGTTGCTGATTTTTCCTGGAAAATACACTAAAAATCCTACGAGCAGTTCCCGAGTAATCACACCTTCTCCAAATTGGCCAAAAAAAAGCGTTGCTGATTTTTCCTGGAAAATATATTAAAAATCCTACGAGCCGTTCCCGAGTAATCACACCTTCTCCAAATTGGCAAAAAAAAGCGTTGTTGATTTTTCCTGGAAAATACACTAAAAATCCTACGAGCCGTTCCCGAGTAATCACACCTTCTCCAAATTGGCCAAAAAAAAGCGTTCCTGATTTTTCCTGGAAAATACACTAAAAATCCTACGAGCCGTTCCCGAGTAATCACAGCTTCTCCAAATTGGCCAAAAAAAGCGTTGCTGATTTTTCCTTGAAAATACACTAAAAAACCTACGAGCCGTTCCCGAGTAATCCCATCTTCTCCAAATTGGCCAAAAAAAAGCGTTGCTGATTTTTCCTGGAAAATACAATAAAAATCTTACGAGCCGTTCCCGAGTAATCACACCTTCTCCAAATTGGCCAAAAAAAGCGTTGCTGATTTTTCCTGGAAAATACACTAAAAATCCTACGAGCCGTTCCCGAGTAATCACACCTTCTCCAAATTGGCCAAAAAAAGCGTTGCTGATTTTTCCTGGAAAAAACATCAAAAATCTTACGAGCCGTTCCCGAGTAATCACACCTTCTCCAAATTGGCCAAAAAAAGCGTTGCTGATTTTTCCTGAAAAATACACTAAAAATCTTACGAGCCGTTCCCGAGTAATCACACCTTCTCCAAATTGGCCAAAAAAAGCGTTGCTGATTTTTCCTGGAAAAAACATCAAAAATCTTACGAGCCGTTCCCGAGTAATCCCATCTTCTCCAAATTGGCCAAAAAAAAGCGTTGCTGATTTTCCTGGAAAATACACTAAAAATCTTACGAGCCGTTCCCGAGTAATCACACCTTCTCCAAATTGGCCAAAAAAAAAAAACGTTGCTGATTTTTCCTGGAAAATACACTAAAAATCTTACGAGCCGTTTCCGAGTAATCACACCTTCTCCAAATTGGCCAAAAAAAAGCGTTGCTCATTTTTCCTGGAAAATACACTAAAAAACCTACGAGCCGTTCCCGAGTAATCCCATCTTCTCCAAATTAGCAAAAAAAAAGCGTTGCTGATTTTTCCTGGAAAATATATTAAAAATTTTATGAGCCGTTCCCGAGTAATCACACCTTCTCCAAATTGGCCAAAAAAAGCGTTGCTGATTTTTCCTGGAAAATACATCAAAAATCTTACGAGCCGTTCCCGAGTAATCACACCTTCTCCAAATTGGCCAAAAAAAGCATTGCTGATTTTTCCTGGAAAAAACATCAAAAATCTTACGAGCCGTTCCCGAGTAATCACACCTTCTCCAAATTGGCCAAAAAAAGTGTTGCTGATTTTTCCTGGAAAATACACTAAAAATCCTACGGGCCGTTCCCGAGTAATCCCATCTTCTCCAAATTAGAAAAAAAAGCGTTGCTGATTTTTCCTGGAAAATACACTAAAAATCCTACGAGCAGTTCCCGAGTAATCACACCTTCTCCAAATTGGCCAAAAAAAAGCGTTGCTGATTTTTCCTGGAAAATATATTAAAAATCCTACGAGCCGTTCCCGAGTAATCACACCTTCTCCAAATTAGAAAAAAAAGCGTTGCTGATTTTTCCTGGAAAATACACTAAAAATCCTACGAGCCGTTCCCGAGTAATCACACCTTCTCCAAATTGGCCAAAAAAAGCGTTGCTGATTTTTCCTGGAAAAAACATCAAAAATCTTACGAGCCGTTCCCGAGTAATCCCATCTTCTCCAAATTGGCCAAAAAAAAGCGTTGCTGATTTTTCCTGGAAATTACACTTAAAATCCTACGAGCCGTTCCCGAGTAATCACACCTTCTCCAAATTGGCCAAAAAAAAGCGTTGCTGATTTTTCCTGGAAAATATATTAAAAATCCTACGAGCCGTTCCCGAGTAATCACACCTTCTCCAAATTAGAAAAAAAAGCGTTGCTGATTTTTCCTGGAAAATACACTAAAAATCCTACGAGCCGTTCCCGAGTAATCACACCTTCTCCAAATTGGCCAAAAAAAGCGTTGCTGATTTTTCCTGGAAAAAACATCAAAAATCTTACGAGCCGTTCCCGAGTAATCCCATCTTCTCCAAATTGGCCAAAAAAAAGCGTTGCTGATTTTTCCTGGAAATTACACTTAAAATCCTACGAGCCGTTCCCGAGTAATCACACCTTCTCCAAATTAGAAAAAAAAGCGTTGCTGATTTTTCCTGGAAAATACACTAAAAATCCTACGAGCCGTTCCCGAGTAATCACACCTTCTCCAAATTGGCCAAAAAAAGCGTTGTTGATTTTTCCTGGAAATTACACTAAAAATCCTACGAGCCGTTCCCGAGTAATCCCATCTTCTCCAAATTAGAAAAAAAAGCGTTTCTGATTTTTCCTGGAAAATACACTAAAAATCCTACGAGCCGTTCCCGAGTAATCACACCTTCTCCAAATTGGCCAAAAAAAGCGTTGTTGATTTTTCCTGGAAAATACACTAAAAATCTTACGAGCCGTTCCGGAGTAATCACACCTTCTCCAAATTGGCAAAAAAAGCGTTGTTGATTTTTCCTGGAAAATACACTAAAAATCCTACGAGCCGTTCCCGAGTAATCACACCTTCTCCAAATTGGCCAAAAAAAAGCGTTGCTGATTTTTCCTGGAAAATACACTAAAAATCCTACGAGCCGTTCCCGAGTAATCACAGCTTCTCCAAATTGGCCAAAAAAAGCGTTGCTGATTTTTCCTTGAAAATACACTAAAAAACCTACGAGCCGTTCCCGAGTAATCCCATCTTCTCCAAATTGGCCAAAAAAAGCGTTGCTGATTTTTCCTGGAAAATACACTAAAAATCCTACGAGCCGTTCCCGAGTAATCACACCTTCTCCAAATTGGCCAAAAAAAGCGTTGCTGATTTTTCCTGGAAAATACACTAAAAATCCTACGAGCCGTTCCCGAGTAATCAAACCTTCTCCAAATTGGCCAAAAAAAGCGTTGCTGATTTTTCCTGGAAAAAACATCAAAAATCTTACGAGCCGTTCCCGAGTAATCACACCTTCTCCAAATTGGCCAAAAAAAGCGTTGCTGATTTTTCCTGAAAAATACACTAAAAATCTTACGAGCCGTTCCCGAGTAATCACACCTTCTCCAAATTGGCCAAAAAAAGCGTTGCTGATTTTTCCTGGAAAAAACATCAAAAATCTTACGAGCCGTTCCCGAGTAATCCCATCTTCTCCAAATTGGCCAAAAAAAAGCGTTGCTGATTTTTCCTGGAAAATACACTAAAAATCTTACGAGCCGTTCCCGAGTAATCACACCTTCTCCAAATTGGCCAAAAAAAAAACGTTGCTGATTTTTCCTGGAAAATACACTAAAAATCTTACGAGCCGTTTCCGAGTAATCACACCTTCTCCAAATTGGCCAAAAAAAAGCGTTGCACATTTTTCCTGGAAAATACACTAAAAAACCTACGAGCCGTTCCCGAGTAATCCCATCTTCTCCAAATTAGCAAAAAAAAAAGCGTTGCTGATTTTTCCTGGAAAATATATTAAAAATTTTATGAGCCGTTCCCGAGTAATCACACCTTCTCCAAATTGGCCAAAAAAAGCGTTGCTGATTTTTCCTGGAAAATACATCAAAAATCTTACGAGCCGTTCCCGAGTAATCACACCTTCTCCAAATTGGCCAAAAAAAGCGTTGCTGATTTTTCCTGGAAAAAACATCAAAAATCTTACGAGCCGTTCCCGAGTAATCACACCTTCTCCAAATTGGCCAAAAAAAGTGTTGCTGATTTTTCCTGGAAAATACACTAAAAATCCTACGGGCCGTTCCCGAGTAATCCCATCTTCTCCAAATTAGAAAAAAAAGCGTTGCTGATTTTTCCTGGAAAATACACTAAAAATCCTACGAGCAGTTCCCGAGTAATCACACCTTCTCCAAATTGGCCAAAAAAAGCGTTGCTGATTTTTCCTGGAAAATATATTAAAAATTTTATGAGCCGTTCCCGAGTAATCACACCTTCTCCAAATTGGCCAAAAAAAGCGTTGCTGATTTTTCCTGGAAAATACACTAAAAATCCTACGAGCCGTTCCCGAGTAATCACACCTTCTCCAAATTGGCCAAAAAAAGCGTTGCTGATTTTTCCTGGAAAATACACTAAAAAACCTACGAGCCGTTCCCGAGTAATCACACCTTCTCCAAATTGGCCAAAAAAAGTGTTGCTGATTTTTCCTGGAAAATATATTAAAAAACCTACGAGCCGTTCCCGAGTAATCCCATCTTCTCCAAATTGGCAAAAAAAAAAGCGTTGCTGATTTTTCCTGGAAAATACACTAAAAAACCTACGAGCCGTTCCCGAGTAATCCCATCTTCTCCGAATTGGCCAAAAAAAGCGTTGCTGATTTTTCCTGGAAAAAACATCAAAAATCTTACGAGCCGTTTTCGAGTAATCACACCTTCTCCAAATTGGCCAAAAAAAGCGTTGTTGATTTTTCCTGGAAAATACACTAAAAATCCTACGAGCCGTTCCCGAGTAATCACACCTTCTCCAAATTGGCCAAAAAAAAGCGTTGCTGATTTTTCCTGGAAAATACACTAAAAAACCTACGAGCCGTTCCCGAGTAATCACACCTTCTCCAAATTGGCCAAAAAAAAGCGTTGCTGATTTTTCCTGGAAAATACACTAAAAATCCTACGAGCCGTTCCCGAGTAATCACAGCTTCTCCAAATTGGCCAAAAAAAGCGTTGCTGATTTTTCCTGGAAAATACACTAAAAATCTTACGAGCCGTTCCCGAGTAATCACACCTTCTCCAAATTGGCCAAAAAAAGTGTTGCTGATTTTTCCTGGAAAATACACTAAAAATCCTACGAGCCGTTCCCGAGTAATCCCATCTTCTCCAAATTAGAAAAAAAAGCGTTGCTGATTTTTCCTGGAAATACACCTAAAAAACCTACGAGCCGTTCCCGAGTAATCCCATCTTCTCCAAATTGGCCAAAAAAAAGCGTTGCTGATTTTTCCTGGAAAATACACTAAAAATCTTACGAGCCGTTCCCGAGTAATCACACTTTCTCCAAATTGGCAAAAAAAAGCGTTGCTGATTTTTCCTGGAAAATACACTAAAAATCCTACGAGCCGTTCCCGAGTAATCCAATCTTCTCCAAATTAGAAAAAAAACGTGGCTGATTTTTCCTGGAAAATACACTAAAAATCTTACGAGCCGTTCCCGAGTAATCACACCTTCTCCAAATTGGCCAAAAAAAAGCGTTGCTGATTTTTCCTGGAAAATACATCAAAAATCTTACGAGCCGTTCCCGAGTAATCACACCTTCTCCAAATTGGCCAAAAAAAAGCGTTGCTGATTTTTCCTGGAAAATACATCAAAAATCTTACGAGCCGTTCCCGAGTAATCACACCTTCTCCAAATTGGCCAAAAAAAAGCGTTGCTGATTTTTCCTGGAAAATACACTAAAAATCCTACGAGCCGTTCCCGAGTAATCACACCTTCTCCAAATTGGCCAAAAAAAAGCGTTGCTGATTTTTCCTGGAAAATACACTAAAAAACCTACGAGCCGTTCCCGAGTAATCACACCTTCTCCAAATTGGCCAAAAAAAGTGTTGCTGATTTTTCCTGGAAAATACACTAAAAAACCTACGAGCCGTTCCCGAGTAATCACACCTTCTCCAAATTAGAAAAAAAAGCGTTGCTGATTTTTCCTGGAAAATATATTAAAAATTTTATGAGCCGTTCCCGAGTAATCACACCTTCTCCAAATTGGCCAAAAAAAGCGTTGCTGATTTTTCCTGGAAAAAACATCAAAAATCTTACGAGCCGTTCCCGAGTAATCACACCTTCTCCAAATTGGCCAAAAAAAAGCGTTGTTGATTTTTCCTGGAAAATACACTTAAAATCCTACGAGCCGTTCCCGAGTTATCCCATCTTCTCCAAATTGGAAAAAAAAGCGTTGCTGATTTTTCCTGGAAAATACACTAAAAATCCTACGAGCCGTTCCCGAGTAATCACACCTTCTCCAAATTGGCCAAAAAAAGCGTTGCTGATTTTTCCTGGAAAAAACACTAAAAATCTTACGAGCCGTTCCCGAGTAATCACACCTTCTCCAAATTGGCCAAAAAAAGCGTTGCTGATTTTTCCTGGAAAATACACTAAAAATCTTACGAGCCGTTCCCGAGTAATCACACCTTCTCCAAATTAGAAAAAAAAGCGTTGCTGATTTTTCCTGGAAAATATATTAACAATTTTATGAGCCGTTCCCGAGTAATCACACCTTCTCCAAATTAGAAAAAAAAGCGTTGCTGATTTTTCCTGGAAAAAACATCAAAAATCTTACGAGCCGTTCCCGAGCAATCACACCTTCTCCAAATTGGCCAAAAAAAGCGTTGCTGATTTTTCCTGGAAAAAACATCAAAAATCTTACGAGCCGTTCCCGAGTAATCCCATCTTCTCCAAATTGGCCAAAAAAAAAACGTTGCTGATTTTTCCTGGAAAATACACTAAAAAACCTACGAGCCGTTCCCGAGTAATCCCATCTTCTCCAAATTAGAAAAAAAAGCGTTGCTGATTTTTCCTGGAAAATACACTAAAAAACCTACGAGCCGTTCCCGAGTAATCACACCTTCTCCAAATTGGCCAAAAAAAAACCTTGCTGATTTTTCCTGGAAAATACACTAAAAATCCTACGAGCCGTTCCCGAGTAATCACACCTTCTCCAAATTGGCCAAAAAAAGCGTTGCTGATTTTTCCTGGAAAATACACTAAAAATCCTACGAGCAGTTCCCGAGTAATCACACCTTCTCCAAATTGGCAAAAAAAAGCGTTGCTAATTTTTCCTGGAAAATACACTTAAAATCTTACGAGCCGTTCCCGAGTAATCCCATCTTCTCCAAATTGGCCAAAAAAAAGCGTTGCTGATTTTTCCTGGAAAAAACATCAAAAATCTTACGAGCCGTTCCCGAGTAATCACACCTTCTCCAAATTAGAAAAAAAAAGCGTTGCTGATTTTTCCTGGAAAATACACTAAAAATCCTACGAGCCGTTCCCGAGTAATCACACCTTCTCCAAATTGGCCAAAAAAAGCGTTGTTGATTTTTCCTGGAAAATACACTAAAAATCTTACGAGCCGTTTCCGAGTAATCACACCTTCTCCAAATTAGAAAAAAAAGCGTTGCTGATTTTTCCTGGAAAATATATTAAAAATTTTATGAGCCGTTCCCGAGTAATCACACCTTCTCCAAATTGGCAAAAAAAAGCGTTGCTGATTTTTCCTGGAAAAAACATCAAAAATCTTACGAGCCGTTCCCGAGTAATCCCATCTTCTCCAAATTAGCAAAAAAAAAGCGTTGCTGATTTTTCCTGGAAAATACACTAAAAATCCTACGAGCCGTTCCCGAGTAATCACACCTTCTCCAAATTGGCCAAAAAAAAAGCGTTGCTGATTTTTCCTGGAAAAAACATCAAAAATCCTACGAGCCGTTCCCGAGTAATCCCATCTTCTCCAAATTGGCCAAAAAAAAGCGTTGCTGATTTTTCCTGAAAAATACACTAAAAATCTTACGAGCCGTTTCCGAGTAATCACACCTTCTCCAAATTAGAAAAAAAAGCGTTGCTGATTTTTCCTGGAAAATATATTAAAAATTTTATGAGCCGTTCCCGAGTAATCACACCTTCTCCAAATTGGCAAAAAAAAGCGTTGCTGATTTTTCCTGGAAAATACACTAAAAATCCTACGAGCCGTTCCCGAGTAATCACACCTTCTCCAAATTGGCCAAAAAAAGCGTTGTTGATTTTTCCTGGAAAATACACTAAAAAACCTACGAGCCGTTTCCGAGTAATCACACCTTCTCCAAATTAGAAAAAAAAGCGTTGCTGATTTTTCCTGGAAATTACACTTAAAATCCTACGAGCCATTTCCGAGTAATCACACCTTCTCCGAATTGGCCAAAAAAAAGCGTTGTTGATTTTTCCTGGAAAATACACTAAAAATCTTACGAGCCGTTCCCGAGTAATCCCATCTTCTCCAAATTGGCCAAAAAAAAACGTTGCTGATTTTTCCTGGAAAATACACTAAAAAACCTACGAGCCGTTCCCGAGTAATCCCATCTTCTCCAAATTGGCCAAAAAAAAACCTTGCTGATTTTTCCTGGAAAATACACTAAAAAACCTACGAGCCGTTCCCGAGTAATCACACCTTCTCCAAATTGGCCAAAAAAAAGCGTTGCTGATTTTTCCTGGAAATTACACTAAAAATCCTACGAGCCGTTCCCGAGTAATCACACCTTCTCCAAATTGGCCAAAAAAAAGCGTTGCTGATTTTTCCTGGAAAATACACTAAAAAACCTACGAGCCGTTCCCGAGAAATCACACCTTCTCCAAATTGGCCAAAAAAAACCTTGCTGATTTTTCCTGGAAAATACACTAAAAATCCTACGAGCCGTTCCCGAGTAATCACACCTTCTCCAAATTGGCCAAAAAAAGCGTTGCTGATTTTTCCTGGAAAATACACTAAAAATCCTACGAGCCATTCCCGAGTAATCCCATCTTCTCCAAATTGGCCAAAAAAAGTGTTGCTGATTTTTCCTGGAAATTACACTAAAAATCCCACGAGCCGTTCCCGAGTAATCACACCTTCTCCAAATTGGCAAAAAAAAGCGTTGCTGATTTTTCCTGGAAAATACACTAAAAATCTTACGAGCCGTTCCCGAGTAATCACACCTTCTCCAAATTGGCAAAAAAAAGCGTTGCTAATTTTTCCTGGAAAATACACTTAAAATCCTACGAGCCGTTCCCGAGTAATCACACCTTCTCCAAATTGGCAAAAAAAAGCGTTGCACATTTTTCCTGGAAAATACACTAAAAATCTTACGAGCCGTTCCGGAGTAATCACACTTTCTCCAAATTGGCAAAAAAAAGCGTTGCTGATTTTTCCTGGAAAATACACTAAAAATCTTACGAGCCGTTCCCGAGTAATCACACCTTCTCCAAATTGGCCAAAAAAAAGCGTTGCTGATTTTTCCTGGAAAATACACTAAAAATCTTACGAGCCGTTCCCGAGTAATCACACCTTCTCCAAATTGGCCAAAAAAAGTGTTGCTGATTTTTCCTGGAAAATATATTAAAAATTTTATGAGCCGTTCCCGAGTAATCCCATCTTCTCCAAATTGGCCAAAAAAAAGCGTTGCTGATTTTTCCTGGAAAATACACTAAAAATCCTACGAGCCGTTCCCGAGTAATCACACCTTCTCCAAATTGGCAAAAAAAAGCGTTGCTGATTTTTCCTGGAAAAAACACTAAAAATCCTACGAGCCGTTCCCGAGTAATCACACCTTCTCCAAATTGGCCAAAAAAAGCGTTGTTGATTTTTCCTGGAAAATACACTAAAAAACCTACGAGCCGTTCCCGAGTAATCCCATCTTCTCCAAATTGGCCAAAAAAAGCGTTGCTGATTTTTCCTGGAAAAAACATCAAAAATCTTACGAGCCGTTCCCGAGTAATCACACCTTCTCCAAATTGGCCAAAAAAAGCGTTGCTGATTTTTCCTGGAAAAAACATCAAAAATCTTACGAGCCGTTCCCGAGTAATCACACCTTCTCCAAATTGGCCAAAAAAAGCGTTGCTGATTTTTCCTGGAAAAAACATCAAAAATCTTACGAGCCGTTCCCGAGTAATCACACCTTCTCCAAATTGGCCAAAAAAAGCGTTGTTGATTTTTCCTGGAAAATACACTAAAAAACCTACGAGCCGTTCCCGAGTAATCCCATCTTCTCCAAATTGGCCAAAAAAAGCGTTGTTGATTTTTCCTGGAAAATACACTAAAAAACCTACGAGCCGTTCCCGAGTAATCACACCTTCTCCAAATTGGCCAAAAAAAAACCTTGCTGATTTTTCCTGGAAAATACACTAAAAATCTTACGAGCCGTTCCCGAGTAATCACACCTTCTCCAAATTGGCCAAAAAAAGCGTTGCTGATTTTTCCTGGAAAATACACTAAAAATCTTACGAGCCGTTTCCGAGTAATCACACCTTCTCCAAATTGGCCAAAAAAAAGCGTTGCTGATTTTTCCTGGAAAATACACTAAAAAACCTACGAGCCGTTCCCGAGTAATCACACCTTCTCCAAATTGGCCAAAAAAGCGTTGCTGATTTTTCCTGAAAAATACTCTAAAAATCTAACGAGCCGTTCCCGAGTAATCACACCTTCTCCAAATTGGCCAAAAAAAGCGTTGCTGATTTTTCCTTGAAAAAACATCAAAAATCTTACGAGCCGTTCCCGAGTAATCACACCTTCTCCAAATTGGCCAAAAAAAAGCGTTGCTGATTTTTCCTGGAAAATACACTAAAGAACCTACGAGCCGTTCCCGAGTAATCACACCTTCTCCAAATTGGCCAAAAAAAAGCGTTGCTGATTTTTCCTGGAAAATACACTAAAAAACCTACGAGCCGTTCCCGAGTAATCACACCTTCTCCAAATTGGCCAAAAAAAGCGTTGCTGATTTTTCCTGGAAAATACACTAAAAATCTTACGAGCCGTTCCCGAGTAATCACACCTTCTCCAAATTGGCCAAAAAAAGCGTTGCTGATTTTTCCTGGAAAAAACATCAAAAATCTTACGAGCCGTTCCCGAGTAATCACACCTTCTCCAAATTGGCCAAAAAAAAGCGTTGCTGATTTTTCCTGGAAAATACACTAAAAACCTACGAGCCGTTCCCGAGTAATCCCATCTTCTCCAAATTGGCCAAAAAAAAGCGTTGCTGATTTTTCCTGGAAAAAACATCAAAAATCCTACGAGCCGTTCCCGAGTAATCCCATCTTCTCCAAATTGGCCAAAAAAAAGCGTTGCTGATTTTTCCTGGAAAATACACTAAAAATCCTACGAGCCGTTCCCGAGTAATCACACCTTCTCTAAATTGGCCAAAAAAAGCGTTGTTGATTTTTCCTGGAAAATACACTACAAAACCTACGAGCCGTTCCCGAGTAATCCCATCTTCTCCAAATTGGCCAAAAAAAGCGTTGCTGATTTTTCCTGGAAAATACACTAAAAAACCTACGAGCCGTTCCCGAGTAATCACACCTTTTCCAAATTGGCCAAAAAAAGCGTTGTTGATTTTTCCTGGAAAATACACTAAAAAACCTACGAGCCGTTCCCGAGTAATCACACCTTCTCCAAATTGGCCAAAAAAAGTGTTGCTGATTTTTCCTGGAAATTACACTAAAAATCCTACGAGCCGTTCCCGAGTAATCACACCTTCTCCAAATTGGCCAAAAAAAAGCGTTGTTGATTTTTCCTGGAAAATACACTAAAAATCTTACGAGCCGTTCCCGAGTAATCACACCTTCTCCAAATTGGCCAAAAAAAGCGTTGCTGATTTTTCCTGGAAAATACACTAAAAATCCTACGAGCCGTTCCCTAGTAATCACAGCTTCTCCAAATTGGCCAAAAAAAAAAGCGTTGCTGATTTTTGCTGGAAAATACACTAAAAATCTTACGAGCCGTTCCCGAGTAATCCCATCTTCTCCAAATTGGCCAAAAAAAAACGTTGCTGATTTTTCCTGGAAAATACACTAAAAATCTTACGAGCCGTTCCCGAGTAATCACACCTTCTCCAAATTGGCCAAAAAAAGCGTTGCTGATTTTTCCTGGAAAATACACTAAAAATCCTACGAGCAGTTCCCGAGTAATCACACCTTCTCCAAATTGGCAAAAAAAAGCGTTGCTGATTTTTCTTGGAAAATACACTAAAAATCCTACGAGCCGTTCCCGAGTAATCCCATCTTCTCCAAATTGGCCAAAAAAAAGCGTTGCTGATTTTTCCTGGAAAATACACTAAAAATCCTACGAGCCGTTCCCGAGTAATCCCATCTTCTCCAAATTGGCCAAAAAAAAGCGTTGCTGATTTTTCCTGGAAAATACACTAAAAATCCTACGAGCCGTTCCCTAGTAATCACAGCTTCTCCAAATTGGCCAAAAAAAAAGCGTTGCTGATTTTTGCTGGAAAATACACTAAAAATCTTACGAGCCGTTCCCGAGTAATCCCATCTTCTCCAAATTGGCCAAAAAAAAACGTTGCTGATTTTTCCTGGAAAATACACTAAAAATCTTACGAGCCGTTTCCGAGTAATCACACCTTCTCCAAATTGGCCAAAAAAAAGCGTTGCTGATTTTTCCTGGAAAATACACTAAAAAACCTACGAGCCGTTCCCGAGTAATCACACCTTCTCCAAATTGGCCAAAAAAGCGTTGCTGATTTTTCCTGAAAAATACTCTAAAAATCTAACGAGCCGTTCCCGAGTAATCACACCTTCTCCAAATTGGCCAAAAAAAGCGTTGCTGATTTTTCCTTGAAAAAACATCAAAAATCTTACGAGCCGTTCCCGAGTAATCACACCTTCTCCAAATTGGCCAAAAAAAAGCGTTGCTGATTTTTCCTGGAAAATACACTAAAGAACCTACGAGCCGTTCCCGAGTAATCACACCTTCTCCAAATTGGCCAAAAAAAAGCGTTGCTGATTTTTCCTGGAAAATACACTAAAAAACCTACGAGCCGTTCCCGAGTAATCACACCTTCTCCAAATTGGCCAAAAAAAGCGTTGCTGATTTTTCCTGGAAAATACACTAAAAATCTTACGAGCCGTTCCCGAGTAATCACACCTTCTCCAAATTGGCCAAAAAAAGCGTTGCTGATTTTTCCTGGAAAAAACATCAAAAATCTTACGAGCCGTTCCCGAGTAATCACACCTTCTCCAAATTGGCCAAAAAAAAGCGTTGCTGATTTTTCCTGGAAAATACACTAAAAACCTACGAGCCGTTCCCGAGTAATCCCATCTTCTCCAAATTGGCCAAAAAAAAGCGTTGCTGATTTTTCCTGGAAAAAACATCAAAAATCCTACGAGCCGTTCCCGAGTAATCCCATCTTCTCCAAATTGGCCAAAAAAAAGCGTTGCTGATTTTTCCTGGAAAATACACTAAAAATCCTACGAGCCGTTCCCGAGTAATCACACCTTCTCTAAATTGGCCAAAAAAAGCGTTGTTGATTTTTCCTGGAAAATACACTACAAAACCTACGAGCCGTTCCCGAGTAATCCCATCTTCTCCAAATTGGCCAAAAAAAGCGTTGCTGATTTTTCCTGGAAAATACACTAAAAAACCTACGAGCCGTTCCCGAGTAATCACACCTTTTCCAAATTGGCCAAAAAAAGCGTTGTTGATTTTTCCTGGAAAATACACTAAAAAACCTACGAGCCGTTCCCGAGTAATCACACCTTCTCCAAATTGGCCAAAAAAAGTGTTGCTGATTTTTCCTGGAAATTACACTAAAAATCCTACGAGCCGTTCCCGAGTAATCACACCTTCTCCAAATTGGCCAAAAAAAAGCGTTGTTGATTTTTCCTGGAAAATACACTAAAAATCTTACGAGCCGTTCCCGAGTAATCACACCTTCTCCAAATTGGCCAAAAAAAGCGTTGCTGATTTTTCCTGGAAAATACACTAAAAATCCTACGAGCCGTTCCCTAGTAATCACAGCTTCTCCAAATTGGCCAAAAAAAAAGCGTTGCTGATTTTTGCTGGAAAATACACTAAAAATCTTACGAGCCGTTCCCGAGTAATCCCATCTTCTCCAAATTGGCCAAAAAAAAACGTTGCTGATTTTTCCTGGAAAATACACTAAAAATCTTACGAGCCGTTCCCGAGTAATCACACCTTCTCCAAATTGGCCAAAAAAAGCGTTGCTGATTTTTCCTGGAAAATACACTAAAAATCCTACGAGCAGTTCCCGAGTAATCACACCTTCTCCAAATTGGCAAAAAAAAGCGTTGCTGATTTTTCTTGGAAAATACACTAAAAATCCTACGAGCCGTTCCCGAGTAATCCCATCTTCTCCAAATTGGCCAAAAAAAAGCGTTGCTGATTTTTCCTGGAAAATACACTAAAAATCCTAAGAGCCGTTCCCGAGTAATCACACCTTCTCCAAATTGGCCAAAAAAAGCGTTGCTGATTTTTCCTGGAAAATACACTAAAAATCCTACGAGCAGTTCCCGAGTAATCACACCTTCTCCAAATTGGCAAAAAAAAGCGTTGCTGATTTTTCCTGGAAAATACACTAAAAATCCTACGAGCAGTTCCCGAGTAATCCCATCTTCTCCAAATTGGCCAAAAAAAGCGTTGCTGATTTTTCCTGGAAAATACACTAAAAATCCTACGAGCCGTTCCCGAGTAATCACACCTTCTCCAAATTGGCCAAAAAAAGCGTTGCACATTTTTCCTGGAAAATACACTAAAAATCTTACGAGCCGTTCCGGAGTAATCCCATCTTCTCCAAATTAGCAAAAAAAAGCGTTGCTGATTTTTCCTGGAAAATATATTAAAAATTTTATGAGCCGTTCCCGAGTAATCACACCTTCTCCAAATTGGCAAAAAAAAAGCGTTGCTGATTTTTCCTGGAAAATACACTAAAAATCTTACGAGCCGTTCCCGAGTAATCACACCTTCTCCAAATTGGCCAAAAAAAAGCGTTGCTGATTTTTCCTGGAAAATACACTAAAAAACCTACGAGCCGTTCCCGAGTAATCCCATCTTCTCCAAATTGGCCAAAAAAAGTGTTGCTGATTTTTCCTGGAAATTACACTAAAAATCCTACGAGCCGTTCCCGAGTAATCACACCTTCTCCAAATTGGCCAAAAAAAAGCGTTGTTGATTTTTCCTGGAAATTACACTAAAAATCCTACGAGCAGTTCCCGAGTAATCACACCTTCTCCAAATTGGCAAAAAAAAGCGTTGCTGATTTTTCCTGGAAAATACACTAAAAATCCTACGAGCCGTTCCCGAGTAATCCCATCTTCTCCAAATTGGCCAAAAAAAAGCGTTGCTGATTTTTCCTGGAAAATACACTAAAAAACCTACGAGCCGTTCCCGAGTAATCCCATCTTCTCCAAATTATCAAAAAAAAAGCGTTGCTGATTTTTCCTGGAAAATACACTAAAAATCCTACGAGCCGTTCCCGAGTAATCACACCTTCTCCAAATTGGCCAAAAAAAGCGTTGCTGATTTTTCCTGGAAAATACATCAAAAATCTTACGAGCCGTTCCCGAGTAATCACACCTTCTCCAAATTGGCCAAAAAAAAGCGTTGCTGATTTTTCCTGGAAAATACACTAAAAAACCTACGAGCCGTTCCCGAGTAATCACACTTTCTCCAAATTGGCAAAAAAAAGCGTTGCTGATTTTTCCTGGAAAATACACTAAAAAACCTACGAGCCGTTCCCGAGTAATCCCATCTTCTCCAAATTAGAAAAAAAAAGCGTTGCTGATTTTTCCTGGAAAATACACTAAAAATCCTACGAGCCGTTCCCGAGTAATCACACCTTCTCCAAATTGGCCAAAAAAAGCGTTGTTGATTTTTCCTGGAAAATACACTAAAAATCTTACGAGCCGTTCCCGAGTAATCACACCTTCTCCAAATTGGCCAAAAAAGGCGTTGCTGATTTTTCCTGGAAAATACACTAAAAATCCTACGAGCCGTTCCCGAGTAATCACACCTTCTCCAAATTAGAAAAAAAAGCGTTGCTGATTTTTCCTGGAAAATACACTAAAAAACCTACGAGCCGTTCCCGAGTAATTCCATCTTCTCCAAATTGGCCAAAAAAAGCGTTGCTGATTTTTCCTGGAAAATATATTAAAAATTTTATGAGCCGTTCCCGAGTAATCACACCTTCTCCAAATTAGAAAAAAAAGCGTTGCTGATTTTTCCTGGAAAATATATTAAAAATTTTATGAGCCGTTCCCGAGTAATCACACCTTCTCCAAATTGGCCAAAAAAAGCGTTGCTGATTTTCCTGGAAAATACACTAAAAATCCTACGAGCCGTTCCCGAGTAATCACACCTTCTCCAAATTGGCCAAAAAAAGCGTTGCTGATTTTTCCTGGAAAATACACTAAAAATCCTACGAGCCGTTCCCGAGTAATCACACCTTCTCCAAATTAGAAAAAAAAGCGTTGTTGATTTTTCCTGGAAAATACACTAAAAATCTTACGAGCCGTTCCCGAGTAATCACACCTTCTCCAAATTGGCCAAAAAAAGCGTTGCTGATTTTTCCTGGAAAATACATCAAAAATCTTACGAGCCGTTCCCGAGTAATCACACCTTCTCCAAATTGGCAAAAAAAAGCGTTGCTGATTTTTCCTGGAAAATACACTAAAAAACCTACGAGCCGTTCCCGAGTAATCACACCTTCTCCAAATTTGCCAAAAAAAGCGTTGCTGATTTTTCCTGGAAAATACACTAAAAAACCTACGAGCCGTTCCCGAGTAATCCCATCTTCTCCAAATTGGCCAAAAAAAAGCGTTGCTGATTTTTCCTGGAAAATACACTAAAAAACCTACGAGCCGTTCCCGAGTAATCACACCTTCTCCAAATTGGCCAAAAAAAGCGTTGCTGATTTTTCCTGGAAAATACACTAAAAATCTTACGAGCCGTTCCCGAGTAATCCCATCTTCTCCAAATTAGAAAAAAAAGCGTTGCTGATTTTTCCTGGAAAATACACTTAAAATCCTACGAGCCGTTCCGGAGTAATCACACCTTCTCCAAATTGGCCAAAAAAAGCGTTGCACATTTTTCCTGGAAAATACACTAAAAATCCTACGAGCCGTTCCCGAGTAATCCCATCTTCTCCAAATTGGCCAAAAAAAAGCGTTGCTGATTTTTCCTGGAAAATACACTAAAAATCCTACGAGCCGTTCCCGAGTAATCACACCTTCTCCAAATTGGCCAAAAAAAGCGTTGTTGATTTTTCCTGGAAAATACACTAAAAATCCTACGAGCCGTTCCCGAGTAATCACACCATCTCCAAATTGGCCAAAAAAAGCGTTGCTGATTTTTCCTGGAAAAAACATCAAAAATCCTACGAGCCGTTCCCGAGTAATCACACCTTCTCCAAATTGGCCAAAAAAAGCGTTGCTGATTTTTCCTGGAAAATACACTAAAAATCTTACGAGCCGTTCCCGAGTAATCCCATCTTCTCCAAATTAGAAAAAAAAGCGTTGCTGATTTTTCCTGGAAAATACACTAAAAAACCTACGAGCCGTTCCCGAGTAATCACACCTTCTCCAAATTGGCCAAAAAAAGCGTTGCACATTTTTCCTGGAAAATACACTAAAAAACCTACGAGCCGTTCCCGAGTAATCCCATCTTCTCCAAATTGGCCAAAAAAAAGCGTTGCTGATTTTTCCTGGAAAATACACTAAAAATCCTACGAGCCGTTCCCGAGTAATCACACCTTCTCCAAATTGCCAAAAAAAAGCGTTGTTGATTTTTCCTGGAAATTACACTAAAAATCCTACGAGCCGTTCCCGAGTAATCCCATCTTCTCCAAATTGGCCAAAAAAAGCGTTGCTGATTTTTCCTGGAAAATACACTAAAAATCCTACGAGCCGTTCCCGAGTAATCACACCTTCTCCAAATTGGCCAAAAAAAGCGTTGCACATTTTTCCTGGTAAATACACTAAAAATCTTACGAGCCGTTCCGGAGTAATCCCATCTTCTCCAAATTAGCAAAAAAAAGCGTTGCTGATTTTTCCTGGAAAATATATTAAAAATCTTACGAGCCGTTCCCGAGTAATCACACCTTCTCCAAATTGGCCAAAAAAAGTGTTGCTGATTTTTCCTGGAAAATACACTAAAAAACCTACGAGCCGTTCCCGAGTAATCACACCTTCTCCAAATTGGCAAAAAAAAGCGTTGCTGATTTTTCCTGGAA
This sequence comes from Lypha dubia, assembly GCA_947311025.1. Taxonomy (NCBI): domain Eukaryota; kingdom Metazoa; phylum Arthropoda; class Insecta; order Diptera; family Tachinidae; genus Lypha; species Lypha dubia. The sequence continues at coordinate 161,446 of CAMZJU010000054.1, forward strand.
AATACACTAAAAATCCTACGAGCCGTTCCCGAGTAATCCCATCTTCTCCAAATTAGAAAAAAAAGCGTTGCACATTTTTCCAGGAAATTACACTAAAAATCCTACGAGCCGTTCCCGAGTAATCACATCTTCTCCAAATTAGAAAAAAAAGCGTTGCTGATTTTTCCTGGAAAATACACTAAAAATCCTACGAGCCGTTCCCGAGTAATCACACCTTCTCCAAATTGGCCAAAAAAAAGCGTTGTTGATTTTTCCTGGAAAATACACTAAAAATCTTACGAGCCGTTCCCGAGTAATCACACCTTCTCCAAATTGGCCAAAAAAAAGCGTTGCTGATTTTTCCTGGAAAATATATTAAAAATTTTATGAGCCGTTCCCGAGTAATCACACCTTCTCCAAATTGGCCAAAAAAAGCGTTGTTGATTTTTCCTGGAAAATACACTAAAAATCTTACGAGCCGTTCCCGAGTAATCACACCTTCTCCAAATTGGCCAAAAAAAGCGTTGTTGATTTTTCCTGGAAAATACACTAAAAATCTTACGAGCCGTTTCCGAGTAATCACACCTTCTCCAAATTAGAAAAAAAAGCGTTGTTGATTTTTCCTGGAAATTACACTAAAAATCCTACGAGCAGTTCCCGAGTAATCACACCTTCTCCAAATTGGCAAAAAAAAGCGTTGCTTATTTTTCCTGGAAAAAACATCAAAAATCTTACGAGCCGTTCCCGAGTAATCCCATCTTCTCCAAATTGGCCAAAAAAAAGCGTTGCTGATTTTTCCTGGAAAATACACTAAAAATCCTACGAGCCGTTCCCGAGTAATCACAGCTTCTCCGAATTGGCCAAAAAAAGCGTTGCTGATTTTTCCTGGAAAAAACATCAAAAATCTTACGAGCCGTTCCCGAGTAATCACACCTTCTCCAAATTGGCCAAAAAAAGCGTTGCTGATTTTTCCTGGAAAATACACTAAAAATCCTACGAGCCGTTCCCGAGTAATCCCATCTTCTCCAAATTGGCCAAAAAAAAGCGTTGCTGATTTTTCCTGGAAAATACACTAAAAATCCTACGAGCCGTTCCCGAGTAATCCCATCTTCTCCAAATTGGCCAAAAAAAAGCGTTGTTGATTTTTCCTGAAAAATACACTAAAAATCCTACGAGCCGTTCCGGAGTAATCCCATCTTCTCCAAATTGGCAAAAAAAAACCTTGCTGATTTTTCCTGGAAAATACACTAAAAAACCTACGAGCCGTTCCCGAGTAATCACACCTTCTCCAAATTGGCCAAAAAAAAGCGTTGCTGATTTTTCCTGGAAAATACACTAAAAAACCTACGAGCCGTTCCCGAGTAATCACACCTTCTCCAAATTGGCAAAAAAAAGCGTTGCTGATTTTTCCTGGAAAATACACTAAAAATCCTACGAGCCGTTCCCGAGTAATCACACCTTCTCCAAATTGGCCAAAAAAAAGCGTTGCTGATTTTTCCTGGAAAAAACATCAAAAATCTTACGAGCCGTTCACGAGTAATCACACCTTCTCCAAATTGGCCAAAAAAAGCGTTGCTGATTTTTCCTGGAAAAAACATCAAAAATCTTACGAGCCGTTCCCGAGTAATCCCATCTTCTCCAAATTGGCCAAAAAAAAGCGTTGCTGATTTTTCCTGGAAATTACACTAAAAATCCTACGAGCCGTTCCCGAGTAATCACACCTTCTCCAAATTGGCCAAAAAAAGCGTTGCTGATTTTTCCTGGAAAAAACATCAAAAATCTTACGAGCCGTTCCCGAGTAATCACACCTTCTCCAAATTGGCAAAAAAAGCGTTGTTGATTTTTCCTGGAAAATACACTAAAAATCTTACGAGCCGTTCCCGAGTAACCCATCTTCTCCAAATTGGCCAAAAAAAAACGTTGCTGATTTTTCCTGGAAAATACACTAAAAAACCTACGAGCCGTTCCCGAGTAATCACACCTTCTCCAAATTGGCCAAAAAAAAGCGTTGCTGATTTTTCCTGGAAAATACACTAAAAAACCTACGAGCCGTTCCCGAGTAATCACACCTTCTCCAAATTGGCCAAAAAAAAGCGTTGCTGATTTTTCCTGGAAAATACACTAAAAAACCTACGAGCCGTTCCCGAGTAATCACACCTTCTCCAAATTGGCCAAAAAAAAGCGTTGCTGATTTTTCCTGGAAAATACACTAAAAATCTTACGAGCCGTTCCCGAGTAATCACACCTTCTCCAAATTGCCCAAAAAAAGCGTTGCTGATTTTTCCTGGAAAAAACATCAAAAATCTTACGAGCCGTTCCCGAGTAATCACACCTTCTCCAAATTGGCCAAAAAAAGCGTTGCTGATTTTTCCTGGAAAAAACATCAAAAATCTTACGAGCCGTTCCCGAGTAATCACACCTTCTCCAAATTGGCCAAAAAAAGCGTTGCTGATTTTTCCTGGAAAATACACTAAAAATCTTACGAGCCGTTCCCGAGTAATCACACCTTCTCCAAATTGGCCAAAAAAAAGCGTTGTTGATTTTTCCTGGAAAAAACATCAAAAATCTTACGAGCCGTTCCCGAGTAATCACACCTTCTCCAAATTGGCCAAAAAAAGCGTTGCTGATTTTTCCTGGAAAATACACTAAAAAACCTACGAGCCGTTCCCGAGTAATCACACCTTCTCCAAATTGGCAAAAAAAAGCGTTGCTAATTTTTCCTGGAAAATACACTTAAAATCCTACGAGCCGTTCCCGAGTAATCACACCTTCTCCAAATTGGCAAAAAAAAGCGTTGCACATTTTTCCTGGAAAATACACTAAAAATCTTACGAGCCGTTCCCGAGTAATCACACCTTCTCCAAATTGGCAAAAAAAAAGCGTTGCTGATTTTTCCTGGAAAATACATCAAAAATCTTACGAGCCGTTCCCGAGTAATCACAGCTTCTCCAAATTGGCCAAAAAAAGCGTTGTTGATTTTTCCTGGAAAATACACTAAAAATCTTACGAGCCGTTCCCGAGTAATCACACCTTCTCCAAATTGGCCAAAAAAAAGCGTTGCTGATTTTTCCTGGAAAATACACTAAAAATATTACGAGCCGTTCCCGAGTAATCACACCTTCTCCAAATTGGCCAAAAAAAAGCGTTGCTGATTTTTCCTGGAAAATACACTAAAAAACCTACGAGCCGTTCCCGAGTAATCACACCTTCTCCAAATTGGCCAAAAAAAGTGTTGCTGATTTTTCCTGGAAAATATATTAAAAATTTTATGAGCCGTTCCCGAGTAATCACACCTTCTCCAAATTGGCCAAAAAAAGCGTTGTTGATTTTTCCTGGAAAATACACTAAAAATCTTACGAGCCGTTCCCGAGTAATCACACCTTCTCCAAATTGGCCAAAAAAAGCGTTGTTGATTTTTCCTGGAAAATACACTAAAAATCTTACGAGCCGTTTCCGAGTAATCACACCTTCTCCAAATTAGAAAAAAAAGCGTTGTTGATTTTTCCTGGAAATTACACTAAAAATCCTACGAGCAGTTCCCGAGTAATCACACCTTCTCCAAATTGGCAAAAAAAAAGCGTTGCTGATTTTTCCTGGAAAAAACATCAAAAATCTTACGAGCCGTTCCCGAGTAATCCCATCTTCTCCAAATTGGCCAAAAAAAAGCGTTTTTGATTTTTCCTGGAAAATACACTAAAAATCCTACGAGCCGTTCCCGAGTAATCACAGCTTCTCCAAATTGGCCAAAAAAAGCGTTGCTGATTTTTCCTGGAAAAAACATCAAAAATCCTACGAGCCGTTCCCGAGTAATCACACCTTCTCCAAATTGGCCAAAAAAAGCGTTGCTGATTTTTCCTGGAAAATACACTAAAAATCTTACGAGCCGTTCCCGAGTAATCCCATCTTCTCCAAATTAGAAAAAAAAGCGTTGCTGATTTTTCCTGGAAAATACACTAAAAAACCTACGAGCCGTTCCCGAGTAATCACACCTTCTCCAAATTGGCCAAAAAAAGCGTTGCACATTTTTCCTGGAAAATACACTAAAAAACCTACGAGCCGTTCCCGAGTAATCCCATCTTCTCCAAATTGGCCAAAAAAAAGCGTTGCTGATTTTTCCTGGAAAATACACTAAAAATCCTACGAGCCGTTCCCGAGTAATCACACCTTCTCCAAATTGGCAAAAAAAAGCGTTGCTGATTTTTCCTGGAAAATACACTAAAAATCTTACGAGCCGTTCCCGAGTAATCCCATCTTCTCCAAATTAGAAAAAAAAGCGTTGCTGATTTTTCCTGGAAAATACACTAAAAAACCTACGAGCCGTTCCCGAGTAATCACACCTTCTCCAAATTGGCCAAAAAAAGTGTTGCTGATTTTTCCTGGAAAATATATTAAAAATTTTATGAGCCGTTCCCGAGTAATCACACCTTCTCCAAATTGGCCAAAAAAAGCGTTGTTGATTTTTCCTGGAAAATACACTAAAAATCTTACGAGCCGTTCCCGAGTAATCACACCTTCTCCAAATTGGCCAAAAAAAGCGTTGTTGATTTTTCCTGGAAAATACACTAAAAATCTTACGAGCCGTTTCCGAGTAATCACACCTTCTCCAAATTAGAAAAAAAAGCGTTGTTGATTTTTCCTGGAAAATACACTAAAAATCTTACGAGCCGTTCCCGAGTAATCACACCTTCTCCAAATTGGCCAAAAAAAAGCGTTGCTGATTTTTCCTGGAAAATACACTAAAAATATTACGAGCCGTTCCCGAGTAATCACACCTTCTCCAAATTGGCCAAAAAAAAGCGTTGCTGATTTTTCCTGGAAAATACACTAAAAAACCTACGAGCCGTTCCCGAGTAATCACACCTTCTCCAAATTGGCCAAAAAAAGTGTTGCTGATTTTTCCTGGAAAATATATTAAAAATTTTATGAGCCGTTCCCGAGTAATCACACCTTCTCCAAATTGGCCAAAAAAAGCGTTGTTGATTTTTCCTGGAAAATACACTAAAAATCTTACGAGCCGTTCCCGAGTAATCACACCTTCTCCAAATTGGCCAAAAAAAGCGTTGTTGATTTTTCCTGGAAAATACACTAAAAATCTTACGAGCCGTTTCCGAGTAATCACACCTTCTCCAAATTAGAAAAAAAAGCGTTGTTGATTTTTCCTGGAAATTACACTAAAAATCCTACGAGCAGTTCCCGAGTAATCACACCTTCTCCAAATTGGCAAAAAAAAGCGTTGCTGATTTTTCCTGGAAAAAACATCAAAAATCTTACGAGCCGTTCCCGAGTAATCCCATCTTCTCCAAATTGGCCAAAAAAAAGCGTTTTTGATTTTTCCTGGAAAATACACTAAAAATCCTACGAGCCGTTCCCGAGTAATCACAGCTTCTCCAAATTGGCCAAAAAAAGCGTTGCTGATTTTTCCTGGAAAAAACATCAAAAATCCTACGAGCCGTTCCCGAGTAATCACACCTTCTCCAAATTGGCCAAAAAAAGCGTTGCTGATTTTTCCTGGAAAATACACTAAAAATCTTACGAGCCGTTCCCGAGTAATCCCATCTTCTCCAAATTAGAAAAAAAAGCGTTGCTGATTTTTCCTGGAAAATACACTAAAAAACCTACGAGCCGTTCCCGAGTAATCACACCTTCTCCAAATTGGCCAAAAAAAGCGTTGCACATTTTTCCTGGAAAATACACTAAAAAACCTACGAGCCGTTCCCGAGTAATCCCATCTTCTCCAAATTGGCCAAAAAAAAGCGTTGCTGATTTTTCCTGGAAAATACACTAAAAATCCTACGAGCCGTTCCCGAGTAATCACACCTTCTCCAAATTGCCAAAAAAAAGCGTTGTTGATTTTTCCTGGAAATTACACTAAAAATCCTACGAGCCGTTCCCGAGTAATCCCATCTTCTCCAAATTGGCCAAAAAAAGCGTTGCTGATTTTTCCTGGAAAATACACTAAAAATCCTACGAGCCGTTCCCGAGTAATCACACCTTCTCCAAATTGGCCAAAAAAAGCGTTGCACATTTTTCCTGGAAAATACACTAAAAATCTTACGAGCCGTTCCGGAGTAATCCCATCTTCTCCAAATTAGCAAAAAAAAGCGTTGCTGATTTTTCCTGGAAAATATATTAAAAATCTTACGAGCCGTTCCCGAGTAATCACACCTTCTCCAAATTGGCCAAAAAAAGCGTTGCTGATTTTTCCTGGAAAATACACTAAAAAACCTACGAGCCGTTCCCGAGTAATCACACCTTCTCCAAATTGGCAAAAAAAAGCGTTGCTGATTTTTCCTGGAAAATACACTAAAAATCCTACGAGCCGTTCCCGAGTAATCCCATCTTCTCCAAATTAGAAAAAAAGCGTTGCACATTTTTCCTGGAAATTACACTAAAAATCCTACGAGCCGTTCCCGAGTAATCACATCTTCTCCAAATTAGAAAAAAAAGCGTTGCTGATTTTTCCTGGAAAATACACTAAAAATCCTACGAGCAGTTCCCGAGTAATCACACCTTCTCCAAATTGGCAAAAAAAAGCGTTGCTGATTTTTCCTGGAAAAAACATCAAAAATCTTACGAGCCGTTCCCGAGTAATCCCATCTTCTCCAAATTGGCCAAAAAAAAGCGTTGCTGATTTTTCCTGGAAAATACACTAAAAATCCTACGAGCCGTTCCCGAGTAATCACAGCTTCTCCGAATTGGCCAAAAAAAGCGTTGCTGATTTTTCCTGGAAAAAACATCAAAAATCTTACGAGCCGTTCCCGAGTAATCACACCTTCTCCAAATTGGCCAAAAAAAGCGTTGCTGATTTTTCCTGGAAAATACACTAAAAATCCTACGAGCCGTTCCCGAGTAATCCCATCTTCTCCAAATTGGCCAAAAAAAAGCGTTGCTGATTTTTCCTGGAAAATACACTAAAAATCCTACGAGCCGTTCCCGAGTAATCCCATCTTCTCCAAATTGGCCAAAAAAAAGCGTTGTTGATTTTTCCTGAAAAATACACTAAAAATCCTACGAGCCGTTCCGGAGTAATCCCATCTTCTCCAAATTGGCAAAAAAAAACCTTGCTGATTTTTCCTGGAAAATACACTAAAAAACCTACGAGCCGTTCCCGAGTAATCACACCTTCTCCAAATTGGCCAAAAAAAAGCGTTGCTGATTTTTCCTGGAAAATACACTAAAAAAACTACGAGCCGTTCTTGAGTAATCACACCTTCTCCAAATTGGCAAAAAAAAGCGTTGCTGATTTTTCCTGGAAAATACACTAAAAATCCTACGAGCCGTTCCCGAGTAATCACACCTTCTCCAAATTGGCCAAAAAAAAGCGTTGCTGATTTTTCCTGGAAAAAACATCAAAAATCTTACGAGCCGTTCACGAGTAATCACACCTTCTCCAAATTGGCCAAAAAAAGCGTTGCTGATTTTTCCTGGAAAAAACATCAAAAATCTTACGAGCCGTTCCCGAGTAATCCCATCTTCTCCAAATTGGCCAAAAAAAAGCGTTGCTGATTTTTCCTGGAAATTACACTAAAAATCCTACGAGCCGTTCCCGAGTAATCACACCTTCTCCAAATTGGCCAAAAAAAGCGTTGCTGATTTTTCCTGGAAAAAACATCAAAAATCTTACGAGCCGTTCCCGAGTAATCACACCTTCTCCAAATTGGCAAAAAAAAGCGTTGTTGATTTTTCCTGGAAAATACACTAAAAATCTTACGAGCCGTTCCCGAGTAATCCCATCTTCTCCAAATTGGCCAAAAAAAAACGTTGCTGATTTTTCCTGGAAAATACACTAAAAAACCTACGAGCCGTTCCCGAGTAATCACACCTTCTCCAAATTGGCCAAAAAAAAGCGTTGCTGATTTTTCCTGGAAAATACACTAAAAAACCTACGAGCCGTTCCCGAGTAATCACACCTTCTCCAAATTGGCCAAAAAAAAGCGTTGCTGATTTTTCCTGGAAAATACACTAAAAAACCTACGAGCCGTTCCCGAGTAATCACACCTTCTCCAAATTGGCCAAAAAAAGCGTTGCTGATTTTTCCTGGAAAATACACTAAAAATCTTACGAGCCGTTCCCGAGTAATCACACCTTCTCCAAATTGGCCAAAAAAAGCGTTGCTGATTTTTCCTGGAAAAAACATCAAAAATCTTACGAGCCGTTCCCGAGTAATCACACCTTCTCCAAATTGGCCAAAAAAAGCGTTGCTGATTTTTCCTGGAAAAAACATCAAAAATCTTACGAGCCGTTCCCGAGTAATCACACCTTCTCCAAATTGGCCAAAAAAAAGCGTTGCTGATTTTTCCTGGAAAATACACTAAAAATCCTACGAGCCGTTCCCGAGTAATCCCATCTTCTCCAAATTGGCCAAAAAAAAGCGTTGTTGATTTTTCCTGAAAAATACACTAAAAATCCTACGAGCCGTTCCGGAGTAATCCCATCTTCTCCAAATTGGCAAAAAAAAACCTTGCTGATTTTTCCTGGAAAATACACTAAAAAACCTACGAGCCGTTCCCGAGTAATCACACCTTCTCCAAATTGGCCAAAAAAAAGCGTTGCTGATTTTTCCTGGAAAATACACTAAAAAAACTACGAGCCGTTCTTGAGTAATCACACCTTCTCCAAATTGGCAAAAAAAAAAGCGTTGCTGATTTTTCCTGGAAAATACACTAAAAATCCTACGAGCCGTTCCCGAGTAATCACACCTTCTCCAAATTGGCCAAAAAAAAGCGTTGCTGATTTTTCCTGGAAAAAACATCAAAAATCTTACGAGCCGTTCACGAGTAATCACACCTTCTCCAAATTGGCCAAAAAAAGCGTTGCTGATTTTTCCTGGAAAAAACATCAAAAATCTTACGAGCCGTTCCCGAGTAATCCCATCTTCTCCAAATTGGCAAAAAAAAAGCGTTGCTGGTTTTTCCTGGAAATTACACTAAAAATCCTACGAGCCGTTCCCGAGTAATCACACCTTCTCCAAATTGGCCAAAAAAAGCGTTGCTGATTTTTCCTGGAAAAAACATCAAAAATCTTACGAGCCGTTCCCGAGTAATCACACCTTCTCCAAATTGGCAAAAAAAAGCGTTGTTGATTTTTCCTGGAAAATACACTAAAAATCTTACGAGCCGTTCCCGAGTAATCCCATCTTCTCCAAATTGGCCAAAAAAAAACGTTGCTGATTTTTCCTGGAAAATACACTAAAAAACCTACGAGCCGTTCCCGAGTAATCACACCTTCTCCAAATTGGCCAAAAAAAAGCGTTGCTGATTTTTCCTGGAAAATACACTAAAAAACCTACGAGCCGTTCCCGAGTAATCACACCTTCTCCAAATTGGCCAAAAAAAAGCGTTGCTGATTTTTCCTGGAAAATACACTAAAAAACCTACGAGCCGTTCCCGAGTAATCACACCTTCTCCAAATTGGCCAAAAAAAGCGTTGCTGATTTTTCCTGGAAAATACACTAAAAATCTTACGAGCCGTTCCCGAGTAATCACACCTTCTCCAAATTGGCCAAAAAAAGCGTTGCTGATTTTTCCTGGAAAAAACATCAAAAATCTTACGAGCCGTTCCCGAGTAATCACACCTTCTCCAAATTGGCCAAAAAAAGCGTTGCTGATTTTTCCTGGAAAAAACATCAAAAATCTTACGAGCCGTTCCCGAGTAATCACACCTTCTCCAAATTGGCCAAAAAAAGCGTTGCTGATTTTTCCTGGAAAATACACTAAAAATCTTACGAGCCGTTCCCGAGTAATCACACTTTCTCCAAATTGGCCAAAAAAAAGCGTTGTTGATTTTTCCTGGAAAAAACATCAAAAATCTTACGAGCCGTTCCCGAGTAATCACACCTTCTCCAAATTGGCCAAAAAAAGCGTTGCTGATTTTTCCTGGAAAATACACTAAAAAACCTACGAGCCGTTCCCGAGTAATCACACCTTCTCCAAATTGGCAAAAAAAAGCGTTGCTAATTTTTCCTGGAAAATACACTTAAAATCCTACGAGCCGTTCCCGAGTAATCACACCTTCTCCAAATTGGCAAAAAAAAGCGTTGCACATTTTTCCTGGAAAATACACTAAAAATCTTACGAGCCGTTCCGGAGTAATCACACTTTCTCCAAATTGGCAAAAAAAAGCGTTGCTGATTTTTCCTGGAAAATACACTAAAAATCTTACGAGCCGTTCCCGAGTAATCACACCTTCTCCAAATTGGCCAAAAAAAAGCGTTGCTAATTTTTCCTGGAAAATACACTAAAAATCTTACGAGCCGTTCCCGAGTAATCACACCTTCTCCAAATTGGCCAAAAAAAAGCGTTGCTGATTTTTCCTGGAAAATACATCAAAAATCTTACGAGCCGTTCCCGAGTAATCACAGCTTCTCCAAATTGGCCAAAAAAAGCGTTGTTGATTTTTCCTGGAAAATACACTAAAAATCTTACGAGCCGTTCCCGAGTAATCACACCTTCTCCAAATTGGCCAAAAAAAAGCGTTGCTGATTTTTCCTGGAAAATACACTAAAAATCTTACGAGCCGTTCCCGAGTAATCACACCTTCTCCAAATTGACCAAAAAAAAGCGTTGCTGATTTTTCCTGGAAAATACACTAAAAAACCTACGAGCCGTTCCCGAGTAATCACACCTTCTCCAAATTGGCCAAAAAAAGTGTTGCTGATTTTTCCTGGAAAATATATTAAAAATTTTATGAGCCGTTCCCGAGTAATCACACCTTCTCCAAATTGGCCAAAAAAAAGCGTTGTTGATTTTTCCTGGAAAATACACTAAAAATCCTACGAGCCGTTCCCGAGTAATCACACCATCTCCAAATTGGCCAAAAAAAGCGTTGCTGATTTTTCCTGGAAAAAACATCAAAAATCTTACGAGCCGTTCCCGAGTAATCACACCTTCTCCAAATTGGCCAAAAAAAGCGTTGCTGATTTTTCCTGGAAAATACACTAAAAATCCTACGAGCCGTTCCCGAGTAATCACACCATCTCCAAATTGGCCAAAAAAAGCGTTGCTGATTTTTCCTGGAAAAAACATCAAAAATCTTACGAGCCGTTCCCGAGTAATCACACCTTCTCCAAATTGGCCAAAAAAAAGCGTTGCTGATTTTTCCTGGAAAATACACTAAAAATCTTACGAGCCGTTCCCGAGTAATCACACCTTCTCCAAATTGACCAAAAAAAGCGTTGCTGATTTTTCCTGGAAAATACACTAAAAAACCTACGAGCAGTTCCCGAGTAATCCCATCTTCTCCAAATTAGAAAAAAAAGCGTTGCTGATTTTTCCTGGAAAATACACTAAAAATCCTACGAGCAGTTCCCGAGTAATCACACCTTCTCCAAATTGGCCAAAAAAAGCGTTGCTGATTTTTCCTGGAAAATACACTTAAAATCCTACGAGCCGTTCCCGAGTAATCACACCTTCTCCAAATTGGCCAAAAAAAGCGTTGTTGATTTTTCCTGGAAAATACACTAAAAATCTTACGAGCCGTTCCCGAGTAATCCCATCTTCTCCAAATTAGAAAAAAAAGCGTTGTTGATTTTTCCTGGAAAAAACATCAAAAATCTTACGAGCCGTTCCCGAGTAATCACACCTTCTCCAAATTGGCCAAAAAAAAGCGTTGCTGATTTTTCCTGGAAATTACACTAAAAATCCTACGAGCCGTTCCCGAGTAATCACACCTTCTCCAAATTGGCCAAAAAAAAGCGTTGCTGATTTTTCCTGGAAAATACACTAAAAATTTTATGAGCCGTTCCCGAGTAATCCCATCTTCTCCAAATTGGCCAAAAAAAAGCGTTGCTGATTTTTCCTGGAAAATACACTAAAAATCTTACGAGCCGTTCCCGAGTAATCACACCTTCTCCAAATTGGCCAAAAAAAGCGTTGCTGATTTTTCCTGGAAAAAACATCAAAAATCTTACGAGTCGTTCCCGAGTAATCACACCTTCTCCAAATTAGAAAAAAAAGCGTTGCTGATTTTTCCTGGAAAAAACACTAAAAATCTTACGAGCCGTTCCGGAGTAATCCCATCTTCTCCAAATTAGCAAAAAAAAGCGTTGCTGATTTTTCCTGGAAAATACACTAAAAATCCTACGAGCCGTTCCCGAGTAATCCCATCTTCTCCAAATTGGCAAAAAAAAGCGTTGCTGATTTTTCCTGGAAAAAACATCAAAAATCTTACGAGCCGTTCCCGAGTAATCCCATCTTCTCCAAATTAGAAAAAAAAGCGTTGCTGATTTTTCCTGGAAAATACACTAAAAATCTTACGAGCCGTTCCCGAGTAATCACACCTTCTCCAAATTAGAAAAAAAAGCGTTGCTGATTTTTCCTGGAAAATACATTAAAAATCTTACGAGCCGTTCCCGAGTAATCACACCTTCTCCAAATTGGCCAAAAAAAGCGTTGCTGATTTTTCCTGGAAAAAACACTTAAAATCCTACGAGCCGTTCCCGAGTAATCACACCTTCTCCAAATTGGCCAAAAAAAGCGTTGCTGATTTTTCCTGGAAAATACACTAAAAAACCTACGAGCCGTTCCCGAGTAATCCCATCTTCTCCAAATTAGAAAAAAAAGCGTTGCTGATTTTTCCTGGAAAATATATTAAAAATTTTATGAGCCGTTCCCGAGTAATCACACCTTCTCCAAATTGGCCAAAAAAAGCGTTGCTGATTTTTCCTGGAAAATACACTAAAAATCTTACGAGCCGTTCCCGAGTAATCACACCTTCTCCAAATTAGAAAAAAAAGCGTTGCTGATTTTTCCTGGAAAATACATTAAAAATCTTACGAGCCGTTCCCGAGTAATCACACCTTCTCCAAATTGGCCAAAAAAAGCGTTGCTGATTTTTCCTGGAAAAAACACTTAAAATCCTACGAGCCGTTCCCGAGTAATCACACCTTCTCCAAATTGGCCAAAAAAAGCGTTGCTGATTTTTCCTGGAAAATACACTAAAAAACCTACGAGCCGTTCCCGAGTAATCCCATCTTCTCCAAATTAGAAAAAAAAGCGTTGCTGATTTTTCCTGGAAAATATATTAAAAATTTTATGAGCCGTTCCCGAGTAATCACACCTTCTCCAAATTGGCCAAAAAAAGCGTTGCTGATTTTTCCTGGAAAATACACTAAAAATCTTACGAGCCGTTCCCGAGTAATCACACCTTCTCCAAATTGGCCAAAAAAAAGCGTTGCTGATTTTTCCTGAAAAATACACTAAAAAACCTACGAGCCGTTCCCGAGTAATCCCATCTTCTCCAAATTGGCAAAAAAAAAGCGTTGCTGATTTTTCCTGGAAAATACACTAAAAATCTTACGAGCCGTTCCCGAGTAATCACACCTTCTCCAAATTGGCCAAAAAAAAAGCGTTGCTGATTTTTCCTGGAAAATACACTAAAAAACCTACGAGCCGTTCCCGAGTAATCACAGCTTCTCCAAATTGGCCAAAAAAAAGCGTTGTTGATTTTTCCTGGAAATTACACTAAAAAACCTAGCCGTTCCCGAGTAATCACACCTTCTCCGAATTGGCAAAAAAAAGCGTTGCTGATTTTTCCTGGAAAAAACATCAAAAATCTTACGAGCCGTTCCCGAGTAATCACACCTTCTCCAAATTGGCCAAAAAAAGCGTTGTTGATTTTTCCTGGAAAATACATCAAAAAATCTTACGAGCCGTTCCCGAGTAATCACACCTTCTCGAAATTGGCCAAAAAAAGCGTTGTTGATTTTTCCTGGAAATTACACTAAAAATCTTACGAGCCGTTCCCGAGTAATCACACCTTCTCCAAATTGGCCAAAAAAAAGCGTTGCTGATTTTTCCTGGAAAATACACTAAAAATCTTACGAGCCGTTCCCGAGTAATCACACCTTCTCCAAATTGGCCAAAAAAAGCGTTGCTGATTTTTCCTGGAAAATACACTAAAAATCTTATGAGCCGTTCCCGAGTAATCCCATCTTCTCCAAATTGGCCAAAAAAAAGCGTTGTTGATTTTTCCTGGAAAATACACTAAAAATCCTACGAGCCGTTCCCGAGTAATCACACCTTCTCCAAATTGGCCAAAAAAAGCGTTGCTGATTTTTCCTGGAAAAAACATCAAAAATCTTACGAGCCGTTCCCTAGTAATCACACCTTCTCCAAATTGGCCAAAAAAAGCGTTGCTGATTTTTCCTGGAAAAAACACTAAAAAACCTACGAGCCGTTCCCGAGTAATCCCATCTTCTCCGAATTGGCCAAAAAAAGCGTTGCTGATTTTTCCTGGAAAATACACTAAAAAACCTACGAGCCGTTCCCGAGTAATCACACCTTCTCCAAATTGGCCAAAAAAAGTGTTGCTGATTTTTCCTGGAAATTACACTAAAAATCCTACGAGCCGTTCCCGAGTAATCCCATCTTCTCCAAATTAGAAAAAAAGCGTTGCTGATTTTTCCTGGAAAATACACTAAAAATCCTACGAGCCGTTCCCGAGTAATCACACCTTCTCCAAATTGGCAAAAAAAAAGCGTTGCTGATTTTTCCTGAAAAATACACTAAAAAACCTACGAGCCGTTCCCGAGTAATCCCATCTTCTCCAAATTGGCCAAAAAAAGCGTTGCTGATTTTTCCTGGAAAAAACATCAAAAATCCTACGAGCCGTTCCCGAGTAATCCCATCTTCTCCAAATTAGCAAAAAAAAGCGTTGCTGATTTTTCCTGGAAAATATATTAAAAATTTTATGAGCCGTTCCCGAGTAATCACACCTTCTCCAAATTGGCCAAAAAAAGCGTTGCTGATTTTTCCTGGAAAATACACTAAAAATCCTACGAGCCGTTCCCGAGTAATCCCATCTTCTCCAAATTGGCCAAAAAAAGCGTTGCTGATTTTTCCTGGAAAATACACTAAAAAACCTACGAGCCGTTCCCGAGTAATCACACCTTCTCCAAATTGGCCAAAAAAAGCGTTGCTGATTTTTCCTGGAAAATACACTAAAAAACCTACGAGCCGTTCCCGAGTAATCACACCTTCTCCAAATTGGCCAAAAAAAGCGTTGCTGATTTTTCCTGGAAAATACACTAAAAATCTTACGAGCCGTTCCCGAGTAATCACACCTTCTCCAAATTGGCCAAAAAAAGCGTTGCTGATTTTTCCTGGAAAAAACATCAAAAATCTTAAGAGCCGTTCCCGAGTAATCACACCTTCTCCAAATTGGCCAAAAAAAGCGTTGCTGATTTTTCCTGGAAAATACACTAAAAATCCTACGAGCCGTTCCCGAGTAATCACAGCTTCTCCAAATTGGCCAAAAAAAGTGTTGCTGATTTTTCCTTGAAAATACACTAAAAATCCTACGAGCCGTTCCCGAGTAATCACACCTTCTCCAAATTGGCAAAAAAAAGCGTTGCTGATTTTTCCTGGAAAATACACTAAAAATCCTACGAGCCGTTCCCGAGTAATCCCATCTTCTCCAAATTGGCCAAAAAAAAGCGTTGCTGATTTTTCCTGGAAAAAACACTAAAAAACCTACGAGCCGTTCCCGAGTAATCACACCTTCTCCAAATTGGCCAAAAAAAGCGTTGTTGATTTTTCCTGAAAAATACACTAAAAATCCTACGAGCCGTTCCCGAGTAATCCCATCTTCTCCAAATTGGCCAAAAAAAGCGTTGCTGATTTTTCCTGGAAAATACACTAAAAATCCTACGAGCCGTTCCCGAGTAATCACACCTTCTCCAAATTGGCCAAAAAAAGCGTTGCTGATTTTTCCTGGAAAATACACTAAAAAACCTACGAGCCGTTCCCGAGTAATCCCATCTTCTCCAAATTGGCAAAAAAAAAGCGTTGTTGATTTTTCCTGGAAAATACACTAAAAATCCTACGAGCCGTTCCCGAGTAATCACACCTTCTCCAAATTGGCCAAAAAAAGCGTTGTTGATTTTTCCTGGAAAATACACTTAAAAACCTACGAGCCGTTCCCGAGTAATCACACCTTCTCCAAATTGGCAAAAAAAAGCGTTGCTGATTTTTCCTGAAAAATACACTAAAAAACCTACGAGCCGTTCCCGAGTAATCCCATCTTCTCCAAATTGGCCAAAAAAAGCGTTGCTGATTTTTCCTGGAAAATACACTAAAAATCCTACGAGCCGTTCCCGAGTAATCACACCTTCTCCAAATTGGCCAAAAAAAGCGTTGTTGATTTTTCCTGGAAAATACACTAAAAATCCTACGAGCCGTTCCCGAGTAATCACATCTTCTCCAAATTAGAAAAAAAAGCGTTGCTGATTTTTCCTGGAAAAAACATCAAAAATCTTACGAGCCGTTCCCGAGTAATCACAGCTTCTCCAAATTGGCCAAAAAAAGCGTTGCTGATTTTTCCTGGAAATTACACTAAAAATCCTACGAGCCGTTCCCGAGTAATCACACCTTCTCCAAATTGGCCAAAAAAAGCGTTGCTGATTTTTCCTGGAAAATACACTAAAAAACCTACGAGCCGTTCCCGAGTAATCCCATCTTCTCCAAATTAGAAAAAAAAGCGTTGCTGATTTTTCCTGGAAAATATATTAAAAATTTTATGAGCCGTTCCTTGAGTAATCACACCTTCTCCAAATTGGCCAAAAAAAGCGTTGCTGATTTTTCCTGGAAAATACACTAAAAATCTTACGAGCCGTTCCCGAGTAATCACACCTTCTCCAAATTGGCCAAAAAAAGCGTTGCTGATTTTTCCTGGAAAATACACTAAAAATCCTACGAGCCGTTCCCGAGTAATCACACCTTCTCCAAATTGGCCAAAAAAAGCGTTGCTGATTTTTCCTGGAAAATACACTAAAAAACCTACGAGCCGTTCCCGAGTAATCCCATCTTCTCCAAATTAGAAAAAAAAGCGTTGCTGATTTTTCCTGGAAAAAACATCAAAAATCTTACGAGCCGTTCCCGAGTAATCACACCTTCTCCAAATTGGCCAAAAAAAGCGTTGCTGATTTTTCCTGGAAAAAACATCAAAAATCTTACGAGCCGTTCCCGAGTAATCACACCTTCTCCAAATTGGCCAAAAAAAAGCGTTGCTGATTTTTCCTGGAAAATACACTAAAAAACCTACGAGCCGTTCCCGAGTAATCCCATCTTCTCCAAATTGGCCAAAAAAAGCGTTGCTGATTTTTCCTGGAAAATACACTAAAAATCTTACGAGCCGTTCCTGAGTAATCACACCTTCTCCAAATTGGCCAAAAAAAGCGTTGCTGATTTTTCCTGGAAAAAACATCAAAAATCTTACGAGCCGTTCCCGAGTAATCACACCTTCTCCAAATTGGCCAAAAAAAGCGTTGCTGATTTTTCCTGGAAAAAACATCAAAAATCTTACGAGCCGTTCCCGAGTAATCACACCTTCTCCAAATTGGCCAAAAAAAGCGTTGCTGATTTTTCCTGGAAAATACACTAAAAAACCTACGAGCCGTTCCCGAGTAATCCCATCTTCTCCAAATTGGCCAAAAAAAAGCGTTGCTGATTTTTCCTGGAAAAAACATCAAAAATCCTACGAGCCGTTCCCGAGTAATCCCATCTTCTCCAAATTGGCCAAAAAAAAGCGTTGCTGATTTTTCCTGGAAAATACACTAAAAATCCTACGAGCCGTTCCCGAGTAATCACACCTTCTCCAAATTGGCCAAAAAAAGCGTTGTTGATTTTTCCTGGAAAATACACTAAAAAACCTACGAGCCGTTCCCGAGTAATCCCATCTTCTCCAAATTGGCCAAAAAAAGCGTTGCTGATTTTTCCTGGAAAATACACTAAAAATCCTACGAGCAGTTCCCGAGTAATCCCATCTTCTCCAAATTGGCCAAAAAAAAGCGTTGCTGATTTTTCCTGGAAAATACACTAAAAATCTTACGAGCCGTTCCCGAGTAATCACACCTTCTCCAAATTGGCCAAAAAAAGCGTTGCTGATTTTTCCTGGAAAATACACTTAAAATCCTACGAGCCGTTCCCGAGTAATCCCATCTTCTCCAAATTGGCCAAAAAAAGTGTTGCTGATTTTTCCTGGAAATTACACTAAAAATCCTACGAGCCGTTCCCGAGTACTCACACCTTCTCCAAATTGGCCAAAAAAAGCGTTGCTGATTTTTCCTGCAAAATACACTAAAAATCCTACGAGCCGTTCCCGAGTAATCACAGCTTCTCCAAATTGGCCAAAAAAAGCGTTGCTGATTTTTCCTTGAAAATACACTAAAAATCCTACGAGCCGTTCCCGAGTAATCACACCTTCTCCAAATTGGCAAAAAAAAGCGTTGCTGATTTTTCCTGGAAAATACACTAAAAATCCTACGAGCCGTTCCCGAGTAATCCCATCTTCTCCAAATTGGCCAAAAAAAAGCGTTGCTGATTTTTCCTGGAAAATACACTAAAAAACCTACGAGCCGTTCCCGAGTAATCACACCTTCTCCAAATTGGCCAAAAAAAGCGTTGTTGATTTTTCCTGAAAAATACACTAAAAATCCTACGAGCCGTTCCCGAGTAATCCCATCTTCTCCAAATTGGCCAAATAAAGCGTTGCTGATTTTTCCTGGAAAATACACTAAAAATCCTACGAGCCGTTCCCGAGTAATCACACCTTCTCCAAATTGGCCAAAAAAAGCGTTGCTGATTTTTCCTGGAAAATACACTAAAAAACCTACGAGCCGTTCCCGAGTAATCCCATCTTCTCCAAATTGGCAAAAAAAAAAGCGTTGTTGATTTTTCCTGGAAAATACACTAAAAATCCTACGAGCCGTTCCCGAGTAATCACACCTTCTCCAAATTGGCCAAAAAAAGCGTTGTTGATTTTTCCTGGAAAATACACTAAAAATCTTACGAGCCGTTCCCGAGTAATCACACCTTCTCCAAATTGGCCAAAAAAAAGCGTTGCTGATTTTTCCTGAAAAATACACTAAAAATCCTACGAGCAGTTCCCGAGTAATCCCATCTTCTCCAAATTGGCCAAAAAAAGCGTTGCTGATTTTTCCTGGAAAATACACTAAAAATCCTACGAGCCGTTCCCGAGTAATCACACCTTCTCCAAATTGGCCAAAAAAAGCGTTGTTGATTTTTCCTGGAAAATACACTAAAAAACCTACGAGCCGTTCCCGAGTAATCACACCTTCTCCAAATTGGCAAAAAAAAGCGTTGCTGATTTTTCCTGAAAAATACACTAAAAAACCTACGAGCCGTTCCCGAGTAATCCCATCTTCTCCAAATTGGCCAAAAAAAGCGTTGCTGATTTTTCCTGAAAATACACTAAAAATCCTACGAGCCGTTCCCGAGTAATCACACCTTCTCCAAATTGGCCAAAAAAAGCGTTGTTGATTTTTCCTGGAAAATACACTAAAAATCCTACGAGCCGTTCCCGAGTAATCACATCTTCTCCAAATTAGAAAAAAAAGCGTTGCTGATTTTTCCTGGAAAAAACATCAAAAATCTTACGAGCCGTTCCCGAGTAATCACAGCTTCTCCAAATTAGAAAAAAAAGCGTTGCTGATTTTTCCTGGAAAATACACTAAAAAACCTACGAGCCGTTCTCGAGTAATCCCATCTTCTCCAAATTAGAAAAAAAAGCGTTGCTGATTTTTCCTGAAAAATACATCAAAAATCTTACGAGCCGTTCCCGAGTAATCACACCTTCTCCAAATTAGAAAAAAAAGCGTTGCTGATTTTTCCTGGAAAATACACTAAAAATCCTACGAGCCGTTCCCGAGTAATCACACCTTCTCCAAATTGGCCAAAAAAAGCGTTGTTGATTTTTCCTGGAAAATACACTAAAAATCTTACGAGCCGTTCCCGAGTAATCCCATCTTCTCCAAATTAGAAAAAAAAAGCGTTGTTGATTTTTCCTGGAAAACACACTAAAAAACTTACGAGCCGTTCCCGAGTAATCACACCTTCTCCAAATTGGCCAAAAAAAGCGTTGCTGATTTTTCCTGGAAACTACACTAAAAATCCTACGAGCCGTTCCCGAGTAATCCCATCTTCTCCAAATTGGCCAAAAAAAGCGTTGCGGATTTTTCCTGGAAAATACACTAAAAATCCTACGAGCCGTTCCCGAGTAATCACACCTTCTCCAAATTGGCCAAAAAAAGTGTTGCTGATTTTTCCTGGAAAAAACATCAAAAATCTTACGAGCCGTTTCGGAGTAATCCCATCTTCTCCAAATTAGCAAAAAAAAAGCGTTGCTGATTTTTCCTGGAATAAACATCAAAAATCTAACGAGCCGTTCCCGAGTAATCACATCTTCTCCAAATTAGAAAAAAAAGCGTTGCTGATTTTTCCTGGAAAAAACATCAAAAATCTTACGAGCCGTTCCCGAGTAATCACACCTTCTCCAAATTGGCCAAAAAAAGCGTTGCTGATTTTTCCTGGAAAATACACTAAAAAACCTACGAGCCGTTCCCGAGTAATCCCATCTTCTCCAAATTAGAAAAAAAAGCGTTGTTGATTTTTCCTGGAAAATATATTAAAAATCTTACGAGCCGTTCCCGAGTAATCACACCTTCTCCAAATTGGCCAAAAAAAGCGTTGCTGATTTTTCCTGAAAAATACACTAAAAAACCTACGAGCCGTTCCCGAGTAATCCCATCTTCTCCAAATTAGAAAAAAAGCGTTGCTGATTTTTCCTGGAAAATACACTAAAAATCCTACGAGCCGTTCCCGAGTAATCACACCATCTCCAAATTGGCCAAAAAAAGCGTTGCTGATTTTTCCTGAAAAATACATCAAAAATCTTACGAGCCGTTCCCGAGTAATCACACCTTCTCCAAATTAGAAAAAAAAGCGTTGTTGATTTTTCCTGGAAATTACACTAAAAATCCTACGAGCCGTTCCCGAGTAATCCCATCTTCTCCAAATTAGAAAAAAAAGCGTTGCTGATTTTTCCTGGAAAATACACTAAAAATCTTACGAGCCGTTCCCGAGTAATCACACCTTCTCCAAATTGGCCAAAAAAAAGCGTTGCTGATTTTTCCTGGAAAATACACTAAAAAACCTACGAGCCGTTCCCGAGTAATCACACCTTCTCTAAATTAGAAAAAAAAAGCGTTGCTGATTTTTCCTGGAAAATACACTAAAAAACCTACGAGCCGTTCCCGAGTAATCCCATCTTCTCCAAATTGGCCAAAAAAAAGCGTTGCTGATTTTTCCTGGAAATTACACTAAAAATCCTACGAGCCGTTCCCGAGTAATCACACCTTCTCCAAATTGGCCAAAAAAAGCGTTGCTGATTTTTCCTGGAAAATACACTAAAAATCTTACGAGCCGTTCCCGAGTAATCCCATCTTCTCCAAATTGGCCAAAAAAAAGCGTTGTTGATTTTTCCTGGAAAATACACTAAAAATCCTACGAGCCGTTCCGGAGTAATCACACCTTCTCCAAATTGGCCAAAAAAAAGCGTTGCTGATTTTTCCTGGAAAAAACATCAAAAATCTTACAAGCCGTTCCCGAGTAATCCCATCTTCTCCAAATTAAAAAAAAAAGCGTTGCTGATTTTTCCTGGAAAATACACTAAAAAACCTACGAGCCGTTCCCGAGTAATCCCATCTTCTCCAAATTAGAAAAAAAAGCGTTGCTGATTTTTCCTGGAAAATACACTAAAAATCCTACGAGCCGTTCCCGAGTAATCACACCTTCTCCAAATTGGCCAAAAAAAGCGTTGCACATTTTTCCTGGAAAATACACTAAAAAACCTACGAGCCGTTCCCGAGTAATCACACCTTCTCCAAATTGGCCAAAAAAAGCGTTGTTGATTTTTCCTGGAAAATACACTAAAAAACCTACGAGCCGTTCCCGAGTAATCCCATCTTCTCCAAATTGGCCAAAAAAAAGTGTTGCTGATTTTTCCTGGAAAATACACTAAAAATCCTACGAGCCGTTCCCGAGTAATCACACCTTCTCCAAATTGGCCAAAAAAAGCGTTGTTGATTTTTCCTGGAAAATACACTAAAAAACCTACGAGCCGTTCCCGAGTAATCACACCTTCTCCAAATTGGCCAAAAAAAGCGTTGCTGATTTTTCCTGGAAAATACACTAAAAATCCTACGAGCCGTTCCCGAGTAATCCCATCTTCTCCAAATTGGCCAAAAAAAGCGTTGCTGATTTTTCCTGGAAAATAAACTAAAAATCTTACGAGCCGTTCCCGAGTAATCACACCTTCTCCAAATTGGCCAAAAAAAGCGTTGCTGATTTTTCCTGGAAAATATATCAAAAATCTTACGAGCCGTTCCCGAGTAATCACACCTTCTCCAAATTGGCCAAAAAAAGCGTTGCTGATTTTTCCTGGAAAATACACTAAAAATCTTACGAGCCGTTCCCGAGTAATCCCATCTTCTCCAAATTGGCCAAAAAAAAGCGTTGCTGATTTTTCCTGGAAAATACACTAAAAATCCTACGAGCCGTTCCCGAGTAATCACACCTTCTCCAAATTGGCCAAAAAAAAAGCGTTGCTGATTTTTCCTGGAAAATACACTAAAAATCTTACGAGCCGTTCCCGAGTAATCCCATCTTCTCCAAATTAGAAAAAAAAGCGTTGCTGATTTTTCCTGGAAAATACACTAAAAATCCTACGAGCCGTTCCCGAGTAATCACAGCTTCTCCAAATTGGCCAAAAAAAGCGTTGCTGATTTTTCCTGGAAAATACACTAAAAATCTTACGAGCCGTTCCCGAGTAATCACACCTTCTCCAAATTGGCCAAAAAAAGCGTTGTTGATTTTTCCTGGAAATTACACTAAAAATCTTACGAGCCGTTCCCGAGTAATCACACCTTCTCCAAATTGGCCAAAAAAAGCGTTGCTGATTTTTCCTGGAAAATACACTAAAAATCTTACGAGCCGTTCCCGAGTAATCACACCTTCTCCAAATTGGCCAAAAAAAAGCGTTGCTGATTTTTCCTGGAAAATACACTAAAAATCTTACGAGCCGTTCCCGAGTAATCACACCTTCTCCAAATTGGCCAAAAAAAGCGTTGTTGATTTTTCCTGGAAAAAACATCAAAAATCTTACGAGCCGTTCCCGAGTAATCCCATCTTCTCCAAATTAGAAAAAAAAGCGTTGCTGATTTTTCCTGGAAAATACACTAAAAATCCTACGAGCCGTTCCCGAGTAATCACAGCTTCTCCAAATTGGCCAAAAAAAGCGTTGCTGATTTTTCCTGGAAAATACACTAAAAATCTTACGAGCCGTTCCCGAGTAATCACACCTTCTCCAAATTGGCCAAAAAAAGCGTTGTTGATTTTTCCTGGAAATTACACTAAAAATCTTACGAGCCGTTCCCGAGTAATCACACCTTCTCCAAATTGGCCAAAAAAAAGCGTTGCTGATTTTTCCTGAAAAATACACTAAAAAACCTACGAGCCGTTCCCGAGTAATCCCATCTTCTCCAAATTGGCCAAAAAAAGCGTTGCTGATTTTTCCTGGAAAAAACATCAAAAATCTTACGAGCCGTTCCCGAGTAATCACACCTTCTCCAAATTGGCCAAAAAAAGCGTTGCTGATTTTTCCTGGAAAAAACATCAAAAATCTTACGAGCCGTTCCCGAGTAATCACACCTTCTCCAAATTGGCCAAAAAAAGCGTTGCTGATTTTTCCTGGAAAATACACTAAAAATCCTACGAGCAGTTCCCGAGTAATCCCATCTTCTCCAAATTGGCCAAAAAAAGCGTTGCTGATTTTTCCTGGAAAATACACTAAAAATCTTACGAGCCGTTCCCGAGTAATCACACCTTCTCCAAATTGGCCAAAAAAAAGCGTTGCTGATTTTTCCTGGAAAATACACTAAAAATCTTACGAGCCGTTCCCGAGTAATCACACCTTCTCCAAATTGGCCAAAAAAAGCGTTGTTGATTTTTCCTGGAAAAAACATCAAAAATCTTACGAGCCGTTCCCGAGTAATCCCATCTTCTCCAAATTGGCCAAAAAAAAGCTTTGCTGATTTTTCCTGGAAAATACACTAAAAATCTTACGAGCCGTTCCCGAGTAATCACACCTTCTCCAAATTGGCCAAAAAAAAAACGTTGCTGATTTTTCCTGGAAAATACACTAAAAATCTTACGAGCCGTTTCCGAGTAATCACACCTTCTCCAAATTGGCCAAAAAAAAGCGTTGCACATTTTTCCTGGAAAATACACTAAAAAACCTACGAGCCGTTCCCGAGTAATCACACCTTCTCCAAATTGGCCAAAAAAAGCGTTGCTGATTTTTCCTGGAAAATATATCAAAAAACCTACCAGCCGTTCCCGAGTAATCACACCTTCTCCAAATTGGCCAAAAAAAGCGTTGCTGATTTTTCCTGGAAAATACACTAAAAATCTTACGAGCCGTTCCCGAGTAATCACACCTTCTCCAAATTGGCCAAAAAAAAGCGTTGCTGATTTTTCCTGGAAAAAACACTAAAAATCTTACGAGCCGTTCCCGAGTAATCACACCTTCTCCAAATTGGCAAAAAAAACCGTTGCTGATTTTTCCTGGAAATTACACTAAAAATCCTACGAGCCGTTCCCGAGTAATCACACCTTCTCCAAATTGGCAAAAAAAAGCGTTGCTGATTTTTCCTGGAAATTACACTAAAAATCCTACGAGCCGTTCCCGAGTAATCCCATCTTCTCCAAATTGGCCAAAAAAAGCGTTGCTGATTTTTCCTGGAAAATACACTAAAAAACCTACGAGCTGTTCCCGAGTAATCACACCTTCTCCAAATTGGCCAACAAAAAGCGTTGTTGATTTTTCCTGGAAAAAACATCAAAAATCTTACGAGCCGTTCCCGAGTAATCACACCTTCTCCAAATTGGCCAAAAAAAAGCGTTGTTGATTTTTCCTGGAAAAAACATCAAAAATCTTACGAGCCGTTCCCGAGTAATCACACCTTCTCCAAATTGGCCAAAAAAAGCGTTGCTGATTTTTCCTGGAAAATACACTAAAAAACCTACGAACCGTTCCCGAGTAATCCCATCTTCTCCAAATTGGCCAAAAAAAGTGTTGCTGATTTTTCCTGGAAAATACACTAAAAATCCTACGAGCCGTTCCCGAGTAATCACACCTTCTCCAAATTAGAAAAAAAAAGCGTTGCTGATTTTTCCTGGAAAATACACTAAAAAACCTACGAGCCGTTCCCGAGTAATCACACCTTCTCCAAATTAGAAAAAAAAGCGTTGCTGATTTTTCCTGGAAAATACACTAAAAATCTTACGAGCCGTTCCCGAGTAATCACACCTTCTCCAAATTGGCCAAAAAAAGCGTTGCTGATTTTTCCTGGAAAATACACTAAAAATCCTACGAGCCGTTCCCGAGTAATCCCATCTTCTCCAAATTGGCCAAAAAAAGTGTTGCTGATTTTTCCTGGAAAATACACTAAAAATCCTACGAGCCGTTCTCGAGTAATCACACCATCTCCAAATTGGCCAAAAAAAGCGTTGCTGATTTTTCCTGGAAAAAACATCAAAAATCTTACGAGCCGTTCCCGAGTAATCACACCTTCTCCAAATTGGCCAAAAAAAGCGTTGTTGATTTTTCCTGGAAAATACACTAAAAATCCTACGAGCCGTTCCCGAGTAATCACAGCTTCTCCAAATTGGCCAAAAAAAGCGTTGCACATTTTTCCTGGAAAAAACATCAAAAATCTTATGAGCCGTTCCCGAGTAATCACACCTTCTCCAAATTGGCCAAAAAAAGCGTTGCTGATTTTTCCTGGAAAATATATTAAAAATTTTATGAGCCGTTCCCGAGTAATCACACCTTCTCCAAATTGGCCAAAAAAAGCGTTGCTGATTTTTCCTGGAAAATACAATAAAAATCCTACGAGCAGTTCCCGAGTAATCCCATCTTCTCCAAATTGGCCAAAAAAAGCGTTGCTGATTTTTCCTGGAAAATACACTAAAAATCTTACGAGCCGTTTCCGAGTAATCACACCTTCTCCAAATTAGAAAAAAAAGCGTTGCTGATTTTTCCTGGAAAATACACTAAAAATCTTACGAGCCGTTCCCGAGTAATCACACCTTCTCCAAATTGGCCAAAAAAAGCGTTGCTGATTTTTCCTGAAAAATATATTAAAAATTTTATGAGCCGTTCCCGAGTAATCACACCTTCTCCAAATTGGCAAAAAAAAAAGCGTTGCTGATTTTTCCTGGAAATTACACTTAAAATCCTACGAGCCGTTCCCGAGTAATCACACCTTCTCCAAATTAGAAAAAAAAGCGTTGCTGATTTTTCCTGAAAATACACTAAAAATCCTACGAGCAGTTCCCGAGTAATCACACCTTCTCCAAATTGGCAAAAAAAAAGCGTTGCTGATTTTTCCTGGAAAAAACACTAAAAATCTTACGAGCCGTTCCCGAGTAATCACACCTTCTCCAAATTGGCCAAAAAAAGTGTTGCTGATTTTTCCTGGAAAAAACATCAAAAATCTTACGAGCCGTTTCCGAGTAATCACACCTTCTCCAAATTGGCCAAAAAAAGCGTTGCTGATTTTTCCTGGAAAATACACTAAAAAACCTACGAGCCGTTCCCGAGTAATCACACCTTCTCCAAATTGGCCAAAAAAAGCGTTGCTGATTTTTCCTGGAAAATACACTAAAAATCCTACGAGCCGTTCCCGAGTAATCACACCTTCTCCAAATTGGCCAAAAAAAAACCTTGCTGATTTTTCCTGGAAAATACACTAAAAATCCTACGAGCCGTTCCCGAGTAATCCCATCTTCTCCAAATTGGCCAAAAAAAGCGTTGTTGATTTTTCCTGGAAAAAACATCAAAAATCCTACGAGCCGTTCCCGAGTAATCACACCTTCTCCAAATTGGCAAAAAAAAGCGTTGCTGATTTTTCCTGAAAAATACACTAAAAATCCTACGAGCAGTTCCCGAGTAATCACACCTTCTCCAAATTAGAAAAAAAAGCGTTGCTGATTTTTCCTGGAAAATACACTAAAAATCCTACGAGCCGTTCCCGAGTAATCACACCTTCTCCAAATTGGCCC
>CAMZJU010000055.1:0-183398 GCA_947311025.1 Lypha dubia
TGTGATTACTCGGGAACGGCTCGTAGGATTTTTAGTGTATTTTTCAGGAAAAATCAGCAACGCTTTTTTTGGCCAATTTGGAGAAGGTGTGATTACTCGGGAACGGCTCGTAAGATTTTTAGTGTATTTTCCAGGAAAAATCAGCAACGCTTTTTTTTGCCAATTTGGAGAAAGTGTAATTACTCCGGAACGGCTCGTAAGATTTTTAGTGTATTTTCCAGGAAAAATGTGCAACGCTTTTTTTTTCTAATTTGGAGAAGGTGTGATTACTCGGGAACGGCTCGTAGGTTTTTTAGTGTATTTTCCAGGAAAAATCAGCAAGGTTTTTTTTTGGCCAATTTGGAGAAGGTGTGATTACTCGGGAACGGCTCGTAGGTTTTTTAGTGTATTTTCCAGGAAAAATCAGCAACGCTTTTTTTTCTAATTTGGAGAAGATGGGATTACTCGGGAACGGCTCGTAGGTTTTTTAGTGTATTTTTCAGGAAAAATCAGCAACGCTTTTTTTGGCCAATTTGGAGAAGGTGTGATTACTCGGAAACGGCTCGTAAGATTTTTAGTGTATTTTCCAGGAAAAATCAGCAACGCTTTTTTTGCCCAATTTGGAGAAGGTGTGATTACTCGGGAACGGCTCATAAAATTTTTAGTGTATTTTCCAGGAAAAATCAGCAACGCTTTTTTTGGCCAATTTGGAGAAGGTGTGATTACTCGGGAACGGCTCGTAGGATTTTTAGTGTATTTTCCAGGAAAAATCAGCAACGCTTTTTTTTGGCCAATTTGGAGAAGATGGGATTACTCGGGAACGGCTCATAAAATTTTTAGTGTATTTTCCAGGAAAAATCAGCAACGCTTTTTTTTGGCCAATTTGGAGAAGGTGTGATTACTCGGGAACGGCTCGTAGGATTTTTAGTGTATTTTCCAGGAAAAATCAACAACGCTTTTTTTGGCCAATTTGGAGAAGGTGTGATTACTCGGAAACGGCTCGTAAGATTTTTAGTGTATTTTCCAGGAAAAATCAGCAACGCTTTTTTTGGCCAATTTGGAGAAGATGGGATTACTCGGGAACGGCTCATAAAATTTTTAATATATTTTCCAGGAAAAATCAGCAACACTTTTTTTGGCCAATTTGGAGAAGGTGTGATTACTCGGGAACGGCTCATAAAATTTTTAATGTATTTTCCAGGAAAATCAGCAACGCTTTTTTTGGCCAATTTGGAGAAGGTGTGATTACTCGGGAACGGCTCGTAGGATTTTAAGTGTATTTTCCAGGAAAAATCAGCAACGCTTTTTTTCTAATTTGGAGAAGATGGGATTACTCGGGAACGGCTCGTAGGTTTTTTAGTGTATTTTCCAGGAAAAATCAGCAACGCTTTTTTTGGCCAATTTGGAGAAGATGGGATTACTCGGGAACGGCTCGTAAGATTTTTGATGTTTTTTCCAGGAAAAATCAGCAACGCTTTTTTTGGCCAATTTGGAGAAGCTGTGATTACTCGGGAACGGCTCGTAAGATTTTTAGTGTATTTTCCAGGAAAAATGTGCAACGCTTTTTTTTTCTAATTTGGAGAAGGTGTGATTACTCGGGAACGGCTCGTAAGATTTTAAGTGTATTTTCCAGGAAAAATCAGCAACGCATTTTTTGGCCAATTTGGAGAAGGTGTGATTACTCGGGAACGGCTCGTAAGATTTTTGATGTTTTTTCCAGGAAAAATCAGCAACGCTTTTTTTGGCCAATTTGGAGAAGGTGGGATTACTCGGGAACGGCTCGTAGGATTTTTAGTGTATTTTCCAGGAAAAATCAGCAACGCTTTTTTTGGCCAATTTGGAGAAGATGGGATTACTCGGGAACGGCTCGTAAGATTTTTGATGTTTTTTCCAGGAAAAATCAGCAACGCTTTTTTTGGCCAATTTGGAGAAGCTGTGATTACTCGGGAACGGCTCGTAAGATTTTTAGTGTATTTTCCAGGAAAAATGTGCAACGCTTTTTTTTTTCTAATTTGGAGAAGGTGTGATTACTCGGGAACGGCTCGTAGGTTTTTTAGTGTATTTTCCAGGAAAAATCAGCAACGCTTTTTTTTGGCCAATTTGGAGAAGGTGTGATTACTCGGGAACGGCTCGTAAGATTTTTAGTGTATTTTCCAGGAAAAATCAGCAACGCTTTTTTTGGCCAATTTGGAGAAGGTGTGATTACTCGGGAACGGCTCGTAGGATTTTTAGTGTTTTTTCCAGGAAAAATCAGCAACACTTTTTTTGGCCAATTTGGAGAAGGTGTGATTACTCGGGAACGGCTCGTAAGATTTTTGATGTTTTTTCCAGGAAAAATCAGCAACGCTTTTTTTGGCCAATTTGGAGAAGGTGTGATTACTCGGGAACGGCTCGTAAGATTTTTAGTGTAATTTCCAGGAAAAATCAACAACGCTTTTTTTGGCCAATTTGGAGAAGGTGTGATTACTCGGGAACGGCTCGTAGGTTTTTTAGTGTATTTTCCAGGAAAAATGTGCAACGCTTTTTTTGGCCAATTTGGAGAAGATGGGATTACTCGGGAACGGCTCGTAAGATTTTTGATGTTTTTTCCAGGAAAAATCAGCAACGCTTTTTTTGGCCAATTTGGAGAAGATGGGATTACTCGGGAACGGCTCGTAGGATTTTTAGTGTATTTTCCAGGAAAAATCAGCAACGCTTTTTTTTCTAATTTGGAGAAGATGGGATTACTCGGGAACTGCTCGTAGGATTTTTAGTGTATTTTCCAGGAAAAATCAACAACGCTTTTTTTTCTAATTTGGATAAGGTGTGATTACTCGGGAACGGCTGGTAGGATTTTTAGTGTATTTTCCAGGAAAAATCAACAACGCTTTTTTTGGCCAATTTGGAAAAGGTGTGATTACTCGGGATCGGCTCGTAGGTTTTTTAGTGTATTTTTCAGGAAAAATCAACAACGCTTTTTTTTGCCAATTTGGAGAAGGTGTGATTACTCGGGAACTGCTCGTAAGATTTTTGATGTATTTTCCAGGAAAAATCAGCAACGCTTTTTTTGGCCAATTTGGAGAAGGTGTGATTACTCGGGAACGGCTCGTAGGATTTTTAGTGTATTTTCCAGGAAAAATCAGCAACGCTTTTTTTTGGCCAATTTGGAGAAGGTGTGATTACTCGGGAACGGCTCGTAAGATTTTTAGTGTATTTTCCAGGAAAAATCAGCAACGCTTTTTTTTGGCCAATTTGGAGAAGGTGTGATTACTCGGGAACGGCTCGTAAGATTTTTAGTGTATTTTCCAGGAAAAATCAGCAACGCTTTTTTTTGGCCAATTTGGAGAAGGTGTGATTAATCGGGAACGGCTCGTAGGATTTTTAGTGTATTTTCCAGGAAAAATCAACAACGCTTTTTTTGGCCAATTTGGAGAAGGTGTGATTACTCGGAAACGGCTCGTAAGATTTTTAGTGTATTTTCCAGGAAAAATCAGCAACGCTTTTTTTTGGCCAATTTGGAGAAGGTGTGATTACTCGGGAACGGCTCGTAGGATTTTTAGTGTATTTTCCAGGAAAAATCAACAACGCTTTTTTTGGCCAATTTGGAGAAGGTGTGATTACTCGGAAACGCCTCGTAAGATTTTTAGTGTATTTTCCAGGAAAAATCAGCAACGCTTTTTTTGGCCAATTTGGAGAAGATGGGATTACTCGGGACCGGCTCATAAAATTTTTAATATATTTTCCAGGAAAAATCAGCAACACTTTTTTTTGGCCAATTTGGAGAAGATGGGATTACTCGGGAACGGCTCGTAAGATTTTTGATGTTTTTTCCAGGAAAAATCAACAACGCTTTTTTTGGCCAATTTGGAGAAGCTGTGATTACTCGGGAACGGCTCGTAGGATTTTTAGTGTATTTTTCAGGAAAAATCAGCAACGCTTTTTTTGGCCAATTTGGAGAAGGTGTGATTACTCGGGAACGGCTCGTAAGATTTTTAGTGTATTTTCCAGGAAAAATCAGCAACGCTTTTTTTTGCCAATTTGGAGAAAGTGTGATTACTCCGGAACGGCTCGTAAGATTTTTAGTGTATTTTCCAGGAAAAATGTGCAACGCTTTTTTTTTCTAATTTGGAGAAGGTGTGATTACTCGGGAACGGCTCGTAGGTTTTTTAGTGTATTTTCCAGGAAAAATCAGCAAGGTTTTTTTTTGGCCAATTTGGAGAAGGTGTGATTACTCGGGAACGGCTCGTAGGTTTTTTAGTGTATTTTCCAGGAAAAATCAGCAACGCTTTTTTTTCTAATTTGGAGAAGATGGGATTACTCAGGAACGGCTCGTAGGTTTTTTAGTGTATTTTCCAGGAAAAATCAGCAAGGTTTTTTTTTGGCCAATTTGGAGAAGGTGTGATTACTCGGGAACGGCTCGTAGGTTTTTTAGTGTATTTTCCAGGAAAAATCAGCAACGCTTTTTTTTCTAATTTGGAGAAGATGGGATTACTCGGGAACGGCTCGTAGGTTTTTTAGTGTATTTTTCAGGAAAAATCAGCAACGCTTTTTTTGGCCAATTTGGAGAAGGTGTGATTACTCGGAAACGGCTCGTAAGATTTTTAGTGTATTTTCCAGGAAAAATCAGCAACGCTTTTTTTGGCCAATTTGGAGAAGGTGTGATTACTCGGGAACGGCTCATAAAATTTTTAGTGTATTTTCCAGGAAAAATCAGCAACGCTTTTTTTGGCCAATTTGGAGAAGGTGTGATTACTCGGGAACGGCTCGTAGGATTTTTAGTGTATTTTCCAGGAAAAATCAGCAACGCTTTTTTTTGGCCAATTTGGAGAAGATGGGATTACTCGGGAACGGCTCATAAAATTTTTAGTGTATTTTCCAGGAAAAATCAGCAACGCTTTTTTTTGGCCAATTTGGAGAAGGTGTGATTACTCGGGAACGGCTCGTAGGATTTTTAGTGTATTTTCCAGGAAAAATCAACAACGCTTTTTTTGGCCAATTTGGAGAAGGTGTGATTACTCGGAAACGGCTCGTAAGATTTTTAGTGTATTTTCCAGGAAAAATCAGCAACGCTTTTTTTGGCCAATTTGGAGAAGATGGGATTACTCGGGAACGGCTCATAAAATTTTTAATATATTTTCCAGGAAAAATCAGCAACACTTTTTTTGGCCAATTTGGAGAAGGTGTGATTACTCGGGAACGGCTCATAAAATTTTTAATGTATTTTCCAGGAAAATCAGCAACGCTTTTTTTGGCCAATTTGGAGAAGGTGTGATTACTCGGGAACGGCTCGTAGGATTTTAAGTGTATTTTCCAGGAAAAATCAGCAACGCTTTTTTTCTAATTTGGAGAAGATGGGATCACTCGGGAACGGCTCGTAGGTTTTTTAGTGTATTTTCCAGGAAAAATCAGCAACGCTTTTTTTGGCCAATTTGGAGAAGATGGGATTACTCGGGAACGGCTCGTAAGATTTTTGATGTTTTTTCCAGGAAAAATCAGCAACGCTTTTTTTGGCCAATTTGGAGAAGCTGTGATTACTCGGGAACGGCTCGTAAGATTTTTAGTGTATTTTCCAGGAAAAATGTGCAACGCTTTTTTTTTCTAATTTGGAGAAGGTGTGATTACTCGGGAACGGCTCGTAAGATTTTAAGTGTATTTTCCAGGAAAAATCAGCAACGCTTTTTTTGGCCAATTTGGAGAAGGTGTGATTACTCGGGAACGGCTCGTAAGATTTTTGATGTTTTTTCCAGGAAAAATCAGCAACGCTTTTTTTGGCCAATTTGGAGAAGGTGGGATTACTCGGGAACGGCTCGTAGGATTTTTAGTGTATTTTCCAGGAAAAATCAGCAACGCTTTTTTTGGCCAATTTGGAGAAGATGGGATTACTCGGGAACGGCTCGTAAGATTTTTGATGTTTTTTCCAGGAAAAATCAGCAACGCTTTTTTTGGCCAATTTGGAGAAGCTGTGATTACTCGGGAACGGCTCGTAAGATTTTTAGTGTATTTTCCAGGAAAAATGTGCAACGCTTTTTTTTTCTAATTTGGAGAAGGTGTGATTACTCGGGAACGGCTCGTAGGTTTTTTAGTGTATTTTCCAGGAAAAATCAGCAACGCTTTTTTTTGGCCAATTTGGAGAAGGTGTGATTACTCGGGAACGGCTCGTAAGATTTTTAGTGTATTTTCCAGGAAAAATCAGCAACGCTTTTTTTGGCCAATTTGGAGAAGGTGTGATTACTCGGGAACGGCTCGTAGGATTTTTAGTGTTTTTTCCAGGAAAAATCAGCAACACTTTTTTTGGCCAATTTGGAGAAGGTGTGATTACTCGGGAACGGCTCGTAAGATTTTTGATGTTTTTTCCAGGAAAAATCAGCAACGCTTTTTTTGGCCAATTTGGAGAAGGTGTGATTACTCGGGAACGGCTCGTAAGATTTTTAGTGTAATTTCCAGGAAAAATCAACAACGCTTTTTTTGGCCAATTTGGAGAAGGTGTGATTACTCGGGAACGGCTCGTAGGTTTTTTAGTGTATTTTCCAGGAAAAATGTGCAACGCTTTTTTTGGCCAATTTGGAGAAGATGGGATTACTCGGGAACGGCTCGTAAGATTTTTGATGTTTTTTCCAGGAAAAATCAGCAACGCTTTTTTTGGCCAATTTGGAGAAGATGGGATTACTCGGGAACGGCTCGTAGGATTTTTAGTGTATTTTCCAGGAAAAATCAGCAACGCTTTTTTTTCTAATTTGGAGAAGATGGGATTACTCGGGAACTGCTCGTAGGATTTTTAGTGTATTTTCCAGGAAAAATCAACAACGCTTTTTTTTCTAATTTGGATAAGGTGTGATTACTCGGGAACGGCTGGTAGGATTTTTAGTGTATTTTCCAGGAAAAATCAACAACGCTTTTTTTGGCCAATTTGGAAAAGGTGTGATTACTCGGGATCGGCTCGTAGGTTTTTTAGTGTATTTTTCAGGAAAAATCAACAACGCTTTTTTTTGCCAATTTGGAGAAGGTGTGATTACTCGGGAACTGCTCGTAAGATTTTTGATGTATTTTCCAGGAAAAATCAGCAACGCTTTTTTTGGCCAATTTGGAGAAGGTGTGATTACTCGGGAACGGCTCGTAGGATTTTTAGTGTATTTTCCAGGAAAAATCAGCAACGCTTTTTTTTGGCCAATTTGGAGAAGGTGTGAATACTCGGGAACGGCTCGTAAGATTTTTAGTGTATTTTCCAGGAAAAATCAGCAACGCTTTTTTTTGGCCAATTTGGAGAAGGTGTGATTACTCGGGAACGGCTCGTAAGATTTTTAGTGTATTTTCCAGGAAAAATCAGCAACGCTTTTTTTTGGCCAATTTGGAGAAGGTGTGATTAATCGGGAACGGCTCGTAGGATTTTTAGTGTATTTTCCAGGAAAAATCAACAACGCTTTTTTTGGCCAATTTGGAGAAGGTGTGATTACTCGGAAACGGCTCGTAAGATTTTTAGTGTATTTTCCAGGAAAAATCAGCAACGCTTTTTTTTGGCCAATTTGGAGAAGGTGTGATTACTCGGGAACGGCTCGTAGGATTTTTAGTGTATTTTCCAGGAAAAATCAACAACGCTTTTTTTGGCCAATTTGGAGAAGGTGTGATTACTCGGAAACGCCTCGTAAGATTTTTAGTGTATTTTCCAGGAAAAATCAGCAACGCTTTTTTTGGCCAATTTGGAGAAGATGGGATTACTCGGGACCGGCTCATAAAATTTTTAATATATTTTCCAGGAAAAATCAGCAACACTTTTTTTTGGCCAATTTGGAGAAGATGGGATTACTCGGGAACGGCTCGTAAGATTTTTGATGTTTTTTCCAGGAAAAATCAACAACGCTTTTTTTGGCCAATTTGGAGAAGCTGTGATTACTCGGGAACGGCTCGTAGGATTTTTAGTGTATTTTTCAGGAAAAATCAGCAACGCTTTTTTTGGCCAATTTGGAGAAGGTGTGATTACTCGGGAACGGCTCGTAAGATTTTTAGTGTATTTTCCAGGAAAAATCAGCAACGCTTTTTTTTGCCAATTTGGAGAAAGTGTGATTACTCCGGAACGGCTCGTAAGATTTTTAGTGTATTTTCCAGGAAAAATGTGCAACGCTTTTTTTTTCTAATTTGGAGAAGGTGTGATTACTCGGGAACGGCTCGTAGGTTTTTTAGTGTATTTTCCAGGAAAAATCAGCAAGGTTTTTTTTTGGCCAATTTGGAGAAGGTGTGATTACTCGGGAACGGCTCGTAGGTTTTTTAGTGTATTTTCCAGGAAAAATCAGCAACGCTTTTTTTTCTAATTTGGAGAAGATGGGATTACTCGGGAACGGCTCGTAGGTTTTTTAGTGTATTTTCCAGGAAAAATCAGCAAGGTTTTTTTTTGGCCAATTTGGAGAAGGTGTGATTACTCGGGAACGGCTCGTAGGTTTTTTAGTGTATTTTCCAGGAAAAATCAGCAACGCTTTTTTTTCTAATTTGGAGAAGATGGGATTACTCGGGAACGGCTCGTAGGTTTTTTAGTGTATTTTTCAGGAAAAATCAGCAACGCTTTTTTTGGCCAATTTGGAGAAGGTGTGATTACTCGGAAACGGCTCGTAAGATTTTTAGTGTATTTTCCAGGAAAAATCAGCAACGCTTTTTTTGGCCAATTTGGAGAAGGTGTGATTACTCGGGAACGGCTCATAAAATTTTTAGTGTATTTTCCAGGAAAAATCAGCAACGCTTTTTTTGGCCAATTTGGAGAAGGTGTGATTACTCGGGAACGGCTCGTAGGATTTTTAGTGTATTTTCCAGGAAAAATCAGCAACGCTTTTTTTTGGCCAATTTGGAGAAGATGGGATTACTCGGGAACGGCTCATAAAATTTTTAGTGTATTTTCCAGGAAAAATCAGCAACGCTTTTTTTTGGCCAATTTGGAGAAGGTGTGATTACTCGGGAACGGCTCGTAGGATTTTTAGTGTATTTTCCAGGAAAAATCAACAACGCTTTTTTTGGCCAATTTGGAGAAGGTGTGATTACTCGGAAACGGCTCGTAAGATTTTTAGTGTATTTTCCAGGAAAAATCAGCAACGCTTTTTTTGGCCAATTTGGAGAAGATGGGATTACTCGGGAACGGCTCATAAAATTTTTAATATATTTTCCAGGAAAAATCAGCAACACTTTTTTTGGCCAATTTGGAGAAGGTGTGATTACTCGGGAACGGCTCATAAAATTTTTAATGTATTTTCCAGGAAAATCAGCAACGCTTTTTTTGGCCAATTTGGAGAAGGTGTGATTACTCGGGAACGGCTCGTAGGATTTTAAGTGTATTTTCCAGGAAAAATCAGCAACGCTTTTTTTCTAATTTGGAGAAGATGGGATTACTCGGGAACGGCTCGTAGGTTTTTTAGTGTATTTTCCAGGAAAAATCAGCAACGCTTTTTTTGGCCAATTTGGAGAAGATGGGATTACTCGGGAACGGCTCGTAAGATTTTTGATGTTTTTTCCAGGAAAAATCAGCAACGCTTTTTTTGGCCAATTTGGAGAAGCTGTGATTACTCGGGAACGGCTCGTAAGATTTTTAGTGTATTTTCCAGGAAAAATGTGCAACGCTTTTTTTTTCTAATTTGGAGAAGGTGTGATTACTCGGGAACGGCTCGTAAGATTTTAAGTGTATTTTCCAGGAAAAATCAGCAACGCTTTTTTTGGCCAATTTGGAGAAGGTGTGATTACTCGGGAACGGCTCGTAAGATTTTTGATGTTTTTTCCAGGAAAAATCAGCAACGCTTTTTTTGGCCAATTTGGAGAAGGTGGGATTACTCGGGAACGGCTCGTAGGATTTTTAGTGTATTTTCCAGGAAAAATCAGCAACGCTTTTTTTGGCCAATTTGGAGAAGATGGGATTACTCGGGAACGGCTCGTAAGATTTTTGATGTTTTTTCCAGGAAAAATCAGCAACGCTTTTTTTGGCCAATTTGGAGAAGCTGTGATTACTCGGGAACGGCTCGTAAGATTTTTAGTGTATTTTCCAGGAAAAATGTGCAACGCTTTTTTTTTCTAATTTGGAGAAGGTGTGATTACTCGGGAACGGCTCGTAGGTTTTTTAGTGTATTTTCCAGGAAAAATCAGCAACGCTTTTTTTTGGCCAATTTGGAGAAGGTGTGATTACTCGGGAACGGCTCGTAAGATTTTTAGTGTATTTTCCAGGAAAAATCAGCAACGCTTTTTTTGGCCAATTTGGAGAAGGTGTGATTACTCGGGAACGGCTCGTAGGATTTTTAGTGTTTTTTCCAGGAAAAATCAGCAACACTTTTTTTGGCCAATTTGGAGAAGGTGTGATTACTCGGGAACGGCTCGTAAGATTTTTGATGTTTTTTCCAGGAAAAATCAGCAACGCTTTTTTTGGCCAATTTGGAGAAGGTGTGATTACTCGGGAACGGCTCGTAAGATTTTTAGTGTAATTTCCAGGAAAAATCAACAACGCTTTTTTTGGCCAATTTGGAGAAGGTGTGATTACTCGGGAACGGCTCGTAGGTTTTTTAGTGTATTTTCCAGGAAAAATGTGCAACGCTTTTTTTGGCCAATTTGGAGAAGATGGGATTACTCGGGAACGGCTCGTAAGATTTTTGATGTTTTTTCCAGGAAAAATCAGCAACGCTTTTTTTGGCCAATTTGGAGAAGATGGGATTACTCGGGAACGGCTCGTAGGATTTTTAGTGTATTTTCCAGGAAAAATCAGCAACGCTTTTTTTTCTAATTTGGAGAAGATGGGATTACTCGGGAACTGCTCGTAGGATTTTTAGTGTATTTTCCAGGAAAAATCAACAACGCTTTTTTTTCTAATTTGGATAAGGTGTGATTACTCGGGAACGGCTGGTAGGATTTTTAGTGTATTTTCCAGGAAAAATCAACAACGCTTTTTTTGGCCAATTTGGAAAAGGTGTGATTACTCGGGATCGGCTCGTAGGTTTTTTAGTGTATTTTTCAGGAAAAATCAACAACGCTTTTTTTTGCCAATTTGGAGAAGGTGTGATTACTCGGGAACTGCTCGTAAGATTTTTGATGTATTTTCCAGGAAAAATCAGCAACGCTTTTTTTGGCCAATTTGGAGAAGGTGTGATTACTCGGGAACGGCTCGTAGGATTTTTAGTGTATTTTCCAGGAAAAATCAGCAACGCTTTTTTTTGGCCAATTTGGAGAAGGTGTGATTACTCGGGAACGGCTCGTAAGATTTTTAGTGTATTTTCCAGGAAAAATCAGCAACGCTTTTTTTTGGCCAATTTGGAGAAGGTGTGATTACTCGGGAACGGCTCGTAAGATTTTTAGTGTATTTTCCAGGAAAAATCAGCAACGCTTTTTTTTGGCCAATTTGGAGAAGGTGTGATTAATCGGGAACGGCTCGTAGGATTTTTAGTGTATTTTCCAGGAAAAATCAACAACGCTTTTTTTGGCCAATTTGGAGAAGGTGTGATTACTCGGAAACGGCTCGTAAGATTTTTAGTGTATTTTCCAGGAAAAATCAGCAACGCTTTTTTTTGGCCAATTTGGAGAAGGTGTGATTACTCGGGAACGGCTCGTAGGATTTTTAGTGTATTTTCCAGGAAAAATCAACAACGCTTTTTTTGGCCAATTTGGAGAAGGTGTGATTACTCGGAAACGCCTCGTATTTTTAGTGTATTTTCCAGGAAAAATGTGCAACGCTTTTTTTTTCTAATTTGGAGAAGGTGTGATTACTCGGGAACGGCTCGTAAGATTTTAAGTGTATTTTCCAGGAAAAATCAGCAACGCTTTTTTTGGCCAATTTGGAGAAGGTGTGATTACTCGGGAACGGCTCGTAAGATTTTTGATGTTTTTTCCAGGAAAAATCAGCAACGCTTTTTTTGGCCAATTTGGAGAAGGTGGGATTACTCGGGAACGGCTCGTAGGATTTTTAGTGTATTTTCCAGGAAAAATCAGCAACGCTTTTTTTGGCCAATTTGGAGAAGATGGGATTACTCGGGAACGGCTCGTAAGATTTTTGATGTTTTTTCCAGGAAAAATCAGCAACGCTTTTTTTGGCCAATTTGGAGAAGCTGTGATTACTCGGGAACGGCTCGTAAGATTTTTAGTGTATTTTCCAGGAAAAATGTGCAACGCTTTTTTTTTCTAATTTGGAGAAGGTGTGATTACTCGGGAACGGCTCGTAGGTTTTTTAGTGTATTTTCCAGGAAAAATCAGCAACGCTTTTTTTTGGCCAATTTGGAGAAGGTGTGATTACTCGGGAACGGCTCGTAAGATTTTTAGTGTATTTTCCAGGAAAAATCAGCAACGCTTTTTTTGGCCAATTTGGAGAAGGTGTGATTACTCGGGAACGGCTCGTAGGATTTTTAGTGTTTTTTCCAGGAAAAATCAGCAACACTTTTTTTGGCCAATTTGGAGAAGGTGTGATTACTCGGGAACGGCTCGTAAGATTTTTGATGTTTTTTCCAGGAAAAATCAGCAACGCTTTTTTTGGCCAATTTGGAGAAGGTGTGATTACTCGGGAACGGCTCGTAAGATTTTTAGTGTAATTTCCAGGAAAAATCAACAACGCTTTTTTTGGCCAATTTGGAGAAGGTGTGATTACTCGGGAACGGCTCGTAGGTTTTTTAGTGTATTTTCCAGGAAAAATGTGCAACGCTTTTTTTGGCCAATTTGGAGAAGATGGGATTACTCGGGAACGGCTCGTAAGATTTTTGATGTTTTTTCCAGGAAAAATCAGCAACGCTTTTTTTGGCCAATTTGGAGAAGATGGGATTACTCGGGAACGGCTCGTAGGATTTTTAGTGTATTTTCCAGGAAAAATCAACAACGCTTTTTTTTCTAATTTGGATAAGGTGTGATTACTCGGGAACGGCTGGTAGGATTTTTAGTGTATTTTCCAGGAAAAATCAACAACGCTTTTTTTGGCCAATTTGGAAAAGGTGTGATTACTCGGGATCGGCTCGTAGGTTTTTTAGTGTATTTTTCAGGGAAAATCAACAACGCTTTTTTTTGCCAATTTGGAGAAGGTGTGATTACTCGGGAACTGCTCGTAAGATTTTTGATGTATTTTCCAGGAAAAATCAGCAACGCTTTTTTTGGCCAATTTGGAGAAGGTGTGATTACTCGGGAACGGCTCGTAGGATTTTTAGTGTATTTTCCAGGAAAAATCAGCAACGCTTTTTTTTGGCCAATTTGGAGAAGGTGTGATTACTCGGGAACGGCTCGTAAGATTTTTAGTGTATTTTCCAGGAAAAATCAGCAACGCTTTTTTTTGGCCAATTTGGAGAAGGTGTGATTACTCGGGAACGGCTCGTAAGATTTTTAGTGTATTTTCCAGGAAAAATCAGCAACGCTTTTTTTTGGCCAATTTGGAGAAGGTGTGATTAATCGGGAACGGCTCGTAGGATTTTTAGTGTATTTTCCAGGAAAAATCAACAACGCTTTTTTTGGCCAATTTGGAGAAGGTGTGATTACTCGGAAACGGCTCGTAAGATTTTTAGTGTATTTTCCAGGAAAAATCAGCAACGCTTTTTTTTGGCCAATTTGGAGAAGGTGTGATTACTCGGGAACGGCTCGTAGGATTTTTAGTGTATTTTCCAGGAAAAATCAACAACGCTTTTTTT
Source organism: Lypha dubia (assembly GCA_947311025.1). NCBI lineage: Eukaryota > Metazoa > Arthropoda > Insecta > Diptera > Tachinidae > Lypha > Lypha dubia. Next base: position 13,566 of record CAMZJU010000055.1, read on the forward strand.
GGCCAATTTGGAGAAGGTGTGATTACTCGGAAACGCCTCGTAAGATTTTTAGTGTATTTTCCAGGAAAAATCAGCAACGCTTTTTTTGGCCAATTTGGAGAAGATGGGATTACTCGGGACCGGCTCATAAAATTTTTAATATATTTTCCAGGAAAAATCAGCAACACTTTTTTTTGGCCAATTTGGAGAAGATGGGATTACTCGGGAACGGCTCGTAAGATTTTTGATGTTTTTTCCAGGAAAAATCAACAACGCTTTTTTTGGCCAATTTGGAGAAGCTGTGATTACTCGGGAACGGCTCGTAGGATTTTTAGTGTATTTTTCAGGAAAAATCAGCAACGCTTTTTTTGGCCAATTTGGAGAAGGTGTGATTACTCGGGAACGGCTCGTAAGATTTTTAGTGTATTTTCCAGGAAAAATCAGCAACGCTTTTTTTTGCCAATTTGGAGAAAGTGTGATTACTCCGGAACGGCTCGTAAGATTTTTAGTGTATTTTCCAGGAAAAATGTGCAACGCTTTTTTTTTCTAATTTGGAGAAGGTGTGATTACTCGGGAACGGCTCGTAGGTTTTTTAGTGTATTTTCCAGGAAAAATCAGCAAGGTTTTTTTTTGGCCAATTTGGAGAAGGTGTGATTACTCGGGAACGGCTCGTAGGTTTTTTAGTGTATTTTCCAGGAAAAATCAGCAACGCTTTTTTTTCTAATTTGGAGAAGATGGGATTACTCGGGAACGGCTCGTAGGTTTTTTAGTGTATTTTCCAGGAAAAATCAGCAAGGTTTTTTTTTGGCCAATTTGGAGAAGGTGTGATTACTCGGGAACGGCTCGTAGGTTTTTTAGTGTATTTTCCAGGAAAAATCAGCAACGCTTTTTTTTCTAATTTGGAGAAGATGGGATTACTCGGGAACGGCTCGTAGGTTTTTTAGTGTATTTTTCAGGAAAAATCAGCAACGCTTTTTTTGGCCAATTTGGAGAAGGTGTGATTACTCGGAAACGGCTCGTAAGATTTTTAGTGTATTTTCCAGGAAAAATCAGCAACGCTTTTTTTGGCCAATTTGGAGAAGGTGTGATTACTCGGGAACGGCTCATAAAATTTTTAGTGTATTTTCCAGGAAAAATCAGCAACGCTTTTTTTGGCCAATTTGGAGAAGGTGTGATTACTCGGGAACGGCTCGTAGGATTTTTAGTGTATTTTCCAGGAAAAATCAGCAACGCTTTTTTTTGGCCAATTTGGAGAAGATGGGATTACTCGGGAACGGCTCATAAAATTTTTAGTGTATTTTCCAGGAAAAATCAGCAACGCTTTTTTTTGGCCAATTTGGAGAAGATGGGATTACTCGGGAACGGCTCGTAGGTTTTTTAGTGTATTTTCCAGGAAAAATCAGCAAGGTTTTTTTTTGGCCAATTTGGAGAAGGTGTGATTACTCGGGAACGGCTCGTAGGTTTTTTAGTGTATTTTCCAGGAAAAATCAGCAACGCTTTTTTTTCTAATTTGGAGAAGATGGGATTACTCGGGAACGGCTCGTAGGTTTTTTAGTGTATTTTTCAGGAAAAATCAGCAACGCTTTTTTTGGCCAATTTGGAGAAGGTGTGATTACTCGGGAACGGCTCGTAGGTTTTTTAGTGTATTTTTCAGGAAAAATCAGCAACGCTTTTTTTGGCCAATTTGGAGAAGGTGTGATTACTCGGAAACGGCTCGTAAGATTTTTAGTGTATTTTCCAGGAAAAATCAGCAACGCTTTTTTTTCTAATTTGGAGAAGATGGGATTACTCGGGAACGGCTCGTAGGTTTTTTAGTGTATTTTCCAGGAAAAATCAGCAACGCTTTTTTTTCTAATTTGGAGAAGATGGGATTACTCGGGAACGGCTCGTAGGTTTTTTAGTGTATTTTTCAGGAAAAATCAGCAACGCTTTTTTTGGCCAATTTGGAGAAGGTGTGATTACTCGGAAACGGCTCGTAAGATTTTTAGTGTATTTTCCAGGAAAAATCAGCAACGCTTTTTTTGGCCAATTTGGAGAAGGTGTGATTACTCGGGAACGGCTCATAAAATTTTTAGTGTATTTTCCAGGAAAAATCAGCAACACTTTTTTTTGGCCAATTTGGAGAAGATGGGATTACTCGGGAACGGCTCGTAAGATTTTTGATGTTTTTTCCAGGAAAAATCAACAACGCTTTTTTTGGCCAATTTGGAGAAGCTGTGATTACTCGGGAACGGCTCGTAGGATTTTTAGTGTATTTTTCAGGAAAAATCAGCAACGCTTTTTTTGGCCAATTTGGAGAAGGTGTGATTACTCGGGAACGGCTCGTAAGATTTTTAGTGTATTTTCCAGGAAAAATCAGCAACGCTTTTTTTTGCCAATTTGGAGAAAGTGTGATTACTCCGGAACGGCTCGTAAGATTTTTAGTGTATTTTCCAGGAAAAATGTGCAACGCTTTTTTTTCTAATTTGGAGAAGGTGTGATTACTCGGGAACGGCTCGTAGGTTTTTTAGTGTATTTTCCAGGAAAAATCAGCAAGGTTTTTTTTTGGCCAATTTGGAGAAGGTGTGATTACTCGGGAACGGCTCGTAGGTTTTTTAGTGTATTTTCCAGGAAAAATCAGCAACGCTTTTTTTTCTAATTTGGAGAAGATGGGATTACTCGGGAACGGCTCGTAGGTTTTTTAGTGTATTTTCCAGGAAAAATCAGCAAGGTTTTTTTTTGGCCAATTTGGAGAAGGTGTGATTACTCGGGAACGGCTCGTAGGTTTTTTAGTGTATTTTCCAGGAAAAATCAGCAACGCTTTTTTTTCTAATTTGGAGAAGATGGGATTACTCGGGAACGGCTCGTAGGTTTTTTAGTGTATTTTTCAGGAAAAATCAGCAACGCTTTTTTTGGCCAATTTGGAGAAGGTGTGATTACTCGGAAACGGCTCGTAAGATTTTTAGTGTATTTTCCAGGAAAAATCAGCAACGCTTTTTTTGGCCAATTTGGAGAAGGTGTGATTACTCGGGAACGGCTCATAAAATTTTTAGTGTATTTTCCAGGAAAAATCAGCAACGCTTTTTTTGGCCAATTTGGAGAAGGTGTGATTACTCGGGAACGGCTCGTAGGATTTTTAGTGTATTTTCCAGGAAAAATCAGCAACGCTTTTTTTTGGCCAATTTGGAGAAGATGGGATTACTCGGGAACGGCTCATAAAATTTTTAGTGTATTTTCCAGGAAAAATCAGCAACGCTTTTTTTGGCCAATTTGGAGAAGATGGGATTACTCGGGAACGGCTCGTAGGTTTTTTAGTGTATTTTCCAGGAAAAATCAGCAAGGTTTTTTTTTGGCCAATTTGGAGAAGGTGTGATTACTCGGGAACGGCTCGTAGGTTTTTTAGTGTATTTTCCAGGAAAAATCAGCAACGCTTTTTTTTCTAATTTGGAGAAGATGGGATTACTCGGGAACGGCTCGTAGGTTTTTTAGTGTATTTTTCAGGAAAAATCAGCAACGCTTTTTTTGGCCAATTTGGAGAAGGTGTGATTACTCGGAAACGGCTCGTAAGATTTTTAGTGTATTTTCCAGGAAAAATCAGCAACGCTTTTTTTGGCCAATTTGGAGAAGGTGTGATTACTCGGGAACGGCTCATAAAATTTTTAGTGTATTTTCCAGGAAAAATCAGCAACGCTTTTTTTGGCCAATTTGGAGAAGGTGTGATTACTCGGGAACGGCTCGTAGGTTTTTTAGTGTATTTTCCAGGAAAAATCAGCAACGCTTTTTTTTCTAATTTGGAGAAGATGGGATTACTCGGGAACGGCTCGTAGGTTTTTTAGTGTATTTTCCAGGAAAAATCAGCAAGGTTTTTTTTTGGCCAATTTGGAGAAGGTGTGATTACTCGGGAACGGCTCGTAGGTTTTTTAGTGTATTTTCCAGGAAAAATCAGCAACGCTTTTTTTTCTAATTTGGAGAAGATGGGATTACTCGGGAACGGCTCGTAGGTTTTTTAGTGTATTTTTCAGGAAAAATCAGCAACGCTTTTTTTGGCCAATTTGGAGAAGGTGTGATTACTCGGAAACGGCTCGTAGGATTTTTAGTGTATTTTCCAGGAAAAATCAACAACGCTTTTTTTGGCCAATTTGGAGAAGGTGTGATTACTCGGGAACGGCTCGTAGGATTTTTAGTGTATTTTCCAGGAAAAATCAGCAACGCTTTTTTTTGGCCAATTTGGAGAAGATGGGATTACTCGGGAACGGCTCATAAAATTTTTAGTGTATTTTCCAGGAAAAATCAGCAACGCTTTTTTTTGGCCAATTTGGAGAAGGTGTGATTACTCGGGAACGGCTCGTAGGATTTTTAGTGTATTTTCCAGGAAAAATCAACAACGCTTTTTTTGGCCAATTTGGAGAAGGTGTGATTACTCGGAAACGGCTCGTAAGATTTTTAGTGTATTTTCCAGGAAAAATCAGCAACGCTTTTTTTGGCCAATTTGGAGAAGATGGGATTACTCGGGAACGGCTCATAAAATTTTTAATATATTTTCCAGGAAAAATCAGCAACACTTTTTTTGGCCAATTTGGAGAAGGTGTGATTACTCGGGAACGGCTCATAAAATTTTTAATGTATTTTCCAGGAAAATCAGCAACGCTTTTTTTGGCCAATTTGGAGAAGGTGTGATTACTCGGGAACGGCTCGTAGGATTTTAAGTGTATTTTCCAGGAAAAATCAGCAACGCTTTTTTTCTAATTTGGAGAAGATGGGATTACTCGGGAACGGCTCGTAGGTTTTTTAGTGTATTTTCCAGGAAAAATCAGCAACGCTTTTTTTTGGCCAATTTGGAGAAGATGGGATTACTCGGGAACGGCTCGTAGGATTTTTGATGTTTTTTCCAGGAAAAATCAGCAACGCTTTTTTTTGGCCAATTTGGAGAAGATGGGATTACTCGGGAACGGCTCGTAGGTTTTTTAGTGTATTTTCCAGGAAAAATCAGCAACGCTTTTTTTGGCCAATTTGGAGAAGGTGTGATTACTCGGGAACGGCTCATAAAATTTTTAATATATTTTCCAGGAAAAATCAGCAACACTTTTTTTGGCCAATTTGGAGAAGGTGTGATTACTCGGGAACGGCTCGTAGGATTTTTAGTGTAATTTCCAGGAAAAATCAACAACGCTTTTTTTTGGCCAATTTGGAGAAGGTGTGATTACTCGGGAACGGCTCGTAGGTTTTTGAGAGTATTTTCCAGGAAAAATCAGCAACGCTTTTTTTTGGCCAATTTGGAGAAGGTGTGATTACTCGGGAACGGCTCGTAAGATTTTTGATGTTTTTTCCAGGAAAAATCAGCAACGCTTTTTTGGCCAATTCGGAGAAGGTGTGATTACTCGGGAACGGCTCGTAGGATTTTAAGTGTAATTTCCAGGAAAAATCAACAACGCTTTTTTTTGCCAATTTGGAGAAGGTGTGATTACTCGGGAACGGCTCGTAGTAAGATTTTTAGTGTATTTTCCAGGAAAAATCAGCAACACTTTTTTTGGCCAATTTGGAGAAGGTGTGATTACTCGGGAACAGCTCGTAAGATTTTTAATATATTTTCCAGGAAAAATCAGCAACGCTTTTTTTTGGCCAATTTGGAGAAGGTGTGATTACTCGGAAACGGCTCGTAAGATTTTTAGTGTATTTTCCAGGAAAAATCAACAACGCTTTTTTTGGCCAATTTGGAGAAGGTGTGATTACTCGGGAACGGCTCGTAAGATTTTTAGTGTATTTTCCAGAAAAAATCAGCAACGCTTTTTTTGCCAATTTGGAGAAGGTGTGATTACTCGGGAACTGCTCGTAGGATTTTTAGTGTATTTTCCAGGAAAAATCAGCAACGCTTTTTTTGGCCAATTTGGAGAAGGTGTGATTACTCGGGAACGGCTCGTAAGATTTTTAGTGTATTTTCCAGGAAAAATCAGCAACACTTTTTTTGGCCAATTTGGGGAAGGTGTGATTACTCGGGAACGGCTCGTAGGTTTTTTTAGTGTATTTTCCAGGAAAAATCAGCAACGCTTTTTTTTGGCCAATTTGGAGAAGGTGTGATTACTCGGGAACGGCTCGTAAGATTTTTGATGTTTTTTCCAGGAAAAATCAGCAACGCTTTTTTTTCTAATTTGGAGAAGGTGTGATTACTCGGGAACGGCTCGTAGGATTTTTAGTGTATTTTCCAGGAAAAATCAGCAACGCTTTTTTTGGCCAATTTGGAGAAGGTGTGATTACTCGGGAACGGCTCGTAGGATTTTTGATGTTTTTTCCAGGAAAAATCAGCAACGCTTTTTTTGGCCAATTTGGAGAAGGTGTGATTACTCGGGAACGGCTCGTAGGATTTTTAGTGTATTTTCCAGGAAAAATCAGCAAGGTTTTTTTTTGGCCAATTTGGAGAAGGTGTGATTACTCGGGAACGGCTTATAAAATTTTTAATATATTTTCCAGGAAAAATCAGCAACGCTTTTTTTTGGCCAATTTGGAGAAGGTGTGATTACTCGGAAACGGCTCGTAAGATTTTTAGTGTATTTTCCAGGAAAAATCAGCAACGCTTTTTTTTTTCGCCAATTTGGAGAAGGTGTGATTACTCGGGAACGGCTCGTAGGATTTTTGATGTTTTTTCCAGGAAAAATCAGCAACGCTTTTTTTTTGCCAATTTGGAGAAGGTGTGATTACTCGGGAACGGCTCGTAGGATTTTTAGTGTATTTTCCAGGAAAAATCAGCAACGCTTTTTTTTCTAATTTGGAGAAGGTGTGATTACTCGGGAACGGCTCGTAGGATTTTTAGTGTATTTTCCAGGAAAAATCAACAACGTTTTTTTTGGCCAATTCGGAGAAGATGGGATTACTCGGGAACGGCTCGTTGGTTTTTAGTGTATTTTCCAGGAAAAATCAACAACGCTTTTTTTGGCCAATTTGGAGATGGTGTGATTACTCGGGAACTGCTCGTAGGATTTTTAGTGTATTTTCCAGGAAAAATCAACAACGCTTTTTTTTGGCCAATTTGGAGAAGATGGGATTACTCGGGAACTGCTCGTAGGTTTTTTAGTGTATTTTCCAGGAAAAATCAGCAACGCTTTTTTTTTGGCCAATTTGGAGAAGGTGTGATTACTCGGGAACGGCTCGTAGGTTTTTTAGTGTATTTTCCAGGAAAAATCAGCAACGCTTTTTTTGGCCAATTTGGAGAAGGTGTGATTACTCGGGAACGGCTCGTAGGATTTTTAGTGTATTTTCCAGGAAAAATCAACAACGCTTTTTTTGGCCAATTTGGAGAAAATGGGATTACTCGGGAACGGCTCGTAGGTTTTTTAATATATTTTCCAGGAAAAATCAGCAACGCTTTTTTTGGCCAATTTGGAGAAGGTGTGATTACTCGGGAACTGCTCGTAGGATTTTTAGTGTATTTTCCAGGAAAAATCAACAACGCTTTTTTTGGCCAATTTGGAGAAGGTGGGATTACTCGGAAACGGCTCGTAAGATTTTTGATGTTTTTTCCAGGAAAAATCAGCAACGCTTTTTTTGGCCAATTTGGAGAAGGTGTGATTACTCGGGAACGGCTCGTAGGTTTTTTAGTGTATTTTCCAGGAAAAATCAGCAACGCTTTTTTTTGGCCAATTTGGAGAAGGTGTGATTACTCGGGAACGGCTCGTAAGATTTTTGATGTTTTTTCCAGGAAAAATCAGCAACGCTTTTTTTGGCCAATTTGGAGAAGGTGTGATTACTCGGGAACGGCTCGTAAGATTTTTGATGTATTTTCCAGGAAAAATCAGCAACGCTTTTTTTGGCCAATTTGGAGAAGGTGTGATTACTCGGGAACGGCTCATAAAATTTTTAATATATTTTCCAGGAAAAATCAGCAACGCTTTTTTTTTGCTAATTTGGAGAAGATGGGATTACTCGGGAACGGCTCGTAGGTTTTTTAGTGTATTTTCCAGGAAAAATGTGCAACGCTTTTTTTGGCCAATTTGGAGAAGGTGTGATTACTCGGGAACGGCTCGTAAGATTTTTGATGTTTTTTCCAGGAAAAATCAACAACGCTTTTTTTTGGCCAATTTGGAGAAGGTGTGATTACTCGGGATCGGCTCGTAAGATTTTTAGTGTATTTTCCAGGAAAAATCAGCAACGCTTTTTTTGGCCAATTTGGAGAAGGTGTGATTACTCGGGAACGGCTCGTAGGTTTTTTAGTGTATTTTCCAGGAAAAATCAGCAACGCTTTTTTTTTGCCAATTTGGAGAAGGTGTGATTACTCGGGAACGGCTCGTAAGATTTTTGATGTTTTTTCCAGGAAAAATCAGCAACGCTTTTTTTGGCCAATTTGGAGAAGGTGTGATTACTCGGAAACGGCTCGTAAGATTTTTAGTGTATTTTCCAGGAAAAATCAACAACGCTTTTTTTTGGCCAATTTGGAGAAGGTGTGATTACTCGGGAACGGCTCATAAAATTTTTAATATATTTTCCAGGAAAAATCAGCAACGCTTTTTTTGGCCAATTTGGAGAAGGTGTGATTACTCGGGAACGGCTCGTAAGATTTTTAGTGTATTTTCCAGGAAAAATCAGCAACGCTTTTTTTTCTAATTTGGAGAAGATGGGATTACTCAGGAACGGTTCGTAGGTTTTTTAGTGTATTTTCCAGGAAAAATCAGCAACGATTTTTTTTCTAATTTGGAGAAGATGCGATTACTCCGGAACGGCTCGTAAGATTTTTAGTGTATTTTCCAGGAAAAATCAGCAACGCTTTTTTTTGCTAATTTGGAGAAAGTGTGATTACTCGGGAACGGCTCCTAAGATTTTTAGTGTATTTTCCAGGAAAAATCAGCAACGCTTTTTTTTGGCCAATTTGGAGAAGATGGGATTACTCGGGAACGGCTCGTAGGATTTTTAGTGTATTTTCCAGGAAAAATCAGCAACGCTTTTTTTGGCCAATTTGGAGAAGGTGTGATTACTCGGGAACGGCTCGTAGGATTTTTAGTGTATTTTCCAGGAAAAATCAGCAACGCTTTTTTTGGCCAATTTGGAGAAGGTGTGATTACTCGGGAACGGCTCATAAGATTTTTGATGTTTTTTCCAGGAAAAATCACCAACGCTTTTTTTTTGCCAATTTGGAGAAGGTGTGATTACTCGGGAACGGCTCATAAGATTTTTAGTGTATTTTCCAGGAAAAATCAGCAACACTTTTTTTTGCCAATTTGGAGAAGGTGTGATTACTCGGGAACGGCTCATAAGATTTTTAGTGTATTTTCCAGGAAAAATCAGCAACACTTTTTTTGGCCAATTTGGAGAAGGTGTGATTACTCGGGAACGGCTCGTAGGTTTTTTAGTGTATTTTCCAGGAAAAATCAACAACGCTTTTTTTGGCCAATTTGGAGACGGTGTGATTACTCGGGAACGGCTCGTAGGATTTTTAGTGTATTTTCCAGGAAAAATCAACAACGCTTTTTTTTTGCCAATTTGGAGAAGGTGTGATTACTCGGGAACGGCTCGTAGGTTTTTTAGTGTATTTTTCAGGAAAAATCAGCAACGCTTTTTTTTCTAATTTGGAGAAGGTGTGATTACTCGGGAACGGCTCGTAGGATTTTTAGTGTATTTTCCAGGAAAAATCAGCAACGCTTTTTTTTGCCAATTTGGAGAAGGTGTGATTACTCGGGAACGGCTCGTAAGATTTTTAGTGTTTTTTCCAGGAAAAATCAGCAACGCTTTTTTTGGCCAATTTGGAGAAGGTGTGATTACTCGGGAACGGCTCGTAGGATTTTTAGTGTATTTTCCAGGAAAAATCAGCAACGCTTTTTTTTGCCAATTTGGAGAAAGTGTGATTACTCCGGAACGGCTCGTAAGATTTTTAGTGTATTTTCCAGGAAAAATGTGCAACGCTTTTTTTTGCCAATTTGGAGAAGGTGTGATTACTCGGGAACGGCTCGTAGGATTTTAAGTGTATTTTCCAGGAAAAATTAGCAACGCTTTTTTTTTGCCAATTTGGAGAAGGTGTGATTACTCGGGAACGGCTCGTAAGATTTTTAGTGTATTTTCCAGGAAAAATCAGCAACGCTTTTTTTGGCCAATTTGAAGAAGGTGTGATTACTCGGGGACGGCTCGTAAGATTTTTAGTGTATTTTCCAGGAAAAATCAGCAACGCTTTTTTTTTGTCCAATTTGGAGAAGGTGTGATTACTCGGGAACGGCTCGTAAGATTTTTAGTGTATTTTCCAGGAAAAATGTGCAACGCTTTTTTTGGCCAATTTGGAGAAGGTGTGATTACTCGGGAACGGCTCGTAGGATTTTTAGTGTATTTTCCAGGAAAAATCAGCAACGCTTTTTTTTCTAATTTGGAGAAGATGGGATTACTCGGGAACGGCTCATAAAATTTTTAGTGTATTTTCCAGGAAAAATCAGCAACGCTTTTTTTTTGCCAATTTGGAGAAGGTGTGATTACTCGGGAACGGCTCATAAAATTTTTAATATATTTTCCAGGAAAAATCAGCAACGCTTTTTTTTGCCAATTTGGAGAAGGTGTGATTACTCGGGAACGGCTCGTAAGATTTTTAGTGTTTTTTCCAGGAAAAATCAGCAACGCTTTTTTTTGGCCAATTTGGAGAAGGTGTGATTACTCGGGAACGGCTCGTAAGATTTTTAGTGTATTTTCCAGGAAAAATCAGCAACGCTTTTTTTGGCCAATTTGGAGAAGGTGTGATTACTCGGGAACGGCTCGTAGGATTTTTAGTGTTTTTTCCAGGAAAAATCAGCAACACTTTTTTTGGCCAATTTGGAGAAGGTGTGATTACTCGGGAACGGCTCGTAAGATTTTTAGTGTATTTTCCAGGAAAAATCAGCAACGCTTTTTTTTTGCCAATTTGGAGAAGATGGGATTACTCGGGAACGGCTCGTAAGATTTTTAGTGTATTTTCCAGGAAAAATCAGCAACGCTTTTTTTGGCCAATTTGGAGAAGGTGTGATTACTCGGGAACTGCTCGTAGGATTTTTGATGTTTTTTCCAGGAAAAATCAGCAACGCTTTTTTTGGCCAATTTGGAGAAGGTGTGATTACTCGGGAACGGCTCGTAGGATTTTTAGTGTATTTTCCAGGAAAAATCAACAACGCTTTTTTTGGCCAATTTGGAGAAGGTGTGATTACTCGGGAACGGCTCGTAAGATTTTTGATGTATTTTCCAGGAAAAATCAGCAACGCTTTTTTTTCTAATTTGGAGAAGATGGGATTACTCGGGAACGGCTCGTAGGTTTTTTAGTGTATTTTCCAGGAAAAATGTGCAACGCTTTTTTTTTTCTAATTTGGAGAAGGTGTGATTACTCGGGAACGGCTCGTAGGTTTTTTAGTGTATTTTCCAGGAAAAATCAGCAACGCTTTTTTTTGGCCAATTTGGAGAAGGTGTGATTACTCGGGAACGGCTCGTAAGATTTTTAGTGTATTTTCCAGGAAAAATCAGCAACGCTTTTTTTGGCCAATTTGGAGAAGGTGTGATTACTCGGGAACGGCTCGTAGGATTTTTAGTGTTTTTTCCAGGAAAAATCAGCAACACTTTTTTTGGCCAATTTGGAGAAGGTGTGATTACTCGGGAACGGCTCGTAAGATTTTTAATATATTTTCCAGGAAAAATCAGCAACGCTTTTTTTGGCCAATTTGGAGAAGGTGTGATTACTCGGGAACGGCTCGTAAGATTTTTAGTGTATTTTCCAGGAAAAATCAGCAACGCTTTTTTTGGCCAATTTGGAGAAGGTGTGATTACTCGGGAACGGCTCGTAGGATTTTTAGTGTATTTTCCAGGAAAAATCAGCAACGCTTTTTTTTGCCAATTTGGAGAAGGTGTGATTACTCGGGAACGGCTCGTAGGATTTTTAGTGTATTTTCAAGGAAAAATCAGCAACGCTTTTTTTGGCCAATTTGGAGAAGCTGTGATTACTCGGGAACGGCTCGTAGGATTTTTAGTGTATTTTCCAGGAAAAATCAGCAACGCTTTTTTTGGCCAATTTGGAGAAGATGGGATTACTCGGGAACTGCTCGTAGGATTTTTAGTGTATTTTCCAGGAAAAATCAACAACGCTTTTTTTTGGCCAATTTGGAGAAGATGGGATTACTCGGGAACGGCTCATAAAATTTTTAATATATTTTCCAGGAAAAATCAGCAACGCTTTTTTTGGCCAATTTGGAGAAGGTGTGATTACTCGGGAACGGCTCGTAAGATTTTTAGTGTATTTTCCAGGAAAAATCAGCAACGCTTTTTTTTTTGCCAATTTGGAGAAGCTGTGATTACTCGGGAACGGCTCGTAGGATTTTTGATGTTTTTTCCAGGAAAAATCAGCAACGCTTTTTTTTCTAATTTGGAGAAGATGGGATTACTCGGGAACGGCTCGTAGGTTTTTAAGTGTATTTTTCAGGAAAAATCAGCAACGCTTTTTTTGGCCAATTTGGAGAAGGTGTGATTACTCGGGAACGGCTCGTAAGATTTTTGATGTTTTTTCCAGGAAAAATCAGCAACGCTTTTTTTGGCCAATTTGGAGAAGGTGTGATTACTCGGGAACGGCTCGTAAGATTTTTGATGTTTTTTCCAGGAAAAATCAGCAACGCTTTTTTTGGCCAATTTGGAGATGGTGTGATTACTCGGGAACGGCTCGTAGGATTTTTAGTGTATTTTCCAGGAAAAATCAACAACGCTTTTTTTTGGCCAATTTGGAGAAGGTGTGATTACTCGGGAACGGCTCGTAGGTTTTTTAGTGTATTTTCCAGGAAAAATCAGCAACGCTTTTTTTGGCCAATTTGGAGAAGGTGTGATTACTCGGGAATGGCTCGTAGGATTTTTAGTGTATTTTCCAGGAAAAATCAGCAACGCTTTTTTTGGCCAATTTGGAGAAGGTGTGATTACTCGGGAACGGCTCGTAAGATTTTTAGTGTATTTTCCAGGAAAAATCAGCAACGCTTTTTTTTCTAATTTGGAGAAGATGGGATTATTTGGGAACGGCTCGTAGGTTTTTTAGTGTATTTTCCAGGAAAAATGTGCAACGCTTTTTTTGGCCAATTTGGAGAAGGTGTGATTACTCGGGAACGGCTCGTAGGATTTTTAGTGTATTTTCCAGGAAAAATCAGCAACGCTTTTTTTGGCCAATTTGGAGATGGTGTGATTACTCGGGAACGGCTCGTAGGATTTTTAGTGTATTTTCCAGGAAAAATCAGCAACGCTTTTTTTTCTAATTTGGAGAAGATGGGATTACTCGGGAACGGCTCGTAGGTTTTTTAGTGTATTTTTCAGGAAAAATCAGCAACGCTTTTTTTGGCCAATTTGGAGAAGGTGTGATTACTCGGGAACGGCTCGTAAGATTTTTGATGTTTTTTCCAGGAAAAATCAGCAACGCTTTTTTTGGCCAATTTGGAGAAGGTGTGATTACTCGGGAACGGCTCGTAAGATTTTTGATGTTTTTTCCAGGAAAAATCAGCAACGCTTTTTTTGGCCAATTTGGAGATGGTGTGATTACTCGGGAACGGCTCGTAGGATTTTTAGTGTATTTTCCAGGAAAAATCAACAACGCTTTTTTTTGGCCAATTTGGAGAAGGTGTGATTACTCGGGAACGGCTCGTAGGTTTTTTAGTGTATTTTCCAGGAAAAATCAGCAACGCTTTTTTTGGCCAATTTGGAGAAGGTGTGATTACTCGGGAATGGCTCGTAGGATTTTTAGTGTATTTTCCAGGAAAAATCAGCAACGCTTTTTTTGGCCAATTTGGAGAAGGTGTGATTACTCGGGAACGGCTCGTAAGATTTTTAGTGTATTTTCCAGGAAAAATCAGCAACGCTTTTTTTTCTAATTTGGAGAAGATGGGATTACTCGGGAACGGCTCGTAGGTTTTTTAGTGTATTTTCCAGGAAAAATGTGCAACGCTTTTTATGGCCAATTTGGAGAAGGTGTGATTACTCGGGAACGGCTCGTAGGATTTTTAGTGTATTTTCCAGGAAAAATCAGCAACGCTTTTTTTGGCCAATTTGGAGAAGGTGTGATTACTCGGGAACGGCTCGTAGGTTTTTTAGTGTATTTTCCAGGAAAAATCAGCAACGCTTTTTTTTGCCAATTTGGAGAAAGTGTGATTACTCCGGAACGGCTCGTAAGATTTTTAGTGTTTTTTCCAGGAAAAATCAACAACGCTTTTTTTGGCCAATTTGGAGAAGGTGTGATTACTCGGGAACGGCTCGTAGGATTTTTAGTGTATTTTCCAGGAAAAATCAACAACGCTTTTTTTTGCCAATTTGGAGAAGGTGTGATTACTCGGGAACGGCTCGTAGGTTTTTTAGTGTATTTTCCAGGAAAAATCAGCAACGCTTTTTTTTTTGCCAATTTGGAGAAGGTGTGATTACTCGGGAACGGCTCGTAAGATTTTTGATGTTTTTTCCAGGAAAAATCAGCAACGCTTTTTTTTGGCCAATTTGGAGAAGGTGTGATTACTCGGAAACGGCTCGTAAGATTTTTAGTGTATTTTCCAGGAAAAATCAACAACGCTTTTTTTTTTGCCAATTTGGAGAAGGTGTGATTACTCGGGAACGGCTCATAAAATTTTTAATATATTTTCCAGGAAAAATCAGCAACGCTTTTTTTGGCCAATTTGGAGAAGGTGTGATTACTCGGGAACGGCTCGTAAGATTTTTAGTGTATTTTCCAGGAAAAATCAGCAACGCTTTTTTTTCTAATTTGGAGAAGATGGGATTACTCGGGAACGGCTCGTAGGTTTTTTAGTGTATTTTCCAGGAAAAATCAGCAACGCTTTTTTTTCTAATTTGGAGAAGATGGGATTACTCGGGAACGGCTCGTAGGATTTTTAGTGTAATTTCCAGGAAAAATCAACAACGCTTTTTTTGGCCAATTTGGAGAAGGTGTGATTATTCGGGAACGGCTCGTAGGATTTTTAGTGTAATTTCCAGGAAAAATCAACAACGCTTTTTTTGGCCAATTTGGAGAAGGTGTGATTACTCGGGAACGGCTCGTAGGATTTTTGATGTTTTTTCCAGGAAAAATCAGCAACGCTTTTTTTTGGCCAATTTGGAGAAGGTGTGATTACTCGGGAACGGCTCGTAAGATTTTTAGTGTATTTTCCAGGAAAAATCAGCAACGCTTTTTTTGGCCAATTTGGAGAAGGTGTGATTACTCGGGAACGGCTCGTAGGTTTTTTAGTGTATTTTCCAGGAAAAATCAGCAACGCTTTTTTTGGCCAATTTGGAGAAGGTGTGATTACTCGGGAACGGCTCGTAGGATTTTAAGTGTAATTTCCAGGAAAAATCAGCAACGCTTTTTTTGGCCAATTTGGAGAAGGTGTGATTACTCGGGAACGGCTCGTAGGTTTTTTAGTGTATTTTCCAGGAAAAATCAGCAACGCTTTTTTTTGGCCAATTTGGAGAAGGTGTGATTACTCGGGAACTGCTCGTAGGATTTTTAGTGTATTTTCCAGGAAAAATCAAAAACGCTTTTTTTTTGCCAATTTGGAGAAGGTGTGATTACTCGGAAACGGCTCGTAGGTTTTTTAGTGTATTTTCCAGGAAAAATCAGAAACGCTTTTTTTTCTAATTTGGAGAAGGTGTGATTACTCGGAAACGGCTCGTAGGTTTTTTAGTGTATTTTCCAGGAAAAATCAGCAACGCTTTTTTTTGGCCAATTTGGAGAAGGTGTGATTACTCGGGAACGGCTCGTAGGTTTTTTAGTGTATTTTCCAGGAAAAATCAGCAACGTTTTTTTTTGGCCAATTTGGAGAAGATGGGATTACTCGGGAACGGCTCGTAAGATTTTTAGTGTATTTTTCAGGAAAAATCAACAACGCTTTTTTTTTGGCCAATTTGGAGAAGGTGTGATTACTCGGAAACGGCTCGTAGGTTTTTTAGTGTATTTTCCAGGAAAAATCAGCAACGCTTTTCTTTCTAATTTGGAGAAGGTGTGATTACTCGGAAACGGCTCGTAGGTTTTTTAGTGTATTTTCCAGGAAAAATCAGCAACGCTTTTTTTGGCCAATTTGGAGAAGGTGTGATTACTCGGGAACGGCTCGTAGGATTTTTGATGTTTTTTCCAGGAAAAATCAGCAAAGCTTTTTTTTGGCCAATTTGGAGAAGGTGTGATTACTCGGGAACGGCTCGTAGGTTTTTTAGTGTATTTTCCAGGAAAAATCAGCAACGCTTTTTTTTGGCCAATTTGGAGAAGGTGTGATTACTCGGGAACGCCTCGTAAGATTTTTAGTGTATTTTCCAGGAAAAATCAGCAACGCTTTTATTTGGCCAATTTGGAGAAGATGGGATTACTCGGGAACGGCTCGTAAGATTTTTGATGTTTTTTCCAGGAAAAATCAGCAACGCTTTTTTTCTAATTTGGAGAAGGTGTGATTACTCGGAAACGGCTCGTAGGTTTTTTAGTGTATTTTCCAGGAAAAATCAGCAACGCTTTTTTTTGGCCAATTTGGAGAAGGTGTGATTACTCGGGAACGGCTCGTAGGTTTTTTAGTGTATTTTCCAGGAAAAATCAGCAACGTTTTTTTTTGGCCAATTTGGAGAAGATGGGATTACTCGGGAACGGCTCGTAAGATTTTTAGTGTATTTTCCAGGAAAAATCAACAACGCTTTTTTTTGGCCAATTTGGAGAAGGTGTGATTACTCGGGAACGGCTCGTAGGATTTTTGATGTTTTTTCCAGGAAAAATCAACAACGCTTTTTTTTGCCAATTTGGAGAAGGTGTGATTACTCGGGAACGGCTCATAAAATTTTTAATATATTTTCCAGGAAAAATCAGCAACGCTTTTTTTTCTAATTTGGAGAAGGTGTGATTACTCGGAAACGGCTCGTAGGATTTTTAGTGTATTTTCCAGGAAAAATCAGCAAGGTTTTTTTTTGCCCAATTTGGAGAAGGTGTGATTACTCGGGAACGGCTCGTAAGATTTTTAGTGTATTTTCCAGGAAAAATCAACAACCCTTTTTTTTGGCCAATTTGGAGAAGGTGTGATTACTCGGAAACGGCTCATAAAATTTTTAATATATTTTCCAGGAAAAATCAGCAACGCTTTTTTTCTAATTTGGAGAAGGTGTGATTACTCGGAAACGGCTCGTAGGATTTTTAGTGTATTTTCCAGGAAAAATCAGCAAGGTTTTTTTTTGGCCAATTTGGAGAAGGTGTGATTACTCGGGAACGGCTCGTAAGATTTTTAGTGTATTTTCCAGGAAAAATCAACAACGCTTTTTTTTGGCCAATTTGGAGAAGGTGTGATTACTCGGAAACGGCTCGTAGGTTTTTTAGTGTATTTTCCAGGAAAAATCAGCAACGCTTTTTTTTCTAATTTGGAGAAGGTGTGATTACTCGGGAACGGGTCGTAGGATTTTAAGTGTATTTTCCAGGAAAAATCAACAACGCTTTTTTTTGCCAATTTGGAGAAGGTGTGATTACTCGGGAACGGCTCGTAGGATTTTTAGTGTATTTTCCAGGAAAAATCAGCAACGCTTTTTTTTGGCCAATTTGGAGAAGGTGTGATTACTCGGGAACGGCTCGTAGGATTTTTAGTGTATTTTTCAGGAAAAATCAGCAACGCTTTTTTTTGCCAATTTGGAGAAGGTGTGATTACTCGGGAACGGCTCGTAGGATTTTAAGTGTAATTTCCAGGAAAAATCAGCAACGCTTTTTTTTGGCCAATTTGGAGAAGGTGTGATTACTCCGGAACGGCTCGTAGGATTTTTAGTGTATTTTCCAGGAAAAATCAACAACGCTTTTTTTCTAATTTGGAGAAGGTGTGATTACTCGGGAACGGCTCGTAGGATTTTTAGTGTATTTTCCAGGAAAAATCAGCAACGCTTTTTTTGGCCAATTTGGAGAAGGTGTGATTACTCGGGAACGGCTCGTAGGATTTTTAGTGTATTTTCCAGGAAAAATCAGCAACGCTTTTTTTGGCCAATTTGGAGAAGGTGTGATTACTCGGGAACGGCTCGTAGGATTTTTAGTGTAATTTCCAGGAAAAATCAACAACGCTTTTTTTGTGCCAATTTGGAGAAGGTGTGATTACTCGGGAACGGCTCGTAGGTTTTTTAGTGTATTTTCCAGGAAAAATCAGCAACGCTTTTTTTTGGCCAATTTGGAGAAGATGGGATTACTCGGGAACGGCTCGTAGGTTTTTTAGTGTATTTTCCAGGAAAAATGTGCAACGCTTTTTTTGGCCAATTTGGAGAAGATGGGATTACTCGGGAACGGCTCGTAGGTTTTTTAGTGTATTTTCCAGGAAAAATCAGCAACGCTTTTTTTTCTAATTTGGAGAAGGTGTGATTACTCGGGAACGGCTCGTAGGATTTTTAGTGTATTTTCCAGGAAAAATCAGCAACGCTTTTTTTGGCCAATTTGGAGAAGGTGTGATTACTCGGGAACGGCTCGTAGGTTTTTTAGTGTATTTTCCAGGAAAAATCAGCAACGCTTTTTTTTGCCAATTTGGAGAAAGTGTGATTACTCCGGAACGGCTCGTAAGATTTTTAGTGTTTTTTCCAGGAAAAATCAACAACGCTTTTTTTGGCCAATTTGGAGAAGGTGTGATTACTCGGGAACGGCTCGTAGGATTTTTAGTGTATTTTCCAGGAAAAATCAACAACGCTTTTTTTTGCCAATTTGGAGAAGGTGTGATTACTCGGGAACGGCTCGTAGGTTTTTTAGTGTATTTTCCAGGAAAAATCAGCAACGCTTTTTTTTTGCCAATTTGGAGAAGGTGTGATTACTCGGGAACGGCTCGTAAGATTTTTGATGTTTTTTCCAGGAAAAATCAGCAACGCTTTTTTTGGCCAATTTGGAGAAGGTGTGATTACTCGGAAACGGCTCGTAAGATTTTTAGTGTATTTTCCAGGAAAAATCAACAACGCTTTTTTTTGGCCAATTTGGAGAAGGTGTGATTACTCGGGAACGGCTCATAAAATTTTTAATATATTTTCCAGGAAAAATCAGCAACGCTTTTTTTGGCCAATTTGGAGAAGGTGTGATTACTCGGGAACGGCTCGTAAGATTTTTAGTGTATTTTCCAGGAAAAATCAGCAACGCTTTTTTTTCTAATTTGGAGAAGATGGGATTACTCGGGAACGGCTCGTAGGTTTTTTAGTGTATTTTCCAGGAAAAATCAGCAACGCTTTTTTTTCTAATTTGGAGAAGATGGGATTACTCGGGAACGGCTCGTAGGATTTTTAGTGTAATTTCCAGGAAAAATCAACAACGCTTTTTTTGGCCAATTTGGAGAAGGTGTGATTACTCGGGAACGGCTCGTAGGATTTTTAGTGTAATTTCCAGGAAAAATCAACAACGCTTTTTTTGGCAAATTTGGAGAAGGTGTGATTACTCGGGAACGGCTCGTAGGATTTTTGATGTTTTTTCCAGGAAAAATCAGCAACGCTTTTTTTTGGCCAATTTGGAGAAGGTGTGATTACTCGGGAACGGCTCGTAAGATTTTTAGTGTATTTTCCAGGAAAAATCAGCAACGCTTTTTTTGGCCAATTTGGAGAAGGTGTGATTACTCGGGAACGGCTCGTAGGTTTTTTAGTGTATTTTCCAGGAAAAATCAGCAACGCTTTTTTTTGGCCAATTTGGAGAAGGTGTGATTACTCGGGAACGGCTCGTAGGATTTTAAGTGTAATTTCCAGGAAAAATCAGCAACGCTTTTTTTGGCCAATTTGGAGAAGGTGTGATTACTCGGGAACGGCTCGTAGGTTTTTTAGTGTATTTTCCAGGAAAAATCAGCAACGCTTTTTTTTGGCCAATTTGGAGAAGGTGTGATTACTCGGGAACTGCTCGTAGGATTTTTAGTGTATTTTCCAGGAAAAATCAACAACGCTTTTTTTGGCCAATTTGGAGAAGGTGTGATTACTCGGAAACGGCTCGTAGGTTTTTTAGTGTATTTTCCAGGAAAAATCAGCAACGCTTTTTTTTCTAATTTGGAGAAGGTGTGATTACTCGGAAACGGCTCGTAGGTTTTTTAGTGTATTTTCCAGGAAAAATCAGCAACGCTTTTTTTTGGCCAATTTGGAGAAGGTGTGATTACTCGGGAACGGCTCGTAGGTTTTTTAGTGTATTTTCCAGGAAAAATCAGCAACGTTTTTTTTTGGCCAATTTGGAGAAGATGGGATTACTCGGGAACGGCTCGTAAGATTTTTAGTGTATTTTCCAGGAAAAATCAACAACGCTTTTTTTTTGCCAATTTGGAGAAGGTGTGATTACTCGGAAACGGCTCGTAGGTTTTTTAGTGTATTTTCCAGGAAAAATCAGCAACGCTTTTTTTTCTAATTTGGAGAAGGTGTGATTACTCGGAAACGGCTCGTAGGTTTTTTAGTGTATTTTCCAGGAAAAATCAGCAACGCTTTTTTTGGCCAATTTGGAGAAGGTGTGATTACTCGGGAACGGCTCGTAGGATTTTTGATGTTTTTTCCAGGAAAAATCAGCAACGCTTTTTTTTGGCCAATTTGGAGAAGGTGTGATTACTCGGGAACGGCTCGTAGGTTTTTTAGTGTATTTTCCAGGAAAAATCAGCAACGCTTTTTTTTGGCCAATTTGGAGAAGGTGTGATTACTCGGGAACGGCTCGTAAGATTTTTAGTGTATTTTCCAGGAAAAATCAGCAACGCTTTTTTTTGGCCAATTTGGAGAAGATGGGATTACTCGGGAACGGCTCGTAAGATTTTTGATGTTTTTTCCAGGAAAAATCAGCAACGCTTTTTTTCTAATTTGGAGAAGGTGTGATTACTCGGAAACGGCTCGTAGGTTTTTTAGTGTTTTTTCCAGGAAAAATCAGCAACGCTTTTTTTTTGCCAATTTGGAGAAGGTGTGATTACTCGGGAACGGCTCGTAGGTTTTTTAGTGTATTTTCCAGGAAAAATCAGCAACGCTTTTTTTTGGCCAATTTGGAGAAGATGGGATTACTCGGGAACGGCTCGTAAGATTTTTAGTGTATTTTCCAGGAAAAATCAACAACGCTTTTTTTTGCCAATTTGGAGAAGGTGTGATTACTCGGGAACGGCTCATAAAATTTTTAATATATTTTCCAGGAAAAATCAGCAACGCTTTTTTTTCTAATTTGGAGAAGGTGTGATTACTCGGAAACGGCTCGTAGGATTTTTAGTGTATTTTCCAGGAAAAATCAGCAAGGTTTTTTTTTGGCCAATTTGGAGAAGGTGTGATTACTCGGGAACGGCTCGTAAGATTTTTAGTGTATTTTCCAGGAAAAATCAACAACGCTTTTTTTTGGCCAATTTGGAGAAGGTGTGATTACTCGGGAACGGCTCGTAGGATTTTTGATGTTTTTTCCAGGAAAAATCAGCAAGGTTTTTTTTGGCCAATTTGGAGAAGATGGGATTACTCGGGAACGGCTCGTAAGATTTTTAGTGTATTTTCCAGGAAAAATCAACAACGCTTTTTTTTGGCCAATTTGGAGAAGGTGTGATTACTCGGGAACGGCTCGTAGGATTTTTGATGTTTTTTCCAGGAAAAATCAGCAACGCTTTTTTTTTGCCAATTTTGAGAAGGTGTGATTACTCGATAACGGCTCGTAGGTTTTTTAGTGTATTTTCCAGGAAAAATCAGCAACGCTTTTTTTTGGCCAATTTGGAGAAGATGGGATTACTCGGGAACGGCTCGTAGGTTTTTTAGTGTATTTTCCAGGAAAAATGTGCAACGCTTTTTTTGGCCAATTTGGAGAAGATGGGATTACTCGGGAACGGCTCGTAGGTTTTTTAGTGTATTTTCCAGGAAAAATCAGCAACGCTTTTTTTTCTAATTTGGAGAAGGTGTGATTACTCGGGAACGGCTCGTAGGATTTTTAGTGTATTTTCCAGGAAAAATCAGCAACGCTTTTTTTGGCCAATTTGGAGAAGGTGTGATTACTCGGGAACGGCTCGTAGGATTTTTAGTGTATTTTCCAGGAAAAATCAGCAACGCTTTTTTTGGCCAATTTGGAGAAGGTGTGATTACTCGGGAACTGCTCGTAAGATTTTTAGTGTATTTTCCAGGAAAAATCAACAACGCTTTTTTTGGCCAATTTGGAGAAGGTGTGATTACTCGGGAACGGCTCGTAGGATTTTTGATGTTTTTTCCAGGAAAAATCAGCAACGCTTTTTTTGGCCAATTTAGAGAAGATGGGATTACTCGGGAACGGCTCGTATGTTTTTTAGTGTATTTTCCAGGAAAAATGTGCAACGCTTTTTTTGGCCAATTTGGAGAAGGTGTGATTACTCGGGAACGGCTCGTAGGATTTTTAGTGTATTTTCCAGGAAAAATCAGCAACGCTTTTTTTTGCCAATTTGGAGAAGGTGTGATTACTCGGGAACGGCTCGTAGGATTTTTAGTGTATTTTCCAGGAAAAATCAGCAACGCTTTTTTTGGCCAATTTGGAGAAGGTGTGATTACTCGGGAACTGCTCGTAGGATTTTTAGTGTATTTTCCAGGAAAAATCAGCAACGCTTTTTTTTCTAATTTGGAGAAGGTGTAATTACTCGGGAACGGCTCGTAGGATTTTTAGTGTATTTTCCAGGAAAAATCAGCAACGCTTTTTTTTCTAATTTGGAGAAGGTGTGATTACTCGGGAACGGCTCGTAGGATTTTTGATGTTTTTTCCAGGAAAAATCAACAACGCTTTTTTTGGCCAATTTGGAGAAGATGGGATTACTCGGGAACGGCTCGTAGGTTTTTTTGTGTATTTTCCAGGAAAAATCAGCAACGCTTTTTTTGGCCAATTTGGAGAAGGTGTGATTACTCGGGAACGGCTCGTAGGTTTTTTAGTGTTGTTTCCAGGAAAAATCAGCAACGCTTTTTTTGGCCAATTTGGAGAAGGTGTGATTACTCGGGAACGGCTCGTAGGATTTTTAGTGTATTTTTCAGGAAAAATCACCAACGCTTTTTTTTGCCAATTTGGAGAAGGTGTGATTACTCGGGAACGGCTCGTAGGATTTTTAGTGTATTTTCCAGGAAAAATCAGCAACGCTTTTTTTGGCCAATTTGGAGAAGGTGTGATTACTCGGGAACGGCTCGTAGGATTTTTAGTGTATTTTCCAGGAAAAATCAGCAACGCTTTTTTTGGCCAATTTGGAGAAGGTGTGATTACTCGGGAACGACTCGTAGGTTTTTTAGTGTATTTTCCAGGAAAAATGTGCAACGCTTTTTTTGGCCAATTTGGAGAAGGTGTGATTACTCGGGAACGGCTCGTAGGATTTTTAGTGTATTTTCCAGGAAAAATCAACAACGCTTTTTTTGGCCAATTTGGAGAAGGTGTGATTACTCGGGAACGGCTCGTAGGATTTTTAGTGTATTTTCCAGGAAAAATCAACAACGCTTTTTTTGGCCAATTTGGAGAAGGTGTGATTACTCGGGAACGGCTCGTAGGTTTTTTAGTGTATTTTTCAGGAAAAATCAGCAACGCTTTTTTTTGCCAATTTGGAGAAGATGGGATTACTCGGGAACGGCTCGTAAGATTTTTGATGTTTTTTCCAGGAAAAATCAGCAACGCTTTTTTTGGCCAATTTGGAGAAGGTGTGATTACTCGGGAACGGCTCGTAGGATTTTTAGTGTATTTTTCAGGAAAAATCACCAACGCTTTTTTTTGCCAATTTGGAGAAGGTGTGATTACTCGGGAACGGCTCGTAGGATTTTTAGTGTATTTTCCAGGAAAAATCAGCAACGCTTTTTTTGGCCAATTTGGAGAAGGTGTGATTACTCGGGAACGGCTCGTAGGATTTTTAGTGTATTTTCCAGGAAAAATCAGCAACGCTTTTTTTGGCCAATTTGGAGAAGGTGTGATTACTCGGGAACGACTCGTAGGTTTTTTAGTGTATTTTCCAGGAAAAATGTGCAACGCTTTTTTTGGCCAATTTGGAGAAGGTGTGATTACTCGGGAACGGCTCGTAGGATTTTTAGTGTATTTTCCAGGAAAAATCAACAACGCTTTTTTTGGCCAATTTGGAGAAGGTGTGATTACTCGGGAACGGCTCGTAGGATTTTTAGTGTATTTTCCAGGAAAAATCAACAACGCTTTTTTTGGCCAATTTGGAGAAGGTGTGATTACTCGGGAACGGCTCGTAGGTTTTTTAGTGTATTTTTCAGGAAAAATCAGCAACGCTTTTTTTTGCCAATTTGGAGAAGATGGGATTACTCGGGAACGGCTCGTAAGATTTTTGATGTTTTTTCCAGGAAAAATCAGCAACGCTTTTTTTGGCCAATTTGGAGAAGGTGTGATTACTCGGGAACGGCTCGTAAGATTTTTGATGTTTTTTCCAGGAAAAATCAGCAACGCTTTTTTTGGCCAATTCGGAGACGGTGTGATTACTCGGAAACGGCTCGTAGGTTTTTTAGTGTATTTTCCAGGAAAAATCAGCAACGCTTTTTTTTGGCCAATTTGGAGAAGGTGTGATTACTCGGGAACGGCTCATAAAATTTTTGATGTATTTTCCAGGAAAAATCAACAACGCTTTTTTTTGGCCAATTTGGAGAAGGTGTGATTACTCGGGAACGGCTCGTAGGATTTTTAGTGTATTTTCCAGGAAAAATCAGCAACGCTTTTTTTTCTAATTTGGAGAAGGTGTGATTACTCGGGAACGGCTCGTAAGATTTTTGATGTTTTTTCCAGGAAAAATCAGCAACGCTTTTTTTGGCCAATTTGGAGAAGGTGTGATTACTGGGGAACGGCTCGTAAGATTTTTGATGTTTTTTCCAGGAAAAATCAGCAACGCTTTTTTTGGCCAATTTGGAGAAGGTGTGATTACTCGGGAACGGCTCGTAAGATTTTTGATGTTTTTTCCAGGAAAAATCAGCAACGCTTTTTTTGGCCAATTTGGAGAAGGTGTGATTACTCGGGAACGGCTCGTAGGTTTTTTAGTGTATTTTCCAGGAAAAATCAGCAACGCTTTTTTTTGCCAATTTGGAGAAGGTGTGATTACTCGGGAACGGCTCGTAGGTTTTTTAGTGTATTTTCCAGGAAAAATCAGCAACGCTTTTTTTTGCTAATTTGGAGAAGATGGGATTACTCGGGAACGGCTCGTAGGTTTTTTAATATATTTTCCAGGAAAAATCAGCAACACTTTTTTTGGCCAATTTGGAGAAGGTGTGATTACTCGGGAACGGCTCGTAGGTTTTTTAGTGTATTTTCCAGGAAAAATCAGCAACGCTTTTTTTTGGCCAATTTGGAGAAGATGGGATTACTCGGGAACGGCTCGTAGGTTTTTTAGTGTATTTTCCAGGAAAAATCAGCAACGCTTTTTTTTCTAATTTGGAGAAGATGGGATTACTCGGGAACGGCTCGTAGGTTTTTTAGTGTATTTTCCAGGAAAAATCAGCAACGCTTTTTTTTTGGCCAATTTGGAGAAGATGGGATTACTCGGGAACGGCTCGTAAGATTTTTAGTGTATTTTCCAGGAAAAATCAGCAACGCTTTTTTTGGCCAATTTGGAGAAGGTGTGATTACTCGGGAACGGCTCGTAAGATTTTTAGTGTATTTTCCAGGAAAAATCAGCAACGCTTTTTTTTGGCCAATTTGGAGAAGGTGTGATTACTCGGGAACGGCTCGTAGGATTTTTAGTGTATTTTCCAGGAAAAATCAGCAACGCTTTTTTTGGCCAATTTGGAGAAGGTGTGATTACTCGGGAACGGCTCGTAGGATTTTTAGTGTATTTTCCAGGAAAAATCAACAACGCTTTTTTTTTGCCAATTTGGAGAAGGTGTGATTACTCGGGAACGGCTCGTAGGTTTTTTAGTGTATTTTCCAGGAAAAATCAACAACGCTTTTTTTTGCCAATTTGGAGAAGGTGTGATTACTCGGGAACGGCTCGTAGGATTTTTAGTGTAATTTCCAGGAAAAATCAGCAACGCTTTTTTTGCCAATTTGGAGAAGGTGTGATTACTCGGGAACTGCTCGTAGGATTTTTAGTGTATTTTCCAGGAAAAATCAGCAACGCTTTTTTTGGCCAATTTGGAGAAGGTGTGATTACTCGGGAACGGCTCGTAGGATTTTTAGTGTATTTTCCAGGAAAAATCAGCAACGCTTTTTTTGGCCAATTTGGAGAAGGTGTGATTACTCGGGAACGGCTCGTAAGATTTTTGATGTTTTTTCCAGGAAAAATCAGCAACGCTTTTTTTGGCCAATTTGGAGAAGGTGTGATTACTCGGGAACGGCTCGTAGGATTTTTGATGTTTTTTCCAGGAAAAATCAGCAACGCTTTTTTTGGCCAATTTGGAGATGGTGTGATTACTCGGGAACGGCTCGTAGGATTTTTAGTGTATTTTCCAGGAAAAATCAACAACGCTTTTTTTGGCCAATTTGGAGAAGATGGGATTACTCGGGAACGGCTCGTAGGTTTTTTAGTGTATTTTCCAGGAAAAATCAACAACGCTTTTTTTGGCCAATTTGGAGAAAGTGTGATTACTCGGGAACGGCTCGTAGGATTTTTGATGTTTTTTCCAGGAAAAATCAGCAACGCTTTTTTTGGCCAATTTGGAGATGGTGTGATTACTCGGGAACGGCTCGTAGGATTTTTAGTGTATTTTCCAGGAAAAATCAGCAAGGTTTTTTTGGCCAATTTGGAGAAGATGGGATTACTCGGGAACGGCTCGTAGGATTTTAAGTGTATTTTCCAGGAAAAATCAGCAACGCTTTTTTTTGGCCAATTTGGAGAAGGTGTGATTACTCGGGAACGGCTCATAAAATTTTTAATATATTTTCCAGGAAAAATCAGCAACGCTTTTTTTTCTAATTTGGAGAAGATGGGATTACTCGGGAACGGCTCGTAGGTTTTTTAGTGTATTTTCCAGGAAAAATCAGCAACGCTTTTTTTGGCCAATTTGGAGAAGGTGTGATTACTCGGGAACGGCTCGTAAGATTTTTGATGTTTTTTCCAGGAAAAATCAGCAACGCTTTTTTTTGGCCAATTTGGAGAAGGTGTGATTACTCGGGAACGGCTCATAAAATTTTTAATATATTTTCCAGGAAAAATCAGCAACGCTTTTTTTGGCCAATTTGGAGAAGGTGTGATTACTCGGGAACGGCTCGTAGGTTTTTTAGTGTATTTTCCAGGAAAAATCAGCAACGCTTTTTTTGGCCAATTTGGAGAAGGTGTGATTACTCGGGAACGGCTCGTAGGATTTTTAGTGTATTTTCCAGGAAAAATCAGCAACGCTTTTTTTTGGCCAATTTGGAGAAGGTGTGATTACTCGGGAACGGCTCGTAAGATTTTTAGTGTATTTTCCAGGAAAAATCAACAACGCTTTTTTTGGCCAATTTGGAGAAGGTGTGATTACTCGGGAACGGCTCGTAGGATTTTTGATGTTTTTTCCAGGAAAAATCAGCAACGCTTTTTTTTGGCCAATTTGGAGAAGATGGGATTACTCGGGAACGGCTCGTAGGTTTTTTAGTGTATTTTCCAGGAAAAATCAGCAACGCTTTTTTTGGCCAATTTGGAGAAGGTGTGATTACTCGGGAACGGCTCATAAAATTTTTAATATATTTTCCAGGAAAAATCAGCAACGCTTTTTTTTGCTAATTTGGAGAAGATGGGATTACTCGGGAACGGCTCGTAGGTTTTTTAGTGTATTTTCCAGGAAAAATGTGCAACGCTTTTTTTGGCCAATTTGGAGAAGATGGGATTACTCGGGAACGGCTCGTAGGATTTTTAGTGTATTTTCCAGGAAAAATCAGCAACGCTTTTTTTTCTAATTTGGAGAAGGTGTGATTACTCGGGAACGGCTCGTAAGATTTTTAGTGTAATTTCCAGGAAAAATCAACAACGCTTTTTTTGGCCAATTTGGAGAAGGTGTGATTACTCGGGAACGGCTCGTAAGATTTTTGATGTTTTTTCCAGGAAAAATCAGCAACGCTTTTTTTGGCCAATTTGGAGAAGGTATGATTACTCGGGAACGGCTCGTAAGATTTTTAGTGTATTTTCCAGGAAAAATCAGCAACGCTTTTTTTGGCCAATTTGGAGAAGGTGTGATTACTCGGGAACGGCTCGTAGGTTTTTTAGTGTATTTTCCAGGAAAAATCAGCAACGCTTTTTTTGGCCAATTTGGAGAAGGTGTGATTACTCGGGAACGGCTCGTAGGATTTTTAGTGTATTTTCCAGGAAAAATCAGCAACGCTTTTTTTGGCCAATTTGGAGAAGGTGTGATTACTCGGGAACGGCTCGTAAGATTTTTGATGTTTTTTCCAGGAAAAATCAGCAACGCTTTTTTTGGCCAATTTGGAGAAGGTGTGATTACTCGGGAACGGCTCGTAGGATTTTTGATGTTTTTTCCAGGAAAAATCAGCAACGCTTTTTTTTGGCCAATTTGGAGATGGTGTGATTACTCGGGAACGGCTCGTAGGATTTTTAGTGTATTTTCCAGGAAAAATCAACAACGCTTTTTTTGGCCAATTTGGAGAAGATGGGATTACTCGGGAACGGCTCGTAGGTTTTTTAGTGTATTTTCCAGGAAAAATCAACAACGCTTTTTTTGGCCAATTTGGAGAAAGTGTGATTACTCGGGAACGGCTCGTAGGATTTTTGATGTTTTTTCCAGGAAAAATCAGCAACGCTTTTTTTGGCCAATTTGGAGATGGTGTGATTACTCGGGAACGGCTCGTAGGATTTTTAGTGTATTTTCCAGGAAAAATCAGCAAGGTTTTTTTGGCCAATTTGGAGAAGATGGGATTACTCGGGAACGGCTCGTAGGTTTTTTAGTGTATTTTCCAGGAAAAATCAGCAACGCTTTTTTTGGCCAATTTGGAGAAGGTGTGATTACTCGGGAACGGCTCGTAGGATTTTAAGTGTATTTTCCAGGAAAAATCAGCAACGCTTTTTTTTGGCCAATTTGGAGAAGGTGTGATTACTCGGGAACGGCTCATAAAATTTTTAATATATTTTCCAGGAAAAATCAACAACGCTTTTTTTGGCCAATTTGGAGAAAGTGTGATTACTCGGGAACGGCTCGTAGGATTTTTGATGTTTTTTCCAGGAAAAATCAGCAACGCTTTTTTTGGCCAATTTGGAGATGGTGTGATTACTCGGGAACGGCTCGTAGGATTTTTAGTGTATTTTCCAGGAAAAATCAGCAAGGTTTTTTTGGCCAATTTGGAGAAGATGGGATTACTCGGAAACGGCTCGTAGGATTTTTAGTGTATTTTCCAGGAAAAATCAACAACGCTTTTTTTGGCCAATTTGGAGAAGATGGGATTACTCGGGAACGGCTCGTAGGTTTTTTAGTGTATTTTCCAGGAAAAATCAACAACGCTTTTTTTGGCCAATTTGGAGAAAGTGTGATTACTCGGGATTTTTGATGTTTTTTCCAGGAAAAATCAGCAACGCTTTTTTTGGCCAATTTGGAGATGGTGTGATTACTCGGGAACGGCTCGTAGGATTTTTAGTGTATTTTCCAGGAAAAATCAGCAAGGTTTTTTTGGCCAATTTGGAGAAGATGGGATTACTCGGGAACGGCTCGTAGGTTTTTTAGTGTATTTTCCAGGAAAAATCAGCAACGCTTTTTTTGGCCAATTTGGAGAAGGTGTGATTACTCGGGAACGGCTCGTAAGATTTTTGATGTTTTTTCCAGGAAAAATCAGCAACGCTTTTTTTTGGCCAATTTGGAGAAGGTGTGATTACTCGGGAACGGCTCATAAAATTTTTAATATATTTTCCAGGAAAAATCAGCAACGCTTTTTTTGGCCAATTTGGAGAAGGTGTGATTACTCGGGAACGGCTCGTAGGTTTTTTAGTGTATTTTCCAGGAAAAATCAGCAACGCTTTTTTTGGCCAATTTGGAGAAGGTGTGATTACTCGGGAACGGCTCGTAGGATTTTTAGTGTATTTTCCAGGAAAAATCAGCAACGCTTTTTTTTTGCCAATTTGGAGAAGGTGTGATTACTCGGGAACGGCTCGTAAGATTTTTAGTGTATTTTCCAGGAAAAATCAACAACGCTTTTTTTGGCCAATTTGGAGAAGGTGTGATTACTCGGGAACGGCTCGTAGGATTTTTGATGTTTTTTCCATGAAAAATCAGCAACGCTTTTTTTTGGCCAATTTGGAGAAGATGGGATTACTCGGGAACGGCTCGTAGGTTTTTTAGTGTATTTTCCAGGAAAAATCAGCAACGCTTTTTTTGGCCAATTTGGAGAAGGTGTGATTACTCGGAAACGGCTCGTAGGATTTTTAGTGTATTTTCCAGGAAAAATCAGCAAGGTTTTTTTTTGGCCAATTTGGAGAAGGTGTGATTACTCGGGAACGGCTCGTAAGATTTTTAGTGTATTTTCCAGGAAAAATTAACAACGCTTTTTTTTGGCCAATTTGGAGAAGGTGTGATTACTCGGAAACGGCTCGTAGGTTTTTTAGTGTATTTTCCAGGAAAAATCAGCAACGCTTTTTTTTCTAATTTGGAGAAGGTGTGATTACTCGGGAACGGCTCGTAGGATTTTAAGTGTATTTTCCAGGAAAAATCAACAACGCTTTTTTTTGCCAATTTGGAGAAGGTGTGATTACTCGGGAACGGCTCGTAGGATTTTTAGTGTATTTTCCAGGAAAAATCAGCAACGCTTTTTTTGGCCAATTTGGAGAAGGTGTGATTACTCGGGAACGGCTCGTAGGATTTTTAGTGTATTTTTCAGGAAAAATCAGCAACGCTTTTTTTTTGCCAATTTGGAGAAGGTGTGATTACTCGGGAACGGCTCGTAGGATTTTAAGTGTAATTTCCAGGAAAAATCAGCAACGCTTTTTTTTGGCCAATTTGGAGAAGGTGTGATTACTCCGGAACGGCTCGTAGGATTTTTAGTGTATTTTCCAGGAAAAATCAACAACGCTTTTTTTCTAATTTGGAGAAGGTGTGATTACTCGGGAACGGCTCGTAGGATTTTTAGTGTATTTTCCAGGAAAAATCAGTAACGCTTTTTTTGGCCAATTTGGAGAAGGTGTGATTACTCGGGAACGGCTCGTAGGATTTTTAGTGTATTTTCCAGGAAAAATCAGCAACGCTTTTTTCGGCCAATTTGGAGAAGGTGTGATTACTCGGGAACGGCTCGTAGGATTTTTAGTGTAATTTCCAGGAAAAATCAGCAACGCTTTTTTTTTGCTAATTTGGAGAAGATGGGATTACTCCGGAACGGCTCGTAAGATTTTTATGTTTTTTCCAGGAAAAATCAGCAACGCTTTTTTTGGCCAATTTGGAGAAGATGGGATTACTCGGGAACGGCTCGTAGGTTTTTTAGTGTATTTTCCAGGAAAAATGTGCAACGCTTTTTTTGGCCAATTTGGAGAAGATGGGATTACTCGGGAACGGCTCGTAGGATTTTTAGTGTATTTTCCAGGAAAAATCAGCAACGCTTTTTTTTCTAATTTGGAGAAGGTGTGATTACTCGGGAACGGCTCGTAAGATTTTTAGTGTAATTTCCAGGAAAAATCAACAACGCTTTTTTTGGCCAATTTGGAGAAGGTGTGATTACTCGGGAACGGCTCGTAAGATTTTTGATGTTTTTTCCAGGAAAAATCAGCAACGCTTTTTTTGGCCAATTTGGAGAAGGTATGATTACTCGGGAACGGCTCGTAAGATTTTTAGTGTATTTTCCAGGAAAAATCAGCAACGCTTTTCTTGGCCAATTTGGAGAAGGTGTGATTACTCGGGAACGGCTCGTAGGTTTTTTAGTGTATTTTCCAGGAAAAATCAGCAACGCTTTTTTTGGCCAATTTGGAGAAGGTGTGATTACTCGGGAACGGCTCGTAGGATTTTAAGTGTAATTTCCAGGAAAAATCAACAACGCTTTTTTTGGCCAATTTGGAGAAGGTGTGATTACTCGGGAACGGCTCGTAGGATTTTAAGTGTAATTTCCAGGAAAAATCAACAACGCTTTTTTTGGCCAATTTGGAGAAGGTGTGATTACTCGGGAACTGCTCGTAGGATTTTTAGTGTATTTTCCAGGAAAAATCAACAACGCTTTTTTTGGCCAATTTGGAGAAGCTGTGATTACTCGGGAACGGCTCGTAGGATTTTTAGTGTAATTTCCAGGAAAAATCAGCAACGCTTTTTTTTGGCCAATTTGGAGAAGATGGGATTACTCGGGAACGGCTCGTAAGATTTTTGATGTTTTTTCCAGGAAAAATCAGCAACGCTTTTTTTTGGTAATTTGGAGAAGGTGTGATTACTCGGGAATGGCTCGTAGGATTTTTAGTGTATTTTCCAGGAAAAATCAACAACGCTTTCTTTTGGCCAATTTGGAGAAGGTGTGATTACTCGGGAACGGCTCGTAAGATTTTTAGTGTATTTTCCAGGAAAAATCAGCAACGCTTTTTTTGGCCAATTTGGAGAAGGTGTGATTACTGGGGAACGGCTCGTAGGATTTTTAGTGTATTTTCCAGGAAAAATCAGCAAGGTTTTTTTTTGGCCAATTTGGAGATGGTGTGATTACTCGGGAACGGCTCGTAGGATTTTTAGTGTATTTTCCAGGAAAAATCAGCAAGGTTTTTTTTTGGCCAATTTGGAGATGGTGTGATTACTCGGGAACGGCTCGTAGGATTTTTAGTGTATTTTCCAGGAAAAATCAGCAACGCTTTTTTTGGCCAATTTGGAGAAGGTGTGATTACTCGGGAACGGCTCGTAGGATTTTTAATATATTTTCCAGGAAAAATCTACAACGCTTTTTTGGCCAATTTGGAGAAGGTGTGATTACTCCGGAACGGCTCGTAGGATTTTTGATGTTTTTTCCAGGAAAAATGTGCAACGCTTTTTTTGGCCAATTTGGAGAAGGTGTGATTACTCGGGAACGGCTCGTAGGTTTTTTAGTGTATTTTCCAGGAAAAATCAGCAACGCTTTTTTTTCTAATTTGGAGAAGGTGTGATTACTCGGGAACGGCTCGTAGGTTTTTTAGTGTTTTTTCCAGGAAAAATGTGCAACGCTTTTTTTGGCCAATTTGGAGAAGGTGTGATTACTCGGGAACGGCTCGTAGGATTTTTAGTGTTTTTTCCAGGAAAAATCAGCAACGCTTTTTTTTGGCCAATTTGGAGAAGGTGTGATTACTCGGGAACGGCTCGTAGGTTTTTTAGTGTATTTTCCAGGAAAAATCAGCAACGCTTTTTTTGGCCAATTTGGAGAAGATGGGATTACTCGGGAACGGCTCGTAGGATTTTAAGTGTAATTTCCAGGAAAAATCAGCAACACTTTTTTTGGCCAATTTGGAGAAGGTGTGATTACTCGGGAACGGCTCATAAAATTTTTAATATATTTTCCAGGAAAAATCAGCAACGCTTTTTTTGGCCAATTTGGAGAAGGTGTGATTACTCGGGAACGGCTCGTAGGAGTTTAAGTGTAATTTCCAGGAAAAATCAGCAACGCTTTTTTTTATACTAATTTGGAGAAGGTGTGATTACTCGGGAACGGCTCGTAGGATTTTTGATGTTTTTTCCAGGAAAAATCAGCAACGCTTTTTTTTGGCCAATTTGGAGAAGGTGTGATTACTCGGGAACGGCTCGTAGGATTTTTAGTGTATTTTCCAGGAAAAATCAGCAAGGTTTTTTTTCTAATTTGGAGAAGGTGTGATTACTCGGGAACGGCTCGTAGGATTTTTAGTGTATTTTCCAGGAAAAATCAGCAAGGTTTTTTTTTGGCCAATTTGGAGAAGGTGGGATTACTCGGGAACGGCTCGTAGGATTTTTGATGTATTTTCCAGGAAAAATCAGCAACGCTTTTTTTGGCCAATTTGGAGAAGGTGTGATTACTCGGGAACGGCTCGTAGGATTTTTAGTGTATTTTCCAGGAAAAATCAGCAACACTTTTTTTGGCCAATTTGGAGAAGGTGTGATTACTCGGGAACTGCTCGTAGGATTTTTAGTGTATTTTCCAGGAAAAATCAGCAACGCTTTTTTTGGCCAATTTGGAGAAGGTGTGATTACTCGGGAACGGCTCGTAGGTTTTTTAGTGTATTTTCCAGGAAAAATCAACAACGCTTTTTTTTGGCCAATTTGGAGAAGGTGTGATTACTCGGGAACGGCTCGTAGGATTTTTAGTGTAATTTCCAGGAAAAATCAGCAACACTTTTTTTGGCCAATTTGGAGAAGATGGGATTACTCGGGAACGGCTCGTAGGATTTTTAGTGTATTTTCCAGGAAAAATCAGCAACGCTTTTTTTTGGCCAATTTGGAGAAGGTGTGATTACTCGGGAACGGCTCGTAGGATTTTTAGTGTATTTTCCAGGAAAAATCAGCAAGGTTTTTTTTCTAATTTGGAGAAGGTGTGATTACTCGGGAACGGCTCGTAGGATTTTAAGTGTAATTTCCAGGAAAAATCAGCAACGCTTTTTTTTGGCCAATTTGGAGAAGATGGGATTACTCGGGAACGGCTCGTAAGATTTTTGATGTTTTTTCCAGGAAAAATCAGCAACGCTTTTTTTTGGCCAATTTGGAGAAGGTGTGATTACTCGGGAACGGCTCGTAGGTTTTTTAGTGTATTTTCCAGGAAAAATCAGCAACGCTTTTTTTTGGCCAATTTGGAGAAGGTGTGATTACTCGGGAACTGCTCGTAGGATTTTTAGTGTATTTTCCAGGAAAAATCAACAACGCTTTTTTTTGGCCAATTTGGAGAAGGTGTGATTACTCGGGAACGGCTCGTAAGATTTTTGATGTTTTTTCCAGGAAAAATCAGCAACGCTTTTTTTTGGCCAATTTGGAGATGGTGTGATTACTCGGGAACGGCTCGTAGGATTTTTAGTGTATTTTCCAGGAAAAATCAACAACGCTTTTTTTTGGCCAATTTGGAGAAGGTGTGATTACTCGGGAACGGCTCATAAAATTTTTAATATATTTTCCAGGAAAAATCAGCAACACTTTTTTTGGCCAATTTGGAGAAGGTGTGATTACTCGGGAACGGCTCGTAGGTTTTTTAGTGTATTTTCCAGGAAAAATCAACAACGCTTTTTTTGGCCAATTTGGAGAAGGTGTGATTACTCGGGAACGGCTCGTAGGTTTTTTAGTGTATTTTCCAGGAAAAATCAGCAACGCTTTTTTTTGGCCAATTTGGAGAAGATGGGATTACTCGGGAACGGCTCGTAGGTTTTTTAGTGTATTTTCCAGGAAAAATCAACAACGCTTTTTTTGGCCAATTTGGAGAAGGTGTGATTACTCGGGAACGGCTCGTAAGATTTTTGATGTTTTTTCCAGGAAAAATCAGCAACGCTTTTTTTGGCCAATTTGGAGAAGGTGTGATTACTCGGGAACGGCTCGTAGGTTTTTTAGTGTATTTTCCAGGAAAAATCAACAACGCTTTTTTTGGCCAATTTGGAGAAGGTGTGATTACTCGGGAACGGCTCGTAGGATTTTTAGTGTTTTTTCCAGGAAAAATCAGCAACGCTTTTTTTTGCCAATTTGGAGAAGGTGTGATTACTCGGGAACGGCTCGTAGGATTTTTAGTGTATTTTCCAGGAAAAATCAGCAACGCTTTTTTTGGCCAATTTGGAGAAGGTGTGATTACTCGGGAACGGCTCGTAGGATTTTTAGTGTATTTTCCAGGAAAAATGTGCAACGCTTTTTTTGGCCAATTTGGAGAAGGTGTGATTACTCGGGAACGGCTCGTAGGATTTTTAGTGTATTTTCCAGGAAAAATCAGCAACGCTTTTTTTTTGCCAATTTGGAGAAGATGGGATTACTCGGGAACTGCTCGTAGGATTTTTAGTGTAATTTCCAGGAAAAATCAACAACGCTTTTTTTGGCCAATTTGGAGAAGGTGTGATTACTCGGGAACGGCTCGTAGGATTTTTAGTGTATTTTCCAGGAAAAATCAGCAACGCTTTTTTTGGCCAATTTGGAGAAGATGGGATTACTCGGGAACTGCTCGTAGGATTTTTAGTGTATTTTCCAGGAAAAATCAGCAACGCTTTTTTTTGGCCAATTTGGAGAAGGTGTGATTACTCGGGAACGGCTCGTAAGATTTTTGATGTATTTTCAAGGAAAAATCAGCAACGCTTTTTTTTTGGCCAATTTGGAGAAGGTGTGATTACTCGGGAACGGCTCGTAAGATTTTTGATGTTTTTTCCAGGAAAAATCAGCAACGCTTTTTTTGGCCAATTTGGAGAAGGTGTGATTACTCGGGAACGGCTCGTAAGATTTTTGATGTTTTTTCCAGGAAAAATCAGCAACGCTTTTTTTGGCCAATTTGGATAAGGTGTGATTACTCGGGAACGGCTCGTAGGTTTTTTAGTGTATTTTCCAGGAAAAATCAGCAACACTTTTTTTGGCCAATTTGGAGAAGGTGTGATTACTCGGGAACGGCTCGTAGGATTTTTAGTGTATTTTCCAGGAAAAATCAGCAACGCTTTTTTTTGCCAATTTGGAGAAGGTGTGATTACTCGGGAACGGCTCGTAGGATTTTTAGTGTATTTTCCAGGAAAAATCAGCAACGCTTTTTTTGGCCAATTTGGAGAAGGTGTGATTACTCGGGAACGACTCGTAGGTTTTTTAGTGTATTTTCCAGGAAAAATCAGCAACGCTTTTTTTTGGCCAATTTGGAGAAGGTGTGATTACTCGGGAACTGCTCGTAGGATTTTTAGTGTATTTTCCAGGAAAAATCAACAACGCTTTTTTTTGGCCAATTTGGAGAAGGTGTGATTACTCGGAAACGGCTCGTAGGTTTTTTAGTGTATTTTCCAGGAAAAATCAGAAACGCTTTTTTTTCTAATTTGGAGAAGGTGTGATTACTCGGAAACGGCTCGTAGGTTTTTTAGTGTATTTTCCAGGAAAAATCAGCAACGCTTTTTTTTGGCCAATTTGGAGAAGGTGTGATTACTCGGGAACGGCTCGTAGGTTTTTTAGTGTATTTTCCAGGAAAAATCAGCAACGTTTTTTTTTGGCCAATTTGGAGAAGATGGGATTACTCGGGAACGGCTCGTAAGATTTTTAGTGTATTTTCCAGGAAAAATCAACAACGCTTTTTTTTGGCCAATTTGGAGAAGGTGTGATTACTCGGAAACGGCTCGTAGGTTTTTTAGTGTATTTTCCAGGAAAAATCAGCAACGCTTTTCTTTCTAATTTGGAGAAGGTGTGATTACTCGGAAACGGCTCGTAGGTTTTTTAGTGTATTTTCCAGGAAAAATCAGCAACGCTTTTTTTGGCCAATTTGGAGAAGGTGTGATTACTCGGGAACGGCTCGTAGGATTTTTGATGTTTTTTCCAGGAAAAATCAGCAACGCTTTTTTTTGGCCAATTTGGAGAAGGTGTGATTACTCGGGAACGGCTCGTAGGTTTTTTAGTGTATTTTCCAGGAAAAATCAGCAACGCTTTTTTTTGGCCAATTTGGAGAAGGTGTGATTACTCGGGAACGGCTCGTAAGATTTTTAGTGTATTTTCCAGGAAAAATCAGCAACGCTTTTTTTTGGCCAATTTGGAGAAGATGGGATTACTCGGGAACGGCTCGTAAGATTTTTGATGTTTTTTCCAGGAAAAATCAGCAACGCTTTTTTTCTAATTTGGAGAAGGTGTGATTACTCGGAAACGGCTCGTAGGTTTTTTAGTGTATTTTCCAGGAAAAATCAGCAACGCTTTTTTTTGGCCAATTTGGAGAAGGTGTGATTACTCGGGAACGGCTCGTAGGTTTTTTAGTGTATTTTCCAGGAAAAATCAGCAACGTTTTTTTTTTGGCCAATTTGGAGAAGATGGGATTACTCGGGAACGGCTCGTAAGATTTTTAGTGTATTTTCCAGGAAAAATCAACAACGCTTTTTTTTGGCCAATTTGGAGAAGGTGTGATTACTCGGGAACGGCTCGTAGGATTTTTGATGTTTTTTCCAGGAAAAATCAACAACGCTTTTTTTTGCCAATTTGGAGAAGGTGTGATTACTCGGGAACGGCTCATAAAATTTTTAATATATTTTCCAGGAAAAATCAGCAACGCTTTTTTTTCTAATTTGGAGAAGGTGTGATTACTCGGAAACGGCTCGTAGGATTTTTAGTGTATTTTCCAGGAAAAATCAGCAAGGTTTTTTTTTGGCCAATTTGGAGAAGGTGTGATTACTCGGGAACGGCTCGTAAGATTTTTAGTGTATTTTCCAGGAAAAATCAACAACCCTTTTTTTTTGGCCAATTTGGAGAAGATGTGATTACTCGGAAACGGCTCATAAAATTTTTAATATATTTTCCAGGAAAAATCAGCAACGCTTTTTTTTCTAATTTGGAGAAGGTGTGATTACTCGGAAACGGCTCGTAGGATTTTTAGTGTATTTTCCAGGAAAAATCAGCAAGGTTTTTTTTTGGCCAATTTGGAGAAGGTGTGATTACTCGGGAACGGCTCGTAAGATTTTTAGTGTATTTTCCATG
Source organism: Lypha dubia (assembly GCA_947311025.1). Lineage (NCBI taxonomy): Eukaryota > Metazoa > Arthropoda > Insecta > Diptera > Tachinidae > Lypha > Lypha dubia. The sequence goes on from CAMZJU010000055.1 coordinate 51,804, forward strand.
AAAAATCAACAACGCTTTTTTTTGGCCAATTTGGAGAAGGTGTGATTACTCGGAAACGGCTCGTAGGTTTTTTAGTGTATTTTCCAGGAAAAATCAGCAACGCTTTTTTTTCTAATTTGGAGAAGGTGTGATTACTCGGGAACGGGTCGTAGGATTTTAAGTGTATTTTCCAGGAAAAATCAACAACGCTTTTTTTTGCCAATTTGGAGAAGGTGTGATTACTCGGGAACGGCTCGTAGGATTTTTAGTGTATTTTCCAGGAAAAATCAGCAACGCTTTTTTTGGCCAATTTGGAGAACGTGTGATTACTCGGGAACGGCTCGTAGGATTTTTAGTGTATTTTTCAGGAAAAATCAGCAACGCTTTTTTTTGCCAATTTGGAGAAGGTGTGATTACTCGGGAACGGCTCGTAGGATTTTAAGTGTAATTTCCAGGAAAAATCAGCAACGCTTTTTTTTGGCCAATTTGGAGAAGGTGTGATTACTCCGGAACGGCTCGTAGGATTTTTAGTGTATTTTCCAGGAAAAATCAACAACGCTTTTTTTCTAATTTGGAGAAGGTGTGATTACTCGGGAACGGCTCGTAGGATTTTTAGTGTATTTTCCAGGAAAAATCAGCAACGCTTTTTTTGGCCAATTTGGAGAAGGTGTGATTACTCGGGAACGGCTCGTAGGATTTTTAGTGTATTTTCCAGGAAAAATCAGCAACGCTTTTTTTGGCCAATTTGGAGAAGGTGTGATTACTCGGGAACGGCTCGTAGGATTTTTAGTGTAATTTCCAGGAAAAATCAACAACGCTTTTTTTTTGCCAATTTGGAGAAGGTGTGATTACTCGGGAACGGCTCGTAGGTTTTTTAGTGTATTTTCCAGGAAAAATCAGCAACGCTTTTTTTTGGCCAATTTGGAGAAGATGGGATTACTCGGGAACGGCTCGTAGGTTTTTTAGTGTATTTTCCAGGAAAAATGTGCAACGCTTTTTTTGGCCAATTTGGAGAAGATGGGATTACTCGGGAACGGCTCGTAGGTTTTTTAGTGTATTTTCCAGGAAAAATCAGCAACGCTTTTTTTTCTAATTTGGAGAAGGTGTGATTACTCGGGAACGGCTCGTAGGATTTTTAGTGTATTTTCCAGGAAAAATCAGCAACGCTTTTTTTGGCCAATTTGGAGAAGGTGTGATTACTCGGGAACGGCTCGTAGGTTTTTTAGTGTATTTTCCAGGAAAAATCAGCAACGCTTTTTTTTGCCAATTTGGAGAAAGTGTGATTACTCCGGAACGGCTCGTAAGATTTTTAGTGTTTTTTCCAGGAAAAATCAACAACGCTTTTTTTGGCCAATTTGGAGAAGGTGTGATTACTCGGGAACGGCTCGTAGGATTTTTAGTGTATTTTCCAGGAAAAATCAACAACGCTTTTTTTTGCCAATTTGGAGAAGGTGTGATTACTCGGGAACGGCTCGTAGGATTTTTAGTGTATTTTCCAGGAAAAATCAACAACCCTTTTTTTTGGCCAATTTGGAGAAGGTGTGATTACTCGGAAACGGCTCATAAAATTTTTAATATATTTTCCAGGAAAAATCAGCAACGCTTTTTTTTCTAATTTGGAGAAGGTGTGATTACTCGGAAACGGCTCGTAGGATTTTTAGTGTATTTTCCAGGAAAAATCAGCAAGGTTTTTTTTTGGCCAATTTGGAGAAGGTGTGATTACTCGGGAACGGCTCGTAAGATTTTTAGTGTATTTTCCATGAAAAATCAACAACGCTTTTTTTTGGCCAATTTGGAGAAGGTGTGATTACTCGGAAACGGCTCGTAGGTTTTTTAGTGTATTTTCCAGGAAAAATCAGCAACGCTTTTTTTTCTAATTTGGAGAAGGTGTGATTACTCGGGAACGGGTCGTAGGATTTTAAGTGTATTTTCCAGGAAAAATCAACAACGCTTTTTTTTGCCAATTTGGAGAAGGTGTGATTACTCGGGAACGGCTCGTAGGATTTTTAGTGTATTTTCCAGGAAAAATCAGCAACGCTTTTTTTGGCCAATTTGGAGAAGGTGTGATTACTCGGGAACGGCTCGTGGGATTTTTAGTGTATTTTTCAGGAAAAATCAGCAACGCTTTTTTTTGCCAATTTGGAGAAGGTGTGATTACTCGGGAACGGCTCGTAGGATTTTAAGTGTAATTTCCAGGAAAAATCAGCAACGCTTTTTTTTGGCCAATTTGGAGAAGGTGTGATTACTCCGGAACGGCTCGTAGGATTTTTAGTGTATTTTCCAGGAAAAATCAACAACGCTTTTTTTCTAATTTGGAGAAGGTGTGATTACTCGGGAACGGCTCGTAGGATTTTTAGTGTATTTTCCAGGAAAAATCAGCAACGCTTTTTTTGGCCAATTTGGAGAAGGTGTGATTACTCGGGAACGGCTCGTAGGATTTTTAGTGTATTTTCCAGGAAAAATCAGCAACGCTTTTTTTGGCCAATTTGGAGAAGGTGTGATTACTCGGGAACGGCTCGTAGGATTTTTAGTGTAATTTCCAGGAAAAATCAACAACGCTTTTTTTTGCCAATTTGGAGAAGGTGTGATTACTCGGGAACGGCTCGTAGGTTTTTTAGTGTATTTTCCAGGAAAAATCAGCAACGCTTTTTTTTGGCCAATTTGGAGAAGATGGGATTACTCGGGAACGGCTCGTAGGTTTTTTAGTGTATTTTCCAGGAAAAATGTGCAACGCTTTTTTTGGCCAATTTGGAGAAGATGGGATTACTCGGGAACGGCTCGTAGGTTTTTTAGTGTATTTTCCAGGAAAAATCAGCAACGCTTTTTTTTCTAATTTGGAGAAGGTGTGATTACTCGGGAACGGCTCGTAGGATTTTTAGTGTATTTTCCAGGAAAAATCAGCAACGCTTTTTTTGGCCAATTTGGAGAAGGTGTGATTACTCGGGAACGGCTCGTAGGTTTTTTAGTGTATTTTCCAGGAAAAATCAGCAACGCTTTTTTTTGCCAATTTGGAGAAAGTGTGATTACTCCGGAACGGCTCGTAAGATTTTTAGTGTTTTTTCCAGGAAAAATCAACAACGCTTTTTTTGGCCAATTTGGAGAAGGTGTGATTACTCGGGAACGGCTCGTAGGATTTTTAGTGTATTTTCCAGGAAAAATCAACAACGCTTTTTTTTGGCCAATTTGGAGAAGGTGTGATTACTCGGGAACGGCTCGTAAGATTTTTGATGTTTTTTCCAGGAAAAATCAGCAACGCTTTTTTTGGCCAATTTGGAGAAGGTGTGATTACTCGGAAACGGCTCGTAAGATTTTTAGTGTATTTTCCAGGAAAAATCAACAACGCTTTTTTTTGGCCAATTTGGAGAAGGTGTGATTACTCGGGAACGGCTCATAAAATTTTTAATATATTTTCCAGGAAAAATCAGCAACGCTTTTTTTGGCCAATTTGGAGAAGGTGTGATTACTCGGGAACGGCTCGTAAGATTTTTAGTGTATTTTCCAGGAAAAATCAGCAACGCTTTTTTTTCTAATTTGGAGAAGATGGGATTACTCGGGAACGGCTCGTAGGTTTTTTAGTGTATTTTCCAGGAAAAATCAGCAACGCTTTTTTTTCTAATTTGGAGAAGATGGGATTACTCGGGAACGGCTCGTAGGATTTTTAGTGTAATTTCCAGGAAAAATCAACAACGCTTTTTTTGGCCAATTTGGAGAAGGTGTGATTACTCGGGAACGGCTCGTAGGATTTTTAGTGTAATTTCCAGGAAAAATCAACAACGCTTTTTTTGGCAAATTTGGAGAAGGTGTGATTACTCGGGAACGGCTCGTAGGATTTTTGATGTTTTTTCCAGGAAAAATCAGCAACGCTTTTTTTTGGCCAATTTGGAGAAGGTGTGATTACTCGGGAACGGCTCGTAAGATTTTTAGTGTATTTTCCAGGAAAAATCAGAAACGCTTTTTTTGGCCAATTTGGAGAAGGTGTGATTACTCGGGAACGGCTCGTAGGTTTTTTAGTGTATTTTCCAGGAAAAATCAGCAACGCTTTTTTTTGGCCAATTTGGAGAAGGTGTGATTACTCGGGAACGGCTCGTAGGATTTTAAGTGTAATTTCCAGGAAAAATCAGCAACGCTTTTTTTGGCCAATTTGGAGAAGGTGTGATTACTCGGAAACGGCTCGTAGGTTTTTTAGTGTATTTTCCAGGAAAAATCAGCAACGCTTTTTTTTGGCCAATTTGGAGAAGGTGTGATTACTCGGGAACTGCTCGTAGGATTTTTAGTGTATTTTCCAGGAAAAATCAACAACGCTTTTTTTTGGCCAATTTGGAGAAGGTGTGATTACTCGGAAACGGCTCGTAGGTTTTTTAGTGTATTTTCCAGGAAAAATCAGCAACGCTTTTTTTTCTAATTTGGAGAAGGTGTGATTACTCGGAAACGGCTCGTAGGTTTTTTAGTGTATTTTCCAGGAAAAATCAGCAACGCTTTTTTTTGGCCAATTTGGAGAAGGTGTGATTACTCGGGAACGGCTCGTAGGTTTTTTAGTGTATTTTCCAGGAAAAATCAGCAACGTTTTTTTTTGGCCAATTTGGAGAAGATGGGATTACTCGGGAACGGCTCGTAAGATTTTTAGTGTATTTTCCAGGAAAAATCAACAACGCTTTTTTTTTGCCAATTTGGAGAAGGTGTGATTACTCGGAAACGGCTCGTAGGTTTTTTAGTGTATTTTCCAGGAAAAATCAGCAACGCTTTTTTTTCTAATTTGGAGAAGGTGTGATTACTCGGAAACGGCTCGTAGGTTTTTTAGTGTATTTTCCAGGAAAAATCAGCAACGCTTTTTTTGGCCAATTTGGAGAAGGTGTGATTACTCGGAAACGGCTCGTAGGTTTTTTAGTGTATTTTCCAGGAAAAATCAGCAACGCTTTTTTTGGCCAATTTGGAGAAGGTGTGATTACTCGGGAACGGCTCGTAGGATTTTTGATGTTTTTTCCAGGAAAAATCAGCAACGCTTTTTTTTGGCCAATTTGGAGAAGGTGTGATTACTCGGGAACGGCTCGTAGGTTTTTTAGTGTATTTTCCAGGAAAAATCAGCAACGCTTTTTTTTGGCCAATTTGGAGAAGGTGTGATTACTCGGGAACGGCTCGTAAGATTTTTAGTGTATTTTCCAGGAAAAATCAGCAACGCTTTTTTTTGGCCAATTTGGAGAAGATGGGATTACTCGGGAACGGCTCGTAAGATTTTTGATGTTTTTTCCAGGAAAAATCAGCAACGCTTTTTTTCTAATTTGGAGAAGGTGTGATTAATCGGAAACGGCTCGTAGGTTTTTTAGTGTATTTTCCAGGAAAAATCAGCAACGCTTTTTTTTGGACAATTTGGAGAAGGTGTGATTACTCGGGAACGGCTCGTAGGTTTTTTAGTGTATTTTCCAGGAAAAATCAGCAACGTTTTTTTTTGCCAATTTGGAGAAGGTGTGATTACTCGGGAACGGCTCATAAAATTTTTAATATATTTTCCAGGAAAAATCAGCAACGCTTTTTTTTCTAATTTGGAGAAGGTGTGATTACTCGGAAACGGCTCGTAGGATTTTTAGTGTATTTTCCAGGAAAAATCAGCAAGGCACCTTCTCCAAATTAGAAAAAAAAGCGTTGCTGATTTTTCCTGGAAAATATATTAAAAATTTTATGAGCCGTTTCCGAGTAATCACACCTTCTCCAAATTGGCTAAAAAAAAGCGTTGTTGATTTTTCCTGGAAAATACACTAAAAATCTTACGAGCCGTTCCCGAGTAATCACACCTTCTCCAAATTGGCCAAAAAAAAACCTTGCTGATTTTTCCTGGAAAATACACTAAAAATCCTACGAGCCGTTTCCGAGTAATCACACCTTCTCCAAATTAGAAAAAAAAGCGTTGCTGATTTTTCCTGGAAAATATATTAAAAATTTTATGAGCCGTTCCCGAGTAATCACACCTTCTCCAAATTGGCAAAAAAAAACGTTGCTGATTTTTCCTGGAAAATACACTAAAAAACCTACGAGCCGTTCCCGAGTAATCACACCTTCTCCAAATTGTCCAAAAAAAAGCGTTGCTGATTTTTCCTGGAAAATACACTAAAAAACCTACGAGCCGTTTCCGATTAATCACACCTTCTCCAAATTAGAAAAAAAGCGTTGCTGATTTTTCCTGGAAAAAACATCAAAAATCTTACGAGCCGTTCCCGAGTAATCCCATCTTCTCCAAATTGGCCAAAAAAAAGCGTTGCTGATTTTTCCTGGAAAATACACTAAAAATCTTACGAGCCGTTCCCGAGTAATCACACCTTCTCCAAATTGGCCAAAAAAAAGCGTTGCTGATTTTTCCTGGAAAATACACTAAAAAACCTACGAGCCGTTCCCGAGTAATCACACCTTCTCCAAATTGGCCAAAAAAAAGCGTTGCTGATTTTTCCTGGAAAAAACATCAAAAATCCTACGAGCCGTTCCCGAGTAATCACACCTTCTCCAAATTGGCCAAAAAAAGCGTTGCTGATTTTTCCTGGAAAATACACTAAAAAACCTACGAGCCGTTTCCGAGTAATCACACCTTCTCCAAATTAGAAAAAAAAGCGTTGCTGATTTTTCCTGGAAAATACACTAAAAAACCTACGAGCCGTTTCCGAGTAATCACACCTTCTCCAAATTGGCAAAAAAAAAGCGTTGTTGATTTTTCCTGGAAAATACACTAAAAATCTTACGAGCCGTTCCCGAGTAATCCCATCTTCTCCAAATTGGCCAAAAAAAAAACGTTGCTGATTTTTCCTGGAAAATACACTAAAAAACCTACGAGCCGTTCCCGAGTAATCACACCTTCTCCAAATTGGCCAAAAAAAAGCGTTGCTGATTTTTCCTGGAAAATACACTAAAAAACCTACGAGCCGTTTCCGAGTAATCACACCTTCTCCAAATTAGAAAAAAAAGCGTTGCTGATTTTTCCTGGAAAATACACTAAAAAACCTACGAGCCGTTTCCGAGTAATCACACCTTCTCCAAATTGGCCAAAAAAAAGCGTTGTTGATTTTTCCTGGAAAATACACTAAAAATCCTACGAGCAGTTCCCGAGTAATCACACCTTCTCCAAATTGGCCAAAAAAAAGCGTTGCTGATTTTTCCTGGAAAATACACTAAAAAACCTACGAGCCGTTTCCGAGTAATCACACCTTCTCCAAATTGGCCAAAAAAAGCGTTGCTGATTTTTCCTGGAAATTACACTTAAAATCCTACGAGCCGTTCCCGAGTAATCACACCTTCTCCAAATTGGCCAAAAAAAAGCGTTGCTGATTTTTCCTGGAAAATACACTAAAAAACCTACGAGCCGTTCCCGAGTAATCACACCTTCTCCAAATTGGCCAAAAAAAGCGTTTCTGATTTTTCCTGGAAAATACACTAAAAATCTTACGAGCCGTTCCCGAGTAATCACACCTTCTCCAAATTGGCCAAAAAAAAGCGTTGCTGATTTTTCCTGGAAAAAACATCAAAAATCCTACGAGCCGTTCCCGAGTAATCACACCTTCTCCAAATTTGCCAAAAAAAGCGTTGTTGATTTTTCCTGGAAATTACACTAAAAATCCTACGAGCCGTTCCCGAGTAATCACACCTTCTCCAAATTGGCCAAAAAAAGCGTTGTTGATTTTTCCTGGAAATTACACTAAAAATCCTACGAGCCGTTCCCGAGTAATCCCATCTTCTCCAAATTAGAAAAAAAAGCGTTGCTGATTTTTCCTGGAAAATACACTAAAAAACCTACGAGCCGTTCCCGAGTAATCCCATCTTCTCCAAATTAGAAAAAAAAAGCGTTGCTGATTTTTCCTGGAAAATACACTAAAAATCTTACGAGCCGTTCCCGAGTAATCACACCTTCTCCAAATTGGCCAAAAAAAGCGTTGCTGATTTTTCCTGGAAAATATATTAAAAATTTTATGAGCCGTTCCCGAGTAATCACACCTTCTCCAAATTGGCCAAAAAAAAGCGTTGTTGATTTTTCCTGGAAAATACACTAAAAATCTTACGAGCCGTTTCCGAGTAATCACACCTTCTCCAAATTGGCCAAAAAAAGCGTTGCTGATTTTTCCTGGAAAAAACATCAAAAATCTTACGAGCCGTTCCCGAGTAATCACACCTTCCAGGAAAAATCAGCAACGTTTTTTTTTGCCAATTTGGAGAAGGTGTGATTACTCGGGAACGGCTCATAAAATTTTTAATATATTTTCCAGGAAAAATCAGCAACGCTTTTTTTTCTAATTTGGAGAAGGTGTGATTACTCGGAAACGGCTCGTAGGATTTTTAGTGTATTTTCCAGGAAAAATCAGCAAGGTTTTTTTTTGGCCAATTTGGAGAAGGTGTGATTACTCGGGAACGGCTCGTAAGATTTTTAGTGTATTTTCCAGGAAAAATCAACAACGCTTTTTTTTAGCCAATTTGGAGAAGGTGTGATACTCGGAAACGGCTCATAAAATTTTTAATATATTTTCCAGGAAAAATCAGCAACGCTTTTTTTTCTAATTTGGAGAAGGTGTGATTACTCGGAAACGGCTCGTAGGATTTTTAGTGTATTTTCCAGGAAAAATCAGCAAGGTTTTTTTTTGGCCAATTTGGAGAAGGTGTGATTACTCGGGAACGGCTCGTAAGATTTTTTGTGTATTTTCCAGGAAAAATCAACAACGCTTTTTTTTGGCCAATTTGGAGAAGGTGTGATTACTCGGAAACGGCTCGTAGGTTTTTTAGTGTATTTTCCAGGAAAAATCAGCAACGCTTTTTTTTCTAATTTGGAGAAGGTGTGATTACTCGGGAACGGCTCGTAGGATTTTAAGTGTATTTTCCAGGAAAAATCAACAACGCTTTTTTTTGCCAATTTGGAGAAGGTGTGATTACTCGGGAACGGCTCGTAGGATTTTTAGTGTATTTTCCAGGAAAAATCAGCAACGCTTTTTTTGGCCAATTTGGAGAAGGTGTGATTACTCGGGAACGGCTCGTAGGATTTTTAGTGTATTTTTCAGGAAAAATCAGCAACGCTTTTTTTTGCCAATTTGGAGAAGGTGTGATTACTCGGGAACGGCTCGTAGGATTTTAAGTGTAATTTCCAGGAAAAATCAGCAACGCTTTTTTTTGGCCAATTTGGAGAAGGTGTGATTACTCCGGAACGGCTCGTAGGATTTTTAGTGTATTTTCCAGGAAAAATCAACAACGCTTTTTTTCTAATTTGGAGAAGGTGTGATTACTCGGGAACGGCTCGTAGGATTTTTAGTGTATTTTCCAGGAAAAATCAGCAACGCTTTTTTTGGCCAATTTGGAGAAGGTGTGATTACTCGGGAACGGCTCGTAGGATTTTTAGTGTATTTTCCAGGAAAAATCAGCAACGCTTTTTTTGGCCAATTTGGAGAAGGTGTGATTACTCGGGAACGGCTCGTAGGATTTTTAGTGTAATTTCCAGGAAAAATCAACAACGCTTTTTTTTTGCCAATTTGGAGAAGGTGTGATTACTCGGGAACGGCTCGTAGGTTTTTTAGTGTATTTTCCAGGAAAAATCAGCAACGCTTTTTTTTTGGCCAATTTGGAGAAGATGGGATTACTCGGGAACGGCTCGTAGGTTTTTTAGTGTATTTTCCAGGAAAAATGTGCAACGCTTTTTTTGGCCAATTTGGAGAAGATGGGATTACTCGGGAACGGCTCGTAGGTTTTTTAGTGTATTTTCCAGGAAAAATCAGCAACGCTTTTTTTTCTAATTTGGAGAAGGTGTGATTACTCGGGAACGGCTCGTAGGATTTTTAGTGTATTTTCCAGGAAAAATCAGCAACGCTTTTTTTGGCCAATTTGGAGAAGGTGTGATTACTCGGGAACGGCTCGTAGGATTTTTAGTGTATTTTCCAGGAAAAATCAGCAACGCTTTTTTTGGCCAATTTGGAGAAGGTGTGATTACTCGGGAACTGCTCGTAAGATTTTTAGTGTATTTTCCAGGAAAAATCAACAACGCTTTTTTTGGCCAATTTGGAGAAGGTGTGATTACTCGGGAACGGCTCGTAGGATTTTTGATGTTTTTTCCAGGAAAAATCAGCAACGCTTTTTTTTGGCCAATTTGGAGAAGATGGGATTACTCGGGAACGGCTCGTAGGTTTTTTAGTGTATTTTCCAGGAAAAATGTGCAACGCTTTTTTTGGCCAATTTGGAGAAGGTGTGATTACTCGGGAACGGCTCGTAGGATTTTTAGTGTATTTTCCAGGAAAAATCAGCAACGCTTTTTTTTGCCAATTTGGAGAAGGTGTGATTACTCGGGAACGGCTCGTAGGATTTTTAGTGTATTTTCCAGGAAACATCAGCAACGCTTTTTTTGGCCAATTTGGATAAGGTGTGATTACTCGGGAACTGCTCGTAGGATTTTTAGTGTATTTTCCAGGAAAAATCAGCAACGCTTTTTTTTCTAATTTGGAGAAGGTGTGATTACTCGGGAACGGCTCGTAGGATTTTTAGTGTATTTTCCAGGAAAAATCAGCAACGCTTTTTTTTTTAATTTGGAGAAGGTGTGATTACTCGGGAACGGCTCGTAGGATTTTTGATGTTTTTTCCAGGAAAAATCAACAACGCTTTTTTTGGCCAATTTGGAGAAGATGGGATTACTCGGGAACGGCTCGTAGGTTTTTTAGTGTATTTTCCAGGAAAAATCAGCAACGCTTTTTTTGGCCAATTTGGAGAAGGTGTGATTACTCGGGAACGGCTCGTAGGTTTTTTAGTGTTTTTTCCAGGAAAAATCAGCAACGCTTTTTTTGGCCAATTTGGAGAAGGTGTGATTACTCGGGAACGGCTCGTAGGATTTTTAGTGTATTTTCCAGGAAAAATCACCAACGCTTTTTTTTGCCAATTTGGAGAAGGTGTGATTACTCGGGAACGGCTCGTAGGATTTTTAGTGTATTTTCCAGGAAAAATCAGCAACGCTTTTTTTGGCCAATTTGGAGAAGGTGTGATTACTCGGGAACGGCTCGTAGGATTTTTAGTGTATTTTCCAGGAAAAATCAGCAACGCTTTTTTTGGCCAATTTGGAGAAGGTGTGATTACTCGGGAACGACTCGTAGGTTTTTTAGTGTATTTTCCAGGAAAAATGTGCAACGCTTTTTTTGGCCAATTTGGAGAAGGTGTGATTACTCGGGAACGGCTCGTAGGATTTTTAGTGTATTTTCCAGGAAAAATCAACAACGCTTTTTTTGGCCAATTTGGAGAAGGTGTGATTACTCGGGAACGGCTCGTAGGATTTTTAGTGTATTTTCCAGGAAAAATCAACAACGCTTTTTTTGGCCAATTTGGAGAAGGTGTGATTACTCGGGAACGGCTCGTAGGTTTTTTAGTGTATTTTTCAGGAAAAATCAGCAACGCTTTTTTTTGCCAATTTGGAGAAGATGGGATTACTCGGGAACGGCTCGTAAGATTTTTGATGTTTTTTCCAGGAAAAATCAGCAACGCTTTTTTTGGCCAATTTGGAGAAGGTGTGATTACTCGGGAACGGCTCGTAAGATTTTTGATGTTTTTTCCAGGAAAAATCAGCAACGCTTTTTTTGGCCAATTTGGAGAAGGTGTGATTACTCGGGAACGGCTCGTAGGATTTTTAGTGTATTTTCCAGGAAAAATCAGCAACGCTTTTTTTTCTAATTTGGAGAAGGTGTGATTACTCGGGAACGGCTCGTAGGATTTTTAGTGTATTTTCCAGGAAACATCAGCAACGCTTTTTTTGGCCAATTTGGATAAGGTGTGATTACTCGGGAACTGCTCGTAGGATTTTTAGTGTATTTTCCAGGAAAAATCAGCAACGCTTTTTTTTCTAATTTGGAGAAGGTGTGATTACTCGGGAACGGCTCGTAGGATTTTTAGTGTATTTTCCAGGAAAAATCAGCAACGCTTTTTTTTTTAATTTGGAGAAGGTGTGATTACTCGGGAACGGCTCGTAGGATTTTTGATGTTTTTTCCAGGAAAAATCAACAACGCTTTTTTTGGCCAATTTGGAGAAGATGGGATTACTCGGGAACGGCTCGTAGGTTTTTTAGTGTATTTTCCAGGAAAAATCAGCAACGCTTTTTTTGGCCAATTTGGAGAAGGTGTGATTACTCGGGAACGGCTCGTAGGTTTTTTAGTGTTTTTTCCAGGAAAAATCAGCAACGCTTTTTTTGGCCAATTTGGAGAAGGTGTGATTACTCGGGAACGGCTCGTAGGATTTTTAGTGTATTTTCCAGGAAAAATCACCAACGCTTTTTTTTGCCAATTTGGAGAAGGTGTGATTACTCGGGAACGGCTCGTAGGATTTTTAGTGTATTTTCCAGGAAAAATCAGCAACGCTTTTTTTGGCCAATTTGGAGAAGGTGTGATTACTCGGGAACGGCTCGTAGGATTTTTAGTGTATTTTCCAGGAAAAATCAGCAACGCTTTTTTTGGCCAATTTGGAGAAGGTGTGATTACTCGGGAACGACTCGTAGGTTTTTTAGTGTATTTTCCAGGAAAAATGTGCAACGCTTTTTTTGGCCAATTTGGAGAAGGTGTGATTACTCGGGAACGGCTCGTAGGATTTTTAGTGTATTTTCCAGGAAAAATCAACAACGCTTTTTTTGGCCAATTTGGAGAAGGTGTGATTACTCGGGAACGGCTCGTAGGATTTTTAGTGTATTTTCCAGGAAAAATCAACAACGCTTTTTTTGGCCAATTTGGAGAAGGTGTGATTACTCGGGAACGGCTCGTAGGTTTTTTAGTGTATTTTTCAGGAAAAATCAGCAACGCTTTTTTTTGCCAATTTGGAGAAGATGGGATTACTCGGGAACGGCTCGTAAGATTTTTGATGTTTTTTCCAGGAAAAATCAGCAACGCTTTTTTTGGCCAATTTGGAGAAGGTGTGATTACTCGGGAACGGCTCGTAAGATTTTTGATGTTTTTTCCAGGAAAAATCAGCAACGCTTTTTTTGGCCAATTCGGAGACGGTGTGATTACTCGGAAACGGCTCGTAGGTTTTTTAGTGTATTTTCCAGGAAAAATCAGCAACGCTTTTTTTTGGCCAATTTGGAGAAGGTGTGATTACTCGGGAACGGCTCATAAAATTTTTGATGTATTTTCCAGGAAAAATCAACAACGCTTTTTTTTGGCCAATTTGGAGAAGGTGTGATTACTCGGGAACGGCTCGTAGGATTTTTAGTGTATTTTCCAGGAAAAATCAGCAACGCTTTTTTTTCTAATTTGGAGAAGGTGTGATTACTCGGGAACGGCTCGTAAGATTTTTGATGTTTTTTCCAGGAAAAATCAGCAACGCTTTTTTTGGCCAATTTGGAGAAGGTGTGATTACTGGGGAACGGCTCGTAAGATTTTTGATGTTTTTTCCAGGAAAAATCAGCAACGCTTTTTTTGGCCAATTTGGAGAAGGTGTGATTACTCGGGAACGGCTCGTAGGTTTTTTAGTGTATTTTCCAGGAAAAATAAGCAACGCTTTTTTTTGCCAATTTGGAGAAGGTGTGATTACTCGGGAACGGCTCGTAGGTTTTTTAGTGTATTTTCCAGGAAAAATCAGCAACGCTTTTTTTTGCTAATTTGGAGAAGATGGGATTACTCGGGAACGGCTCGTAGGTTTTTTAATATATTTTCCAGGAAAAATCAGCAACACTTTTTTTGGCCAATTTGGAGAAGGTGTGATTACTCGGGAACGGCTCGTAGGTTTTTTAGTGTATTTTCCAGGAAAAATCAGCAACGCTTTTTTTTGGCCAATTTGGAGAAGATGGGATTACTCGGGAACGGCTCGTAGGTTTTTTAGTGTATTTTCCAGGAAAAATCAGCAACGCTTTTTTTTCTAATTTGGAGAAGATGGGATTACTCGGGAACGGCTCGTAGGTTTTTTAGTGTATTTTCCAGGAAAAATCAGCAACGCTTTTTTTTTGGCCAATTTGGAGAAGATGGTATTACTCGGGAACGGCTCGTAAGATTTTTAGTGTATTTTCCAGGAAAAATCAGCAACGCTTTTTTTGGCCAATTTGGAGAAGGTGTGATTACTCGGGAACGGCTCGTAAGATTTTTAGTGTATTTTCCAGGAAAAATCAGCAACGCTTTTTTTTGGCCAATTTGGAGAAGGTGTGATTACTCGGGAACGGCTCGTAGGATTTTTAGTGTATTTTCCAGGAAAAATCAGCAACGCTTTTTTTGGCCAATTTGGAGAAGGTGTGATTACTCGGGAACGGCTCGTAGGATTTTTAGTGTATTTTCCAGGAAAAATCAACAGCGCTTTTTTTTGCCAATTTGGAGAAGGTGTGATTACTCGGGAACGGCTCGTAGGTTTTTTAGTGTATTTTCCAGGAAAAATCAACAACGCTTTTTTTTGCCAATTTGGAGAAGGTGTGATTACTCGGGAACGGCTCGTAGGATTTTTAGTGTAATTTCCAGGAAAAATCAGCAACGCTTTTTTTGCCAATTTGGAGAAGGTGTGATTACTCGGGAACTGCTCGTAGGATTTTTAGTGTATTTTCCAGGAAAAATCAGCAACGCTTTTTTTGGCCAATTTGGAGAAGGTGTGATTACTCGGGAACGGCTCGTAGGATTTTTAGTGTATTTTCCAGGAAAAATCAGCAACGCTTTTTTTGGCCAATTTGGAGAAGGTGTGATTACTCGGGAACGGCTCGTAAGATTTTTGATGTTTTTTCCAGGAAAAATCAGCAACGCTTTTTTTGGCCAATTTGGAGAAGGTGTGATTACTCGGGAACGGCTCGTAGGATTTTTGATGTTTTTTCCAGGAAAAATCAGCAACGCTTTTTTTGGCCAATTTGGAGATGGTGTGATTACTCGGGAACGGCTCGTAGGATTTTTAGTGTATTTTCCAGGAAAAATCAACAACGCTTTTTTTGGCCAATTTGGAGAAGTTGGGATTACTCGGGAACGGCTCGTAGGTTTTTTAGTGTATTTTCCAGGAAAAATCAACAACGCTTTTTTGGCCAATTTGGAAAAAGTGTGATTACTCGGGAACGGCTCGTAGGATTTTTGATGTTTTTTCCAGGAAAAATCAGCAACGCTTTTTTTGGCCAATTTGGAGATGGTGTGATTACTCGGGAACGGCTCGTAGGATTTTTAGTGTATTTTCCAGGAAAAATCAGCAAGGTTTTTTTGGCCAATTTGGAGAAGATGGGATTACTCGGGAACGGCTCGTAGGATTTTAAGTGTATTTTCCAGGAAAAATCAGCAACGCTTTTTTTTGGCCAATTTGGAGAAGGTGTGATTACTCGGGAACGGCTCATAAAATTTTTAATATATTTTCCAGGAAAAATCAGCAACGCTTTTTTTTCTAATTTGGAGAAGATGGGATTACTCGGGAACGGCTCGTAGGTTTTTTAGTGTATTTTCCAGGAAAAATCAGCAACGCTTTTTTTGGCCAATTTGGAGAAGGTGTGATTACTCGGGAACGGCTCGTAAGATTTTTGATGTTTTTTCCAGGAAAAATCAGCAACGCTTTTTTTTGGCCAATTTGGAGAAGGTGTGATTACTCGGGAACGGCTCATAAAATTTTTAATATATTTTCCAGGAAAAATCAGCAACGCTTTTTTTGGCCAATTTGGAGAAGGTGTGATTACTCGGGAACGGCTCGTAGGTTTTTTAGTGTATTTTCCAGGAAAAATCAGCAACGCTTTTTTTGGCCAATTTGGAGAAGGTGTGATTACTCGGGAACGGCTCGTTGGATTTTTAGTGTATTTTCCAGGAAAAATCAGCAACGCTTTTTTTTGGCCAATTTGGAGAAGGTGTGATTACTCGGGAACGGCTCGTAAGATTTTTAGTGTATTTTCCAGGAAAAATCAACAACGCTTTTTTTGGCCAATTTGGAGAAGGTGTGATTACTCGGGAACGGCTCGTAGGATTTTTGATGTTTTTTCCAGGAAAAATCAGCAACGCTTTTTTTGGCCAATTTGGAGAAGATGGGATTACTCGGGAACGGCTCGTAGGTTTTTTAGTGTATTTTCCAGGAAAAATCAGCAACGCTTTTTTTGGCCAATTTGGAGAAGGTGTGATTACTCGGGAACGGCTCATAAAATTTTTAATATATTTTCCAGGAAAAATCAGCAACGCTTTTTTTTGCTAATTTGGAGAAGATGGGATTACTCCGGAACGGCTCGTAAGATTTTTGATGTTTTTTCCAGGAAAAATCAGCAACGCTTTTTTTGGCCAATTTGGAGAAGATGGGATTACTCGGGAACGGCTCGTAGGTTTTTTAGTGTATTTTCCAGGAAAAATGTGCAACGCTTTTTTTGGCCAATTTGGAGAAGATGGGATTACTCGGGAACGGCTCGTAGGATTTTTAGTGTATTTTCCAGGAAAAATCAGCAACGCTTTTTTTTCTAATTTGGAGAAGGTGTGATTACTCGGGAACGGCTCGTAAGATTTTTAGTGTAATTTCCAGGAAAAATCAACAACGCTTTTTTTGGCCAATTTGGAGAAGGTGTGATTACTCGGGAACGGCTCGTAAGATTTTTGATGTTTTTTCCAGGAAAAATCAGCAACGCTTTTTTTGGCCAATTTGGAGAAGGTATGATTACTCGGGAACGGCTCGTAAGATTTTTAGTGTATTTTCCAGGAAAAATCAGCAACGCTTTTTTTGGCCAATTTGGAGAAGGTGTGATTACTCGGGAACGGCTCGTAGGTTTTTTAGTGTATTTTCCAGGAAAAATCAGCAACGCTTTTTTTGGCCAATTTGGAGAAGGTGTGATTACTCGGGAACTGCTCGTAGGATTTTTAGTGTATTTCCAGGAAAAATCAGCAACGCTTTTTTTGGCCAATTTGGAGAAGGTGTGATTACTCGGGAACGGCTCGTAGGATTTTTAGTGTATTTTCCAGGAAAAATCAGCAACGCTTTTTTTGGCCAATTTGGAGAAGGTGTGATTACTCGGGAACGGCTCGTAAGATTTTTGATGTTTTTTCCAGGAAAAATCAGCAACGCTTTTTTTGGCCAATTTGGAGAAGGTGTGATTACTCGGGAACGGCTCGTAGGATTTTAAGTGTATTTTCCAGGAAAAATCAGCAACGCTTTTTTTTTGGCCAATTTGGAGAAGGTGTGATTACTCGGGAACGGCTCATAAAATTTTTAATATATTTTCCAGGAAAAATCAGCAACGCTTTTTTTTCTAATTTGGAGAAGATGGGATTACTCGGGAACGGCTCGTAGGTTTTTTAGTGTATTTTCCAGGAAAAATCAGCAACGCTTTTTTTGGCCAATTTGGAGAAGGTGTGATTACTCGGGAACGGCTCGTAAGATTTTTGATGTTTTTTCCAGGAAAAATCAGCAACGCTTTTTTTTGGCCAATTTGGAGAAGGTGTGATTACTCGGGAACGGCTCATAAAATTTTTAATATATTTTCCAGGAAAAATCAGCAACGCTTTTTTTGGCCAATTTGGAGAAGGTGTGATTACTCGGGAACGGCTCGTAGGATTTTTAGTGTATTTTCCAGGAAAAATCAGCAACGCTTTTTTTTGGCCAATTTGGAGAAGGTGTGATTACTCGGGAACGGCTCGTAAGATTTTTAGTGTATTTTCCAGGAAAAATCAACAACGCTTTTTTTGGCCAATTTGGAGAAGGTGTGATTACTCGGAACGGCTCGTAGGATTTTTGATGTTTTTTCCAGGAAAAATCAGCAACGCTTTTTTTTGGCCAATTTGGAGAAGATGGGATTACTCGGGAACGGCTCGTAGGTTTTTTAGTGTATTTTCCAGGAAAAATCAGCAACGCTTTTTTTGGCCAATTTGGAGAAGGTGTGATTACTCGGAAACGGCTCGTAGGATTTTTTAGTGTATTTTCCAGGAAAAATCAGCAAGGTTTTTTTTTGGCCAATTTGGAGAAGGTGTGATTACTCGGGAACGGCTCGTAAGATTTTTAGTGTATTTTCCAGGAAAAATCAACAACGCTTTTTTTTGGCCAATTTGGAGAAGGTGTGATTACTCGGAAACGGCTCGTAGGTTTTTTTAGTGTATTTTCCAGGAAAAATAACAGCAACGCTTTTTTTCTAATTTGGGAGAAGGTGTGATTACTCGGGAACGGCTCGTAGGATTTTAAGTGTATTTTCCAGGAAAAATCAACAACGCTTTTTTTTGCCAATTTGGAGAAGGTGTGATTACTCGGGAAACGGCTCGTAGGATTTTTAGTGTATTTTCCAGGAAAAATCAGCAACGCTTTTTTTGGCCAATTAAGGTGTGATTACTCGGGAACGGCTCGTAGGATTTTTAGTGTATTTTTCAGGAAAAATCAGCAACGCTTTTTTTTGCCAATTTGGAGAAGGTGTGATTACTCGGGAACGGCTCGTAGGATTTTAAGTGTAATTTCCAGGAAAAATCAGCAACGCTTTTTTTTGGCCAATTTGGAGAAGGTGTGATTACTCCGGAACGGCTCGTAGGATTTTTAGTGTATTTTCCAGGAAAAATCAACAACGCTTTTTTTCTAATTTGGAGAAGGTGTGATTACTCGGGAACGGCTCGTAGGATTTTTAGTGTATTTTCCAGGAAAAATCAGTAACGCTTTTTTTGGCCAATTTGGAGAAGGTGTGATTACTCGGGAACGGCTCGTAGGATTTTTAGTGTATTTTCCAGGAAAAATCAGCAACGCTTTTTTCGGCCAATTTGGAGAAGGTGTGATTACTCGGGAACGGCTCGTAGGATTTTTAGTGTAATTTCCAGGAAAAATCAGCAACGCTTTTTTTTTGCTAATTTGGAGAAGATATGATTACTCCGGAACGGCTCGTAAGATTTTTGATGTTTTTTCCAGGAAAAATCAGCAACGCTTTTTTTGGCCAATTTGGAGAAGATGGGATTACTCGGGAACGGCTCGTAGGTTTTTTAGTGTATTTTCCAGGAAAAATGTGCAACGCTTTTTTTGGCCAATTTGGAGAAGATGGGATTACTCGGGAACGGCTCGTAGGATTTTTAGTGTATTTTCCAGGAAAAATCAGCAACGCTTTTTTTTCTAATTTGGAGAAGGTGTGATTACTCGGGAACGGCTCGTAAGATTTTTAGTGTAATTTCCAGGAAAAATCAACAACGCTTTTTTTGGCCAATTTGGAGAAGGTGTGATTACTCGGGAACGGCTCGTAAGATTTTTGATGTTTTTTCCAGGAAAAATCAGCAACGCTTTTTTTGGCCAATTTGGAGAAGGTATGATTACTCGGGAACGGCTCGTAAGATTTTTAGTGTATTTTCCAGGAAAAATCAGCAACGCTTTTCTTGGCCAATTTGGAGAAGGTGTGATTACTCGGGAACGGCTCGTAGGTTTTTTAGTGTATTTTCCAGGAAAAATCAGCAACGCTTTTTTTGGCCAATTTGGAGAAGGTGTGATTACTCGGGAACGGCTCGTAGGATTTTAAGTGTAATTTCCAGGAAAAATCAACAACGCTTTTTTTGGCCAATTTGGAGAAGGTGTGATTACTCGGGAACGGCTCGTAGGATTTTAAGTGTAATTTCCAGGAAAAATCAACAACGCTTTTTTTGGCCAATTTGGAGAAGGTGTGATTACTCGGGAACTGCTCGTAGGATTTTTAGTGTATTTTCCAGGAAAAATCAACAACGCTTTTTTTGGCCAATTTGGAGAAGCTGTGATTACTCGGGAACGGCTCGTAGGATTTTTAGTGTAATTTCCAGGAAAAATCAGCAACGCTTTTTTTTGGCCAATTTGGAGAAGATGGGATTACTCGGGAACGGCTCGTAAGATTTTTGATGTTTTTTCCAGGAAAAATCAGCAACGCTTTTTTTTGGTAATTTGGAGAAGGTGTGATTACTCGGGAATGGCTCGTAGGATTTTTAGTGTATTTTCCAGGAAAAATCAACAACGCTTTTTTTTGGCCAATTTGGAGAAGGTGTGATTACTCGGGAACGGCTCGTAAGATTTTTAGTGTATTTTCCAGGAAAAATCAGCAACGCTTTTTTTTGCCAATTTGGAGAAAGTGTGATTACTCCGGAACGGCTCGTAAGATTTTTAGTGTATTTTCCAGGAAAAATCAGCAACGCTTTTTTTGGCCAATTTGGAGAAGGTGTGATTACTCGGGAACGGCTCGTAAGATTTTTAGTGTATTTTCCAGGAAAAATCAGCAACGCTTTTTTTTTGCTAATTTGGAGAAGGTGTGATTACTCGGGAACGGCTCGTAGGATTTTTGATGTTTTTTCCAGGAAAAATCAGCAACGCTTTTTTTGGCCAATTTGGAGATGGTGTGATTACTCGGGAACGGCTCGTAGGATTTTTAGTGTATTTTCCAGGAAAAATCAGCAAGGTTTTTTTGGCCAATTTGGAGAAGATGGGATTACTCGGGAACGGCTCGTAGGATTTTAAGTGTATTTTCCAGGAAAAATCAGCAACGCTTTTTTTTGGCCAATTTGGAGAAGGTGTGATTACTCGGGAACGGCTCATAAAATTTTTAATATATTTTCCAGGAAAAATCAGCAACGCTTTTTTTTCTAATTTGGAGAAGATGGGATTACTCGGGAACGGCTCGTAGGTTTTTTAGTGTATTTTCCAGGAAAAATCAGCAACGCTTTTTTTGGCCAATTTGGAGAAGGTGTGATTACTCGGGAACGGCTCGTAAGATTTTTGATGTTTTTTCCAGGAAAAATCAGCAACGCTTTTTTTTGGCCAATTTGGAGAAGGTGTGATTACTCGGGAACGGCTCATAAAATTTTTAATATATTTTCCAGGAAAAATCAGCAACGCTTTTTTTGGCCAATTTGGAGAAGGTGTGATTACTCGGGAACGGCTCGTAGGTTTTTTAGTGTATTTTCCAGGAAAAATCAGCAACGCTTTTTTTGGCCAATTTGGAGAAGGTGTGATTACTCGGGAACGGCTCGTAGGATTTTTAGTGTATTTTCCAGGAAAAATCAGCAACGCTTTTTTTTGGCCAATTTGGAGAAGGTGTGATTACTCGGGAACGGCTCGTAAGATTTTTAGTGTATTTTCCAGGAAAAATCAACAACGCTTTTTTTGGCCAATTTGGAGAAGGTGTGATTACTCGGGAACGGCTCGTAGGATTTTTGATGTTTTTTCCAGGAAAAATCAGCAACGCTTTTTTTTGGCCAATTTGGAGAAGATGGGATTACTCGGGAACGGCTCGTAGGTTTTTTAGTGTATTTTCCAGGAAAAATCAGCAACGCTTTTTTTGGCCAATTTGGAGAAGGTGTGATTACTCGGGAACGGCTCATAAAATTTTTAATATATTTTCCAGGAAAAATCAGCAACGCTTTTTTTTGCTAATTTGGAGAAGATGGGATTACTCCGGAACGGCTCGTAAGATTTTTGATGTTTTTTCCAGGAAAAATCAGCAACGCTTTTTTTGGCCAATTTGGAGAAGATGGGATTACTCGGGAACGGCTCGTAGGTTTTTTAGTGTATTTTCCAGGAAAAATGTGCAACGCTTTTTTTGGCCAATTTGGAGAAGATGGGATTACTCGGGAACGGCTCGTAGGATTTTTAGTGTATTTTCCAGGAAAAATCAGCAACGCTTTTTTTTCTAATTTGGAGAAGGTGTGATTACTCGGGAACGGCTCGTAAGATTTTTAGTGTAATTTCCAGGAAAAATCAACAACGCTTTTTTTGGCCAATTTGGAGAAGGTGTGATTACTCGGGAACGGCTCGTAAGATTTTTGATGTTTTTTCCAGGAAAAATCAGCAACGCTTTTTTTGGCCAATT
The DNA here is from genome assembly GCA_947311025.1 of Lypha dubia. Classification (NCBI taxonomy): domain Eukaryota; kingdom Metazoa; phylum Arthropoda; class Insecta; order Diptera; family Tachinidae; genus Lypha; species Lypha dubia. The sequence goes on from CAMZJU010000055.1 coordinate 73,454, forward strand.
TGGAGAAGGTATGATTACTCGGGAACGGCTCGTAAGATTTTTAGTGTATTTTCCAGGAAAAATCAGCAACGCTTTTTTTGGCCAATTTGGAGAAGGTGTGATTACTCGGGAACGGCTCGTAGGTTTTTTAGTGTATTTTCCAGGAAAAATCAGCAACGCTTTTTTTGGCCAATTTGGAGAAGGTGTGATTACTCGGGAACTGCTCGTAGGATTTTTAGTGTATTTTCCAGGAAAAATCAGCAACGCTTTTTTTGGCCAATTTGGAGAAGGTGTGATTACTCGGGAACGGCTCGTAGGATTTTTAGTGTATTTTCCAGGAAAAATCAGCAACGCTTTTTTTGGCCAATTTGGAGAAGGTGTGATTACTCGGGAACGGCTCGTAAGATTTTTGATGTTTTTTCCAGGAAAAATCAGCAACGCTTTTTTTGGCCAATTTGGAGAAGGTGTGATTACTCGGGAACGGCTCGTAGGATTTTTGATGTTTTTTCCAGGAAAAATCAGCAACGCTTTTTTTGGCCAATTTGGAGATGGTGTGATTACTCGGGAACGGCTCGTAGGATTTTTAGTGTATTTTCCAGGAAAAATCAACAACGCTTTTTTTGGCCAATTTGGAGAAGATGGGATTACTCGGGAACGGCTCGTAGGTTTTTTAGTGTATTTTCCAGGAAAAATCAACAACGCTTTTTTTGGCCAATTTGGAGAAAGTGTGATTACTCGGGAACGGCTCGTAGGATTTTTGATGTTTTTTCCAGGAAAAATCAGCAACGCTTTTTTTGGCCAATTTGGAGATGGTGTGATTACTCGGGAACGGCTCGTAGGATTTTTAGTGTATTTTCCAGGAAAAATCAGCAAGGTTTTTTTTGCCAATTTGGAGAAGAAGGGATTACTCGGGAACGGCTCGTAGGATTTTAAGTGTATTTTCCAGGAAAAATCAGCAACGCTTTTTTTTGGCCAATTTGGAGAAGGTGTGATTACTCGGGAACGGCTCATAAAATTTTTAATATATTTTCCAGGAAAAATCAGCAACGCTTTTTTTTCTAATTTGGAGAAGATGGGATTACTCGGGAACGGCTCGTAGGTTTTTTAGTGTATTTTCCAGGAAAAATCAGCAACGCTTTTTTTGGCCAATTTGGAGAAGGTGTGATTACTCGGGAACGGCTCGTAAGATTTTTGATGTTTTTTCCAGGAAAAATCAGCAACGCTTTTTTTTGGCCAATTTGGAGAAGGTGTGATTACTCGGGAACGGCTCATAAAATTTTTAATATATTTTCCAGGAAAAATCAGCAACGCTTTTTTTGGCCAATTTGGAGAAGGTGTGATTACTCGGGAACGGCTCGTAGGTTTTTTAGTGTATTTTCCAGGAAAAATCAGCAACGCTTTTTTTGGCCAATTTGGAGAAGGTGTGATTACTCGGGAACGGCTCGTAGGATTTTTAGTGTATTTTCCAGGAAAAATCAGCAACGCTTTTTTTTGGCCAATTTGGAGAAGGTGTGATTACTCGGGAACGGCTCGTAAGATTTTTAGTGTATTTTCCAGGAAAAATCAACAACGCTTTTTTTGGCCAATTTGGAGAAGGTGTGATTACTCGGGAACGGCTCGTAGGATTTTTGATGTTTTTTCCAGGAAAAATCAGCAACGCTTTTTTTTGGCCAATTTGGAGAAGATGGGATTACTCGGGAACGGCTCGTAGGTTTTTTAGTGTATTTTCCAGGAAAAATCAGCAACGCTTTTTTTGGCCAATTTGGAGAAGGTGTGATTACTCGGAAACGCCTCGTAGGATTTTTAGTGTATTTTCCAGGAAAAATCAGCAAGGTTTTTTTTTGGCCAATTTGGAGAAGGTGTGATTACTCGGGAACGGCTCGTAAGATTTTTAGTGTATTTTCCAGGAAAAATCAACAACGCTTTTTTTTGGCCAATTTGGAGAAGGTGTGATTACTCGGAAACGGCTCGTAGGTTTTTTAGTGTATTTTCCAGGAAAAATCAGCAACGCTTTTTTTTCTAATTTGGAGAAGGTGTGATTACTCGGGAACGGCTCGTAGGATTTTAAGTGTATTTTCCAGGAAAAATCAACAACGCTTTTTTTGGCCAATTTGGAGAAGGTGTGATTACTCGGGAACGGCTCGTAAGATTTTTGATGTTTTTTCCAGGAAAAATCAGCAACGCTTTATTTGGCCAATTTGGAGAAGGTATGATTACTCGGGAACGGCTCGTAAGATTTTTAGTGTATTTTCCAGGAAAAATCAGCAACGCTTTTTTTTGGCCAATTTGGAGAAGGTGTGATTACTCGGGAACGGCTCGTAGGTTTTTTAGTGTATTTTCCAGGAAAAATCAGCAAGCTTTTTTTGGCCAATTTGGAGAAGGTGTGATTACTCGGGAACGGCTCGTAGGATTTTAAGTGTAATTTCCAGGAAAAATCAACAACGCTTTTTTTGGCCAATTTGGAGAAGGTGTGATTACTCGGGAACGGCTCGTAGGATTTTAAGTGTAATTTCCAGGAAAAATCAACAACGCTTTTTTTGGCCAATTTGGAGAAGGTGTGATTACTCGGGAACTGCTCGTAGGATTTTTAGTGTATTTTCCAGGAAAAATCAACAACGCTTTTTTTGGCCAATTTGGAGAAGCTGTGATTACTCGGGAACGGCTCGTAGGATTTTTAGTGTAATTTCCAGGAAAAATCAGCAACGCTTTTTTTTGGCCAATTTGGAGAAGATGGGATTACTCGGGAACGGCTCGTAAGATTTTTGATGTTTTTTCCAGGAAAAATCAGCAACGCTTTTTTTTTGGTAATTTGGAGAAGGTGTGATTACTCGGGAATGGCTCGTAGGATTTTTGGTGTATTTTCCAGGAAAAATCAACAACGCTTTTTTTTGGCCAATTTGGAGAAGGTGTGATTACTCGGGAACGGCTCGTAAGATTTTTAGTGTATTTTCCAGGAAAAATCAGCAACGCTTTTTTTTTGCCAATTTGGAGAAAGTGTGATTACTCCGGAACGGCTCGTAAGATTTTTAGTGTATTTTCCAGGAAAAATCAGCAACGCTTTTTTTGGCCAATTTGGAGAAGGTGTGATTACTCGGGAACGGCTCGTAAGATTTTTAGTGTATTTTCCAGGAAAAATCAGCAACGCTTTTTTTTTGCTAATTTGGAGAAGGTGTGATTACTCGGGAACGGCTCGTAGGATTTTTGATGTTTTTTCCAGGAAAAATCAGCAACGCTTTTTTTGGCCAATTTGGAGATGGTGTGATTACTCGGGAACGGCTCGTAGGATTTTTAGTGTATTTTCCAGGAAAAATCAGCAAGGTTTTTTTGGCCAATTTGGAGAAGATGGGATTACTCGGGAACGGCTCGTAGGATTTTAAGTGTATTTTCCAGGAAAAATCAGCAACGCTTTTTTTTGGCCAATTTGGAGAAGGTGTGATTACTCGGGAACGGCTCATAAAATTTTTTAATATATTTTCCAGGAAAAATCAGCAACGCTTTTTTTCTAATTTGGAGAAGATGGGATTACTCGGGAACGGCTCGTAGGTTTTTTAGTGTATTTTCCAGGAAAAATCAGCAACGCTTTTTTTGGCCAATTTGGAGAAGGTGTGATTACTCGGGAACGGCTCGTAAGATTTTTGATGTTTTTTCCAGGAAAAATCAGCAACGCTTTTTTTTGGCCAATTTGGAGAAGGTGTGATTACTCGGGAACGGCTCATAAAATTTTTAATATATTTTCCAGGAAAAATCAGCAACGCTTTTTTTGGCCAATTTGGAGAAGGTGTGATTACTCGGGAACGGCTCGTAGGTTTTTTAGTGTATTTTCCAGGAAAAATCAGCAACGCTTTTTTTGGCCAATTTGGAGAAGGTGTGATGACTCGGGAACGGCTCGTAGGATTTTTAGTGTATTTTCCAGGAAAAATCAGCAACGCTTTTTTTTGGCCAATTTGGAGAAGGTGTGATTACTCGGGAACGGCTCGTAAGATTTTTAGTGTATTTTCCAGGAAAAATCAACAACGCTTTTTTTGGCCAATTTGGAGAAGGTGTGATTACTCGGGAACGGCTCGTAGGATTTTTGATGTTTTTTCCAGGAAAAATCAGCAACGCTTTTTTTTGGCCAATTTGGAGAAGATGGGATTACTCGGGAACGGCTCGTAGGTTTTTTAGTGTATTTTCCAGGAAAAATCAGCAACGCTTTTTTTGGCCAATTTGGAGAAGGTGTGATTACTCGGGAACGGCTCATAAAATTTTTAATATATTTTCCAGGAAAAATCAGCAACGCTTTTTTTTGCTAATTTGGAGAAGATGGGATTACTCCGGAACGGCTCGTAAGATTTTTGATGTTTTTTCCAGGAAAAATCAGCAACGCTTTTTTTGGCCAATTTGGAGAAGATGGGATTACTCGGGAACGGCTCGTAGGTTTTTTAGTGTATTTTCCAGGAAAAATGTGCAACGCTTTTTTTGGCCAATTTGGAGAAGATGGGATTACTCGGGAATGGCTCGTAGGATTTTTAGTGTATTTTCCAGGAAAAATCAGCAACGCTTTTTTTTCTAATTTGGAGAAGGTGTGATTACTCGGGAACGGCTCGTAAGATTTTTAGTGTAATTTCCAGGAAAAATCAACAACGCTTTTTTTGGCCAATTTGGAGAAGGTGTGATTACTCGGGAACGGCTCGTAAGATTTTTGATGTTTTTTCCAGGAAAAATCAGCAACGCTTTTTTTGGCCAATTTGGAGAAGGTATGATTACTCGGGAACGGCTCGTAAGATTTTTAGTGTATTTTCCAGGAAAAATCAGCAACGCTTTTTTTGGCCAATTTGGAGAAGGTGTGATTACTCGGGAACGGCTCGTAGGTTTTTTAGTGTATTTTCCAGGAAAATCAGCAACGCTTTTTTTGGCCAATTTGGAGAAGGTATGATTACTCGGGAACGGCTCGTAGGATTTTTAGTGTATTTTCCAGGAAAAATCAGCAACGCTTTTTTTGGCCAATTTGGAGAAGGTGTGATTACTCGGGAACGGCTCGTAAGATTTTTGATGTTTTTTCCAGGAAAAATCAGCAACGCTTTTTTTGGCCAATTTGGAGAAGGTGTGATTACTCGGGAACGGCTCGTAGGATTTTTGATGTTTTTTCCAGGAAAAATCAGCAACGCTTTTTTTGGCCAATTTGGAGATGGTGTGATTACTCGGGAACGGCTCGTAGGATTTTTAGTGTATTTTCCAGGAAAAATCAACAACGCTTTTTTGGCCAATTTGGAGAAGATGGGATTACTCGGGAACGGCTCGTAGGTTTTTTAGTGTATTTTCCAGGAAAAATCAACAACGCTTTTTTTGGCCAATTTGGAGAAAGTGTGATTACTCGGGAACGGCTCGTAGGATTTTTGATGTTTTTTCCAGGAAAAATCAGCAACGCTTTTTTTGGCCAATTTGGAGATGGTGTGATTACTCGGGAACGGCTCGTAGGATTTTTAGTGTATTTTCCAGGAAAAATCAGCAAGGTTTTTTTGGCCAATTTGGAGAAGAAGGGATTACTCGGGAACGGCTCGTAGGATTTTAAGTGTATTTTCCAGGAAAAATCAGCAACGCTTTTTTTTGGCCAATTTGGAGAAGGTGTGATTACTCGGGAACGGCTCATAAAATTTTTAATATATTTTCCAGGAAAAATCAGCAACGCTTTTTTTTCTAATTTGGAGAAGATGGGATTACTCGGGAACGGCTCGTAGGTTTTTTAGTGTATTTTCCAGGAAAAATCAGCAACGCTTTTTTTGGCCAATTTGGAGAAGGTGTGATTACTCGGGAACGGCTCGTAAGATTTTTGATGTTTTTTCCAGGAAAAATCAGCAACGCTTTTTTTTGGCCAATTTGGAGAAGGTGTGATTACTCGGGAACGGCTCATAAAATTTTTAATATATTTTCCAGGAAAAATCAGCAACGCTTTTTTTGGCCAATTTGGAGAAGGTGTGATTACTCGGGAACGGCTCGTAGGTTTTTTAGTGTATTTTCCAGGAAAAATCAGCAACGCTTTTTTTGGCCAATTTGGTGAAGGTGTGATTACTCGGGAACGGCTCGTAGGATTTTTAGTGTATTTTCCAGGAAAAATCAGCAACGCTTTTTTTTGGCCAATTTGGAGAAGGTGTGATTACTCGGGAACGGCTCGTAGGATTTTTAATGTTTTTTCCAGGAAAAATCAGCAACGCTTTTTTTTGGCCAATTTGGAGAAGATGGGATTACTCGGGAACGGCTCGTAGGTTTTTTAGTGTATTTTCCAGGAAAAATCAGCAACGCTTTTTTTGGCCAATTTGGAGAAGGTGTGATTACTCGGAAACGGCTCGTAGGATTTTTAGTGTATTTTTCAGGAAAAATCAGCAACGCTTTTTTTTTGCCAATTTGGAGAAGGTGTGATTACTCGGGAACGGCTCGTAGGATTTTAAGTGTAATTTCCAGGAAAAATCAGCAACGCTTTTTTTTGGCCAATTTGGAGAAGGTGTGATTACTCCGGAACGGCTCGTAAGATTTTTAGTGTATTTTCCAGGAAAAATCAACAACGCTTTTTTTTGGCCAATTTGGAGAAGGTGTGATTACTCGGAAACGGCTCGTAGGTTTTTTAGTGTATTTTCCAGGAAAAATCAGCAACGCTTTTTTTTCTAATTTGGAGAAGGTGTGATTACTCGGGAACGGCTCGTAGGATTTTAAGTGTATTTTTCAGGAAAAATCAGCAACGCTTTTTTTTGCCAATTTGGAGAAGGTGTGATTACTCGGGAACGGCTCGTAGGATTTTAAGTGTAATTTCCAGGAAAAATCAGCAACGCTTTTTTTTGGCCAATTTGGAGAAGGTGTGATTACTCCGGAACGGCTCGTAGGATTTTTAGTGTATTTTCCAGGAAAAATCAACAACGCTTTTTTTCTAATTTGGAGAAGGTGTGATTACTCGGGAACGGCTCGTAGGATTTTTAGTGTATTTTCCAGGAAAAATCAGTAACGCTTTTTTTGGCCAATTTGGAGAAGGTGTGATTACTCGGGAACGGCTCGTAGGATTTTTAGTGTATTTTCCAGGAAAAATCAGCAACGCTTTTTTCGGCCAATTTGGAGAAGGTGTGATTACTCGGGAACGGCTCGTAGGATTTTTAGTGTAATTTCCAGGAAAAATCAGCAACGCTTTTTTTTGCTAATTTGGAGAAGATGGGATTACTCCGGAACGGCTCGTAAGATTTTTGATGTTTTTTCCAGGAAAAATCAGCAACGCTTTTTTTGGCCAATTTGGAGAAGATGGGATTACTCGGGAACGGCTCGTAGGTTTTTTAGTGTATTTTCCAGGAAAAATGTGCAACGCTTTTTTTGGCCAATTTGGAGAAGATGGGATTACTCGGGAACGGCTCGTAGGATTTTTAGTGTATTTTCCAGGAAAAATCAGCAACGCTTTTTTTTCTAATTTGGAGAAGGTGTGATTACTCGGGAACGGCTCGTAAGATTTTTAGTGTAATTTCCAGGAAAAATCAACAACGCTTTTTTTGGCCAATTTGGAGAAGGTGTGATTACTCGGGAACGGCTCGTAAGATTTTTGATGTTTTTTCCAGGAAAAATCAGCAACGCTTTTTTTGGCCAATTTGGAGAAGGTATGATTACTCGGGAACGGCTCGTAAGATTTTTAGTGTATTTTCCAGGAAAAATCAGCAAAGCTTTTCTTGGCCAATTTGGAGAAGCTGTGATTACTCGGGAACGGCTCGTAGGATTTTTAGTGTAATTTCCAGGAAAAATCAGCAACGCTTTTTTTTGGCCAATTTGGAGAAGATGGGATTACTCGGGAACGGCTCGTAGGATTTTTAGTGTAATTTCCAGGAAAAATCAACAACGCTTTTTTTGGCCAATTTGGAGAAGGTGTGATTACTCGGGAACTGCTCGTAGGATTTTTAGTGTATTTTCCAGGAAAAATCAACAACGCTTTTTTTGGCCAATTTGGAGAAGCTGTGATTACTCGGGAACGGCTCGTAGGATTTTTAGTGTAATTTCCAGGAAAAATCAGCAACGCTTTTTTTTGGCCAATTTGGAGAAGATGGGATTACTCGGGAACGGCTCGTAAGATTTTTGATGTTTTTTCCAGGAAAAATCAGCAACGCTTTTTTTTTGGTAATTTGGAGAAGGTGTGATTACTCGGGAATGGCTCGTAGGATTTTTAGTGTATTTTCCAGGAAAAATCAACAACGCTTTTTTTTGGCCAATTTGGAGAAGGTGTGATTACTCGGGAACGGCTCGTAAGATTTTTAGTGTATTTTCCAGGAAAAATCAGCAACGCTTTTTTTTGCCAATTTGGAGAAAGTGTGATTACTCCGGAACGGCTCGTAAGATTTTTAGTGTATTTTCCAGGAAAAATCAGCAACGCTTTTTTTGGCCAATTTGGAGAAGGTGTGATTACTCGGGAACGGCTCGTAAGATTTTTAGTGTATTTTCCAGGAAAAATCAGCAACGCTTTTTTTTTTGCTAATTTGGAGAAGGTGTGATTACTCGGGAACGGCTCGTAGGATTTTTGATGTTTTTTCCAGGAAAAATCAGCAACGCTTTTTTTGGCCAATTTGGAGATGGTGTGATTACTCGGGAACGGCTCGTAGGATTTTTAGTGTATTTTCCAGGAAAAATCAGCAAGGTTTTTTTGGCCAATTTGGAGAAGATGGGATTACTCGGGAACGGCTCGTAGGATTTTAAGTGTATTTTCCAGGAAAAATCAGCAACGCTTTTTTTTGGCCAATTTGGAGAAGGTGTGATTACTCGGGAACGGCTCATAAAATTTTTAATATATTTTCCAGGAAAAATCAGCAACGCTTTTTTTCTAATTTGGAGAAGATGGGATTACTCGGGAACGGCTCGTAGGTTTTTTAGTGTATTTTCCAGGAAAAATCAGCAACGCTTTTTTTGGCCAATTTGGAGAAGGTGTGATTACTCGGGAACGGCTCGTAAGATTTTTGATGTTTTTTCCAGGAAAAATCAGCAACGCTTTTTTTTGGCCAATTTGGAGAAGGTGTGATTACTCGGGAACGGCTCATAAAATTTTTAATATATTTTCCAGGAAAAATCAGCAACGCTTTTTTTGGCCAATTTGGAGAAGGTGTGATTACTCGGGAACGGCTCGTAGGTTTTTTAGTGTATTTTCCAGGAAAAATCAGCAACGCTTTTTTTGGCCAATTTGGAGAAGGTGTGATTACTCGGGAACGGCTCGTAAGATTTTTGATGTTTTTTCCAGGAAAAATCAGCAACGCTTTTTTTGGCCAATTTGGAGAAGGTATGATTACTCGGGAACGGCTCGTAAGATTTTTAGTGTATTTTCCAGGAAAAATCAGCAACGCTTTTTTTGGCCAATTTGGAGAAGGTGTGATTACTCGGGAACGGCTCGTAGGTTTTTTAGTGTATTTTCCAGGAAAAATCAGCAACGCTTTTTTTGGCCAATTTGGAGAAGGTATGATTACTCGGGAACGGCTCGTAGGATTTTTAGTGTATTTTCCAGGAAAAATCAGCAACGCTTTTTTTGGCCAATTTGGAGAAGGTGTGATTACTCGGGAACGGCTCGTAAGATTTTTGATGTTTTTTCCAGGAAAAATCAGCAACGCTTTTTTTGGCCAATTTGGAGAAGGTGTGATTACTCGGGAACGGCTCGTAGGATTTTTGATGTTTTTTCCAGGAAAAATCAGCAACGCTTTTTTTGGCCAATTTGGAGATGGTGTGATTACTCGGGAACGGCTCGTAGGATTTTTAGTGTATTTTCCAGGAAAAATCAACAACGCTTTTTTTGGCCAATTTGGAGAAGATGGGATTACTCGGGAACGGCTCGTAGGTTTTTTAGTGTATTTTCCAGGAAAAATCAACAACGCTTTTTTTGGCCAATTTGGAGAAAGTGTGATTACTCGGGAACGGCTCGTAGGATTTTTGATGTTTTTTCCAGGAAAAATCAGCAACGCTTTTTTTGGCCAATTTGGAGATGGTGTGATTACTCGGGAACGGCTCGTAGGATTTTTAGTGTATTTTCCAGGAAAAATCAGCAAGGTTTTTTTGGCCAATTTGGAGAAGAAGGGATTACTCGGGAACGGCTCGTAGGATTTTAAGTGTATTTTCCAGGAAAAATCAGCAACGCTTTTTTTTGGCCAATTTGGAGAAGGTGTGATTACTCGGGAACGGCTCATAAAATTTTTAATATATTTTTCAGGAAAAATCAGCAACGCTTTTTTTTCTAATTTGGAGAAGATGGGATTACTCGGGAACGGCTCGTAGGTTTTTTAGTGTATTTTCCAGGAAAAATCAGCAACGCTTTTTTTGGCCAATTTGGAGAAGGTGTGATTACTCGGGAACGGCTCGTAAGATTTTTGATGTTTTTTCCAGGAAAAATCAGCAACGCTTTTTTTTGGCCAATTTGGAGAAGGTGTGATTACTCGGGAACGGCTCGTAAGATTTTTGATGTTTTTTCCAGGAAAAATCAGCAACGCTTTTTTTTGGCCAATTTGGAGAAGGTGTGATTACTCGGGAACGGCTCATAAAATTTTTAATATATTTTCCAGGAAAAATCAGCAACGCTTTTTTTGGCCAATTTGGAGAAGGTGTGATTACTCGGGAACGGCTCGTAGGTTTTTTAGTGTATTTTCCAGGAAAAATCAACAACGCTTTTTTTGGCCAATTTGGAGAAGGTGTGATTACTCGGGAACTGCTCGTAGGATTTTTAGTGTATTTTCCAGGAAAAATCAACAACGCTTTTTTTGGCCAATTTGGAGAAGCTGTGATTACTCGGGAACGGCTCGTAGGATTTTTAGTGTAATTTCCAGGAAAAATCAGCAACGCTTTTTTTTGGCCAATTTGGAGAAGATGGGATTACTCGGGAACGGCTCGTAAGATTTTTGATGTTTTTTCCAGGAAAAATCAGCAACGCTTTTTTTTTGGTAATTTGGAGAAGGTGTGATTACTCGGGAATGGCTCGTAGGATTTTTAGTGTATTTTCCAGGAAAAATCAACAACGCTTTTTTTTGGCCAATTTGGAGAAGGTGTGATTACTCGGGAACGGCTCGTAAGATTTTTAGTGTATTTTCCAGGAAAAATCAGCAACGCTTTTTTTTGCCAATTTGGAGAAAGTGTGATTACTCCGGAACGGCTCGTAAGATTTTTAGTGTATTTTCCAGGAAAAATCAGCAACGCTTTTTTTGGCCAATTTGGAGAAGGTGTGATTACTCGGGAACGGCTCGTAAGATTTTTAGTGTATTTTCCAGGAAAAATCAGCAACGCTTTTTTTTTGCTAATTTGGAGAAGGTGTGATTACTCGGGAACGGCTCGTAGGATTTTTGATGTTTTTTCCAGGAAAAATCAGCAACGCTTTTTTTGGCCAATTTGGAGATGGTGTGATTACTCGGGAACGGCTCGTAGGATTTTTAGTGTATTTTCCAGGAAAAATCAGCAAGGTTTTTTTGGCCAATTTGGAGAAGATGGGATTACTCGGGAACGGCTCGTAGGATTTTAAGTGTATTTTCCAGGAAAAATCAGCAACGCTTTTTTTGGCCAATTTGGAGAAGGTGTGATTACTCGGGAACGGCTCATAAAATTTTTAATATATTTTCCAGGAAAAATCAGCAACGCTTTTTTTCTAATTTGGAGAAGATGGGATTACTCGGGAACGGCTCGTAGGTTTTTTAGTGTATTTTCCAGGAAAAATCAGCAACGCTTTTTTTGGCCAATTTGGAGAAGGTGTGATTACTCGGGAACGGCTCGTAAGATTTTTGATGTTTTTTCCAGGAAAAATCAGCAACGCTTTTTTTTGGCCAATTTGGAGAAGGTGTGATTACTCGGGAACGGCTCATAAAATTTTTAATATATTTTCCAGGAAAAATCAGCAACGCTTTTTTTGGCCAATTTGGAGAAGGTGTGATTACTCGGGAACGGCTCGTAGGTTTTTTAGTGTATTTTCCAGGAAAAATCAGCAACGCTTTTTTTGGCCAATTTGGAGAAGGTGTGATGACTCGGGAACGGCTCGTAGGATTTTTAGTGTATTTTCCAGGAAAAATCAGCAACGCTTTTTTTTGGCCAATTTGGAGAAGGTGTGATTACTCGGGAACGGCTCGTAAGATTTTTAGTGTATTTTCCAGGAAAAATCAACAACGCTTTTTTTGGCCAATTTGGAGAAGGTGTGATTACTCGGGAACGGCTCGTAGGATTTTTGATGTTTTTTCCAGGAAAAATCAGCAACGCTTTTTTTTGGCCAATTTGGAGAAGATGGGATTACTCGGGAACGGCTCGTAGGTTTTTTAGTGTATTTTCCAGGAAAAATCAGCAACGCTTTTTTTGGCCAATTTGGAGAAGGTGTGATTACTCGGGAACGGCTCATAAAATTTTTAATATATTTTCCAGGAAAAATCAGCAACGCTTTTTTTTGCTAATTTGGAGAAGATGGGATTACTCCGGAACGGCTCGTAAGATTTTTGATGTTTTTTCCAGGAAAAATCAGCAACGCTTTTTTTGGCCAATTTGGAGAAGATGGGATTACTCGGGAACGGCTCGTAGGTTTTTTAGTGTATTTTCCAGGAAAAATGTGCAACGCTTTTTTTGGCCAATTTGGAGAAGATGGGATTACTCGGGAACGGCTCGTAGGATTTTTAGTGTATTTTCCAGGAAAAATCAGCAACGCTTTTTTTTCTAATTTGGAGAAGGTGTGATTACTCGGGAACGGCTCGTAAGATTTTTAGTGTAATTTCCAGGAAAAATCAACAACGCTTTTTTTGGCCAATTTGGAGAAGGTGTGATTACTCGGGAACGGCTCGTAAGATTTTTGATGTTTTTTCCAGGAAAAATCAGCAACGCTTTTTTTGGCCAATTTGGAGAAGGTATGATTACTCGGGAACGGCTCGTAAGATTTTTAGTGTATTTTCCAGGAAAAATCAGCAACGCTTTTTTTGGCCAATTTGGAGAAGGTGTGATTACTCGGGAACGGCTCGTAGGTTTTTTAGTGTATTTTCCAGGAAAAATCAGCAACGCTTTTTTTGGCCAATTTGGAGAAGATGGGATTACTCGGGAACGGCTCGTAGGTTTTTTAGTGTATTTTCCAGGAAAAATCAACAACGCTTTTTTTGGCCAATTTGGAGAAAGTGTGATTACTCGGGAACGGCTCGTAGGTTTTTTAGTGTATTTTCCAGGAAAAATCAACAACGCTTTTTTTGGCCAATTTGGAGAAAGTGTGATTACTCGGGAACGGCTCGTAGGATTTTTGATGTTTTTTCCAGGAAAAATCAGCAACGCTTTTTTTGGCCAATTTGGAGATGGTGTGATTACTCGGGAACGGCTCGTAGGATTTTTAGTGTATTTTCCAGGAAAAATCAGCAAGGTTTTTTTGGCCAATTTGGAGAAGAAGGGATTACTCGGGAACGGCTCGTAGGATTTTAAGTGTATTTTCCAGGAAAAATCAGCAACGCTTTTTTTTGGCCAATTTGGAGAAGGTGTGATTACTCGGGAACGGCTCATAAAATTTTTAATATATTTTCCAGGAAAAATCAGCAACGCTTTTTTTTCTAATTTGGAGAAGATGGGATTACTCGGGAACGGCTCGTAGGTTTTTTAGTGTATTTTCCAGGAAAAATCAGCAACGCTTTTTTTGGCCAATTTGGAGAAGGTGTGATTACTCGGGAACGGCTCGTAAGATTTTTGATGTTTTTTCCAGGAAAAATCAGCAACGCTTTTTTTTGGCCAATTTGGAGAAGGTGTGATTACTCGGGAACGGCTCATAAAATTTTTAATATATTTTCCAGGAAAAATCAGCAACGCTTTTTTTGGCCAATTTGGAGAAGGTGTGATTACTCGGGAACGGCTCGTAGGTTTTTTAGTGTATTTTCCAGGAAAAATCAGCAACGCTTTTTTTGGCCAATTTGGAGAAGGTGTGATTACTCGGGAACGGCTCGTAGGATTTTTAGTGTATTTTCCAGGAAAAATCAGCAACGCTTTTTTTTGGCCAATTTGGAGAAGGTGTGATTACTCGGGAACGGCTCGTAAGATTTTTAGTGTATTTTCCAGGAAAAATCAACAACGCTTTTTTTGGCCAATTTGGAGAAGGTGTGATTACTCGGGAACGGCTCGTAGGATTTTTGATGTTTTTTCCAGGAAAAATCAGCAACGCTTTTTTTTGGCCAATTTGGAGAAGATGGGATTACTCGGGAACGGCTCGTAGGTTTTTTAGTGTATTTTCCAGGAAAAATCAGCAACGCTTTTTTTGGCCAATTTGGAGAAGGTGTGATTACTCGGAAATGGCTCGTAGGATTTTTAGTGTATTTTCCAGGAAAAATCAGCAAGGTTTTTTTTTGGCCAATTTGGAGAAGGTGTGATTACTCGGGAACGGCTCGTAAGATTTTTAGTGTATTTTCCAGGAAAAATCAACAACGCTTTTTTTTGGCCAATTTGGAGAACGTGTGATTACTCGGAAACGGCTCGTAGGTTTTTTAGTGTATTTTCCAGGAAAAATCAGCAACGCTTTTTTTTCTAATTTGGAGAAGGTGTGATTACTCGGGAACGGCTCGTAGGATTTTAAGTGTATTTTCCAGGAAAAATCAACAACGCTTTTTTTTGCCAATTTGGAGAAGGTGTGATTACTCGGGAACGGCTCGTAGGATTTTTAGTGTATTTTCCAGGAAAAATCAGCAACGCTTTTTTTGGCCAATTTGGAGAAGGTGTGATTACTCGGGAACGGCTCGTAGGATTTTTAGTGTATTTTTCAGGAAAAATCAGCAACGCTTTTTTTTGCCAATTTGGAGAAGGTGTGATTACTCGGGAACGGCTCGTAGGATTTTAAGTGTAATTTCCAGGAAAAATCAGCAACGCTTTTTTTTGGCCAATTTGGAGAAGGTGTGATTACTCCGGAACGGCTCGTAGGATTTTTAGTGTATTTTCCAGGAAAAATCAACAACGCTTTTTTTCTAATTTGGAGAAGGTGTGATTACTCGGGAACGGCTCGTAGGATTTTTAGTGTATTTTCCAGGAAAAATCAGTAACGCTTTTTTTGGCCAATTTGGAGAAGGTGTGATTACTCGGGAACGGCTCGTAGGATTTTTAGTGTATTTTCCAGGAAAAATCAGCAACGCTTTTTTCGGCCAATTTGGAGAAGGTGTGATTACTCGGGAACGGCTCGTAGGATTTTTAGTGTAATTTCCAGGAAAAATCAGCAACGCTTTTTTTTGCTAATTTGGAGAAGATGGGATTACTCCGGAACGGCTCGTAAGATTTTTGATGTTTTTTCCAGGAAAAATCAGCAACGCTTTTTTGGCCAATTTGGAGAAGATGGGATTACTCGGGAACGGCTCGTAGGTTTTTTAGTGTATTTTCCAGGAAAAATGTGCAACGCTTTTTTTGGCCAATTTGGAGAAGATGGGATTACTCGGGAACGGCTCGTAGGATTTTTAGTGTATTTTCCAGGAAAAATCAGCAACGCTTTTTTTTTTCTAATTTGGAGAAGGTGTGATTACTCGGGAACGGCTCGTAAGATTTTTAGTGTAATTTCCAGGAAAAATCAACAACGTTTTTTTGGCCAATTTGGAGAAGGTGTGATTACTCGGGAACGGCTCGTAAGATTTTTGATGTTTTTTCCAGGAAAAATCAGCAACGCTTTTTTTGGCCAATTTGGAGAAGGTATGATTACTCGGGAACGGCTCGTAAGATTTTTAGTGTATTTTCCAGGAAAAATCAGCAACGCTTTTCTTGGCCAATTTGGAGAAGGTGTGATTACTCGGGAACGGCTCGTAGGTTTTTTAGTGTATTTTCCAGGAAAAATCAGCAACGCTTTTTTTGGCCAATTTGGAGAAGGTGTGATTACTCGGGAACGGCTCGTAGGATTTTAAGTGTAATTTCCAGGAAAAATCAACAACGCTTTTTTTGGCCAATTTGGAGAAGGTGTGATTACTCGGGAACGGCTCGTAGGATTTTAAGTGTAATTTCCAGGAAAAATCAACAACGCTTTTTTTGGCCAATTTGGAGAAGGTGTGATTACTCGGGAACTGCTCGTAGGATTTTTAGTGTATTTTCCAGGAAAAATCAACAACGCTTTTTTTGGCCAATTTGGAGAAGCTGTGATTACTCGGGAACGGCTCGTAGGATTTTTAGTGTAATTTCCAGGAAAAATCAGCAACGCTTTTTTTTGGCCAATTTGGAGAAGATGGGATTACTCGGGAACGGCTCGTAAGATTTTTGATGTTTTTTCCAGGAAAAATCAGCAACGCTTTTTTTTGGTAATTTGGAGAAGGTGTGATTACTCGGGAATGGCTCGTAGGATTTTTAGTGTATTTTCCAGGAAAAATCTACAACGCTTTTTTTTGGCCAATTTGGAGAAGGTGTGATTACTCGGGAACGGCTCGTAAGATTTTTAGTGTATTTTCCAGGAAAAATCAGCAACGCTTTTTTTTGCCAATTTGGAGAAAGTGTGATTACTCCGGAACGGCTCGTAAGATTTTTAGTGTATTTTCCAGGAAAAATCAGCAACGCTTTTTTTGGCCAATTTGGAGAAGGTGTGATTACTCGGGAACGGCTCGTAAGATTTTTAGTGTATTTTCCAGGAAAAATCAGCAACGCTTTTTTTTTGCTAATTTGGAGAAGGTGTGATTACTCGGGAACGGCTCGTAAGATTTTTAGTGTATTTTCCAGGAAAAATCAGCAACGCTTTTTTTGGCCAATTTGGAGAAGGTGTGATTACTCGGGAACGGCTCGTAGGATTTTTGATGTATTTTCCAGGAAAAATCAGCAACGCTTTTTTTTGGCCAATTTGGAGAAGGTGTGATTGATTACTCGGGAACGGCTCGTAGGATTTTTAGTGTATTTTCCAGGAAAAATCAGCAAGGTTTTTTTTTGGCCAATTTGGAGATGGTGTGATTACTCGGGAACGGCTCGTAGGATTTTTAGTGTATTTTCCAGGAAAAATCAGCAAGGTTTTTTTTTGGCCAATTTGGAGATGGTGTGATTACTCGGGAACGGCTCGTAGGATTTTTAGTGTATTTTCCAGGAAAAATCAGCAACGCTTTTTTTGGCCAATTTGGAGAAGGTGTGATTACTCGGGAACGGCTCGTAGGATTTTTAATATATTTTCCAGGAAAAATCAACAACGCTTTTTTTGGCCAATTTGGAGAAGGTGTGATTACTCCGGAACGGCTCGTAGGATTTTTGATGTTTTTTCCAGGAAAAATGTGCAACGCTTTTTTTGGCCAATTTGGAGAAGGTGTGATTACTCGGGAACGGCTCGTAGGTTTTTTAGTGTATTTTCCAGGAAAAATCAGCAACGCTTTTTTTTCTAATTTGGAGAAGGTGTGATTACTCGGGAACGGCTCGTAGGTTTTTTAGTGTTTTTTCCAGGAAAAATGTGCAACGCTTTTTTTGGCCAATTTGGAGAAGGTGTGATTACTCGGGAACGGCTCGTAGGATTTTTAGTGTTTTTTCCAGGAAAAATCAGCAACGCTTTTTTTTGGCCAATTTGGAGAAGGTGTGATTACTCGGGAACGGCTCGTAGGTTTTTTAGTGTATTTTCCAGGAAAAATCAGCAACGCTTTTTTTGGCCAATTTGGAGAAGATGGGATTACTCGGGAACGGCTCGTAGGATTTTAAGTGTAATTTCCAGGAAAAATCAGCAACACTTTTTTTGGCCAATTTGGAGAAGGTGTGATTACTCGGGAACGGCTCATAAAATTTTTAATATATTTTCCAGGAAAAATCAGCAACGCTTTTTTTTGGCCAATTTGGAGAAGGTGTGATTACTCGGGAACGGCTCGTAGGATTTTAAGTGTAATTTCCAGGAAAAATCAGCAATGCTTTTTTTTTGCTAATTTGGAGAAGGTGTGATTACTCGGGAACGGCTCGTAGGATTTTTGATGTTTTTTCCAGGAAAAATCAGCAACGCTTTTTTTTGGCCAATTTGGAGAAGGTGTGATTACTCGGGAACGGCTCGTAGGATTTTTAGTGTATTTTCCAGGAAAAATCAGCAAGGTTTTTTTTCTAATTTGGAGAAGGTGTGATTACTCGGGAACGGCTCGTAGGATTTTTAGTGTATTTTCCAGGAAAAATCAGCAAGGTTTTTTTTTGGCCAATTTGGAGAAGGTGGGATTACTCGGGAAC
Organism: Lypha dubia; assembly: GCA_947311025.1. Lineage (NCBI taxonomy): Eukaryota > Metazoa > Arthropoda > Insecta > Diptera > Tachinidae > Lypha > Lypha dubia. The sequence continues at coordinate 91,520 of CAMZJU010000055.1, forward strand.
GGCTCGTAGGATTTTTGATGTATTTTCCAGGAAAAATCAGCAACGCTTTTTTTGGCCAATTTGGAGAAGGTGTGATTACTCGGGAACGGCTCGTAGGATTTTTAGTGTATTTTCCAGGAAAAATCAGCAACACTTTTTTTGGCCAATTTGGAGAAGGTGTGATTACTCGGGAACTGCTCGTAGGATTTTTAGTGTATTTTCCAGGAAAAATCAGCAACGCTTTTTTTGGCCAATTTGGAGAAGGTGTGATTACTCGGGAACGGCTCGTAGGTTTTTTAGTGTATTTTCCAGGAAAAATCAACAACGCTTTTTTTTGGCCAATTTGGAGAAGGTGTGATTACTCGGGAACGGCTCGTAGGATTTTTAGTGTAATTTCCAGGAAAAATCAGCAACACTTTTTTTGGCCAATTTGGAGAAGATGGGATTACTCGGGAACGGCTCGTAGGATTTTTAGTGTATTTTCCAGGAAAAATCAGCAACGCTTTTTTTTCTAATTTGGAGAAGGTGTGATTACTCGGGAACGGCTCGTAGGATTTTAAGTGTAATTTCCAGGAAAAATCAGCAACGCTTTTTTTTGGCCAATTTGGAGAAGATGGGATTACTCGGGAACGGCTCGTAAGATTTTTGATGTTTTTTCCAGGAAAAATCAGCAACGCTTTTTTTTGGCCAATTTGGAGAAGGTGTGATTACTCGGGAACGGCTCGTAGGTTTTTTAGTGTATTTTCCAGGAAAAATCAGCAACGCTTTTTTTTGGCCAATTTGGAGAAGGTGTGATTACTCGGGAACTGCTCGTAGGATTTTTAGTGTATTTTCCAGGAAAAATCAACAACGCTTTTTTTTGGCCAATTTGGAGAAGGTGTGATTACTCGGGAACGGCTCGTAAGATTTTTGATGTTTTTTCCAGGAAAAATCAGCAACGCTTTTTTTTGGCCAATTTGGAGATGGTGTGATTACTCGGGAACGGCTCGTAGGATTTTTAGTGTATTTTCCAGGAAAAATCAACAACGCTTTTTTTTTGGCCAATTTGGAGAAGGTGTGATTACTCGGGAACGGCTCATAAAATTTTTAATATATTTTCCAGGAAAAATCAGCAACACTTTTTTTGGCCAATTTGGAGAAGGTGTGATTACTCGGGAACGGCTCGTAGGTTTTTTAGTGTATTTTCCAGGAAAAATCAACAACGCTTTTTTTGGCCAATTTGGAGAAGGTGTGATTACTCGGGAACGGCTCGTAGGTTTTTTAGTGTATTTTCCAGGAAAAATCAGCAACGCTTTTTTTTGGCCAATTTGGAGAAGATGGGATTACTCGGGAACGGCTCGTAGGTTTTTTAGTGTATTTTCCAGGAAAAATCAACAACGCTTTTTTTGGCCAATTTGGAGAAGGTGTGATTACTCGGGAACGGCTCGTAAGATTTTTGATGTTTTTTCCAGGAAAAATCAGCAACGCTTTTTTTGGCCAATTTGGAGAAGGTGTGATTACTCGGGAACGGCTCGTAGGTTTTTTAGTGTATTTTCCAGGAAAAATCAACAACGCTTTTTTTGGCCAATTTGGAGAAGGTGTGATTACTCGGGAACGGCTCGTAGGATTTTTAGTGTTTTTTCCAGGAAAAATCAGCAACGCTTTTTTTTGCCAATTTGGAGAAGGTGTGATTACTCGGGAACGGCTCGTAGGATTTTTAGTGTATTTTCCAGGAAAAATCAGCAACGCTTTTTTTGGCCAATTTGGAGAAGGTGTGATTACTCGGGAACGGCTCGTAGGATTTTTAGTGTATTTTCCAGGAAAAATGTGCAACGCTTTTTTTGGCCAATTTGGAGAAGGTGTGATTACTCGGGAACGGCTCGTAGGATTTTTAGTGTATTTTCCAGGAAAAATCAGCAACGCTTTTTTTTTGCCAATTTGGAGAAGATGGGATTACTCGGGAACTGCTCGTAGGATTTTTAGTGTAATTTCCAGGAAAAATCAACAACGCTTTTTTTGGCCAATTTGGAGAAAGTGTGATTACTCGGGAACGGCTCGTAGGATTTTTAGTGTATTTTCCAGGAAAAATCAGCAACGCTTTTTTTGGCCAATTTGGAGAAGATGGGATTACTCGGGAACTGCTCGTAGGATTTTTAGTGTATTTTCCAGGAAAAATCAGCAACGCTTTTTTTTGGCCAATTTGGAGAAGGTGTGATTACTCGGGAACGGCTCGTAAGATTTTTGATGTATTTTCAAGGAAAAATCAGCAACGCTTTTTTTTTGGCCAATTTGGAGAAGGTGTGATTACTCGGGAACGGCTCGTAAGATTTTTGATGTTTTTTCCAGGAAAAATCAGCAACGCTTTTTTTGGCCAATTTGGAGAAGGTGTGATTACTCGGGAACGGCTCGTAAGATTTTTGATGTTTTTTCCAGGAAAAATCAGCAACGCTTTTTTTGGCCAATTTGGATAAGGTGTGATTACTCGGGAACGGCTCGTAGGTTTTTTAGTGTATTTTCCAGGAAAAATCAGCAACACTTTTTTTGGCCAATTTGGAGAAGGTGTGATTACTCGGGAACGGCTCGTAGGATTTTTAGTGTATTTTCCAGGAAAAATCAGCAACGCTTTTTTTTGCCAATTTGGAGAAGGTGTGATTACTCGGGAACGGCTCGTAGGATTTTTAGTGTATTTTCCAGGAAAAATCAGCAACGCTTTTTTTGGCCAATTTGGATAAGGTGTGATTACTCGGGAACGGCTCGTAGGATTTTTGATGTTTTTTCCAGGAAAAATCAGCAACGCTTTTTTTGGCCAATTTGGAGAAGGTGTGATTACTCGGGAACGGCTCGTAGGATTTTTAGTGTATTTTCCAGGAAAAATCAACAACGCTTTTTTTGGCCAATTTGGAGAAGGTGTGATTACTCGGGAACGGCTCGGCTCGTAGGTTTTTTAGTGTATTTTTCAGGAAAAATCAACAACGCTTTTTTTTGCCAATTTGGAGAAGGTGTGATTACTCGGGAACGGCTCGTAAGATTTTTGATGTTTTTTCCAGGAAAAATCAGCAACGCTTTTTTTTGGCCAATTTGGAGAAGGTGTGATTACTCGGGAACGGCTCGTAAGATTTTTAGTGTATTTTCCAGGAAAAATCAGCAACGCTTTTTTTTGCCAATTTGGAGAAGGTGTGATTACTCGGGAACGGCTCGTAGGATTTTTGATGTTTTTTCCAGGAAAAATCAACAAAGCTTTTTTTGGCCAATTTGGAGAAGCTGTGATTACTCGGGAACGGCTCGTAGGATTTTTAGTGTATTTTCCAGGAAAAATGTGCAACGCTTTTTTTGGCCAATTTGGAGAAGGTGTGATTACTCGGGAACGGCTCGTAGGATTTTTGATGTATTTTCCAGGAAAAATCAGCAACGCTTTTTTTGGCCAATTTGGAGAAGGTGTGATTACTCCGGAACGGCTCGTAGGATTTTTGATGTTTTTTCCAGGAAAAATGTGCAACGCTTTTTTTGGCCAATTTGGAGAAGGTGTGATTACTCGGGAACGGCTCGTAGGTTTTTTAGTGTATTTTCCAGGAAAAATCAGCAACGCTTTTTTTTCTAATTTGGAGAAGGTGTGATTACTCGGGATCGGCTCGTAGGTTTTTTAGTGTTTTTTCCAGGAAAAATGTGCAACGCTTTTTTTGGCCAATTTGGAGAAGGTGTGATTACTCGGGAACGGCTCGTAGGATTTTTAGTGTTTTTTCCAGGAAAAATCAGCAACGCTTTTTTTTTGGCCAATTTGGAGAAGGTGTGATTACTCGGGAACGGCTCGTAGGTTTTTTAGTGTATTTTCCAGGAAAAATCAGCAAGGTTTTTTTTCTAATTTGGAGAAGGTGTGATTACTCGGGAACGGCTCGTAGGATTTTTAGTGTATTTTCCAGGAAAAATCAGCAAGGTTTTTTTTTTGGCCAATTTGGAGAAGGTGGGATTACTCGGGAACGGCTCGTAGGATTTTTGATGTATTTTCCAGGAAAAATCAGCAACGCTTTTTTTGGCCAATTTGGAGAAGGTGTGATTACTCGGGAACGGCTCATAAAATTTTTAATATATTTTCCAGGAAAAATCAGCAACGCTTTTTTTTGGCCAATTTGGAGAAGGTGTGATTACTCGGGAACGGCTCGTAGGATTTTAAGTGTAATTTCCAGGAAAAATCAGCAACGCTTTTTTTTGCTAATTTGGAGAAGGTGTGATTACTCGGGAACGGCTCGTAGGATTTTTGATGTTTTTTCCAGGAAAAATCAGCAACGCTTTTTTTTGGCCAATTTGGAGAAGGTGTGATTACTCGGGAACGGCTCGTAGGATTTTTAGTGTATTTTCCAGGAAAAATCAGCAAGGTTTTTTTTCTAATTTGGAGAAGGTGTGATTACTCGGGAACGGCTCGTAGGATTTTTAGTGTATTTTCCAGGAAAAATCAGCAAGGTTTTTTTTTGGCCAATTTGGAGAAGGTGGGATTACTCGGGAACGGCTCGTAGGATTTTTGATGTATTTTCCAGGAAAAATCAGCAACGCTTTTTTTGGCCAATTTGGAGAAGGTGTGATTACTCGGGAACGGCTCGTAGGATTTTTAGTGTATTTTCCAGGAAAAATCAGCAACACTTTTTTTGGCCAATTTGGAGAAGGTGTGATTACTCGGGAACTGCTCGTAGGATTTTTAGTGTATTTTCCAGGAAAAATCAGCAACGCTTTTTTTGGCCAATTTGGAGAAGGTGTGATTACTCGGGAACGGCTCGTAGGTTTTTTAGTGTATTTTCCAGGAAAAATCAACAACGCTTTTTTTTGGCCAATTTGGAGAAGGTGTGATTACTCGGGAACGGCTCGTAGGATTTTTAGTGTAATTTCCAGGAAAAATCAGCAACACTTTTTTTGGCCAATTTGGAGAAGATGGGATTACTCGGGAACGGCTCGTAGGATTTTTAGTGTATTTTCCAGGAAAAATCAGCAATGCTTTTTTTTTCTAATTTGGAGAAGGTGTGATTACTCGGGAACGGCTCGTAGGATTTTAAGTGTAATTTCCAGGAAAAATCAGCAACGCTTTTTTTTGGCCAATTTGGAGAAGATGGGATTACTCGGGAACTGCTCGTAGGATTTTTAGTGTATTTTCCAGGAAAAATCAGCAACGCTTTTTTTTGGCCAATTTGGAGAAGGTGTGATTACTCGGGAACGGCTCGTAAGATTTTTGATGTTTTTTCCAGGAAAAATCAGCAACGCTTTTTTTGGCCAATTTGGAGATGGTGTGATTACTCGGGAACGGCTCGTAGGATTTTTAGTGTATTTTCCAGGAAAAATCAACAACGCTTTTTTTTGGCCAATTTGGAGAAGGTGTGATTACTCGGGAACGGCTCATAAAATTTTTAATATATTTTCCAGGAAAAATCAGCAACACTTTTTTTGGCCAAGTTGGAGAAGGTGTGATTACTCGGGAACGGCTCGTAGGTTTTTTAGTGTATTTTCCAGGAAAAATCAACAACGCTTTTTTTGGCCAATTTGGAGAAGGTGTGATTACTCGGGAACGGCTCGTAGGTTTTTTAGTGTATTTTCCAGGAAAAATCAGCAACGCTTTTTTTTGGCCAATTTGGAGAAGATGGGATTACTCGGGAACGGCTCGTAGGTTTTTTAGTGTATTTTCCAGGAAAAATCAACAACGCTTTTTTTGGCCAATTTGGAGAAGGTGTGATTACTCGGGAACGGCTCGTAAGATTTTTGATGTTTTTTCCAGGAAAAATCAGCAACGCTTTTTTTGGCCAATTTGGAGAAGGTGTGATTACTCGGGAACGGCTCGTAGGTTTTTTAGTGTATTTTCCAGGAAAAATGTGCAACGCTTTTTTTGGCCAATTTGGAGAAGGTGTGATTACTCGGGAACGGCTCGTAGGATTTTTAGTGTTTTTTCCAGGAAAAATCAGCAACGCTTTTTTTGCCAATTTGGAGAAGGTGTGATTACTCGGGAACGGCTCGTAGGATTTTTAGTGTATTTTCCAGGAAAAATCAGCAACGCTTTTTTTGGCCAATTTGGAGAAGGTGTGATTACTCGGGAACGGCTCGTAGGATTTTTAGTGTATTTTCCAGGAAAAATGTGCAACGCTTTTTTTGGCCAATTTGGAGAAGGTGTGATTACTCGGGAACGGCTCGTAGGATTTTTAGTGTATTTTCCAGGAAAAATCAGCAACGCTTTTTTTTTGCCAATTTGGAGAAGATGGGATTACTCGGGAACTGCTCGTAGGATTTTTAGTGTAATTTCCAGGAAAAATCAACAACGCTTTTTTTGGCCAATTTGGAGAAGGTGTGATTACTCGGGAACGGCTCGTAGGATTTTTAGTGTATTTTCCAGGAAAAATCAGCAACGCTTTTTTTGGCCAATTTGGAGAAGATGGGATTACTCGGGAACTGCTCGTAGGATTTTTAGTGTATTTTCCAGGAAAAATCAGCAACGCTTTTTTTTGGCCAATTTGGAGAAGGTGTGATTACTCGGGAACGGCTCGTAAGATTTTTGATGTATTTTCAAGGAAAAATCAGCAACGCTTTTTTTTTGGCCAATTTGGAGAAGGTGTGATTACTCGGGAACGGCTCGTAAGATTTTTGATGTTTTTTCCAGGAAAAATCAGCAACGCTTTTTTTGGCCAATTTGGAGAAGGTGTGATTACTCGGGAACGGCTCGTAAGATTTTTGATGTTTTTTCCAGGAAAAATCAGCAACGCTTTTTTTGGCCAATTTGGATAAGGTGTGATTACTCGGGAACGGCTCGTAGGTTTTTTAGTGTATTTTCCAGGAAAAATCAGCAACACTTTTTTTGGCCAATTTGGAGAAGGTGTGATTACTCGGGAACGGCTCGTAGGATTTTTAGTGTATTTTCCAGGAAAAATCAGCAACGCTTTTTTTTGCCAATTTGGAGAAGGTGTGATTACTCGGGAACGGCTCGTAGGATTTTTAGTGTATTTTCCAGGAAAAATCAGCAACGCTTTTTTTGGCCAATTTGGATAAGGTGTGATTACTCGGGAACGGCTCGTAGGATTTTTGATGTTTTTTCCAGGAAAAATCAGCAACGCTTTTTTTGGCCAATTTGGAGAAGGTGTGATTACTCGGGAACGGCTCGTAGGATTTTTAGTGTATTTTCCAGGAAAAATCAACAACGCTTTTTTTGGCCAATTTGGAGAAGGTGTGATTACTCGGGAACGGCTCGTAGGTTTTTTAGTGTATTTTTCAGGAAAAATCAACAACGCTTTTTTTTGCCAATTTGGAGAAGGTGTGATTACTCGGGAACGGCTCGTAAGATTTTTGATGTTTTTTCCAGGAAAAATCAGCAACGCTTTTTTTGGCCAATTTGGAGAAGGTGTGATTACTCGGGAACGGCTCGTAAGATTTTTAGTGTATTTTCCAGGAAAAATCAGCAACGCTTTTTTTTGGCCAATTTGGAGAAGGTGTGATTACTCGGGAACGGCTCGTAGGATTTTTAGTGTATTTTCCAGGAAAAATCAGCAACGCTTTTTTTTGGCCAATTTGGAGAAGGTGTGATTACTCGGGAACGGCTCGTAAGATTTTTAGTGTATTTTCCAGGAAAAATCAGCAACACTTTTTTTGGCCAATTTGGAGAAGGTGTGATTACTCGGGAACGGCTCGTAAGATTTTTGATGTTTTTTCCAGGAAAAATCAGCAACGCTTTTTTTGGCCAATTTGGAGAAGGTGTGATTACTCGGGAACGGCTCGTAGGATTTTTAGTGTATTTTCCAGGAAAAATCAGCAACGCTTTTTTTTGCCAATTTGGAGAAGATGGGATTACTCGGGAACTGCTCGTAGGATTTTTAGTGTATTTTCCAGGAAAAATCAGCAACGCTTTTTTTGGCCAATTTGGAGAAGGTGTGATTACTCGGGAACGGCTCGTAGGATTTTTAGTGTATTTTCCAGGAAAAATCAGCAACGTTTTTTTTGCCAATTTGGAGAAGGTGTGATTATTCGGGAACGGCTCGTAAGATTTTTAGTGTATTTTCCAGGAAAAATCAGCAACGCTTTTTTTGGCCAATTTGGAGAAGGTGTGATTACTCGGGAACGGCTCGTAGGATTTTTAGTGTATTTTCCAGGAAAAATCAGCAACGCTTTTTTTGGCCAATTTGGAGAAGGTGTGATTACTCGGGAACGGCTCGTAGGATTTTTGATGTTTTTTCCAGGAAAAATCAACAACGCTTTTTTTGGCCAATTTGGAGAAGCTGTGATTACTCGGGAACGGCTCGTAGGATTTTTAGTGTATTTTCCAGGAAAAATGTGCAACGCTTTTTTTGGCCAATTTGGAGAAGGTGTGATTACTCGGGAACGGCTCGTAGGATTTTTGATGTATTTTCCAGGAAAAATCAGCAACGCTTTTTTTGGCCAATTTGGAGAAGATGGGATTACTTGGGAACTGCTCGTAGGATTTTTAGTTTTTTTTCCAGGAAAAATCAGCAACACTTTTTTTGGCCAATTTGGAGAAGATGGGATTACTCGGGAACGGCTCGTAGGTTTTTTAGTGTATTTTCCAGGAAAAATCAGCAACGCTTTTTTTTTGGCCAATTTGGAGAAGGTGTGATTACTCGGGAACGGCTCGTAAGATTTTTGATGTTTTTTCCAGGAAAAATCAGCAACGCTTTTTTTGGCCAATTTGGAGAAGGTGTGATTACTCGGGAACGGCTCGTAAGATTTTTGATGTTTTTTCCAGGAAAAATCAGCAACGCTTTTTTTGGCCAATTTGGAGAAGGTGTGATTACTCGGGAACGGCTCGTAAGATTTTTGATGTTTTTTCCAGGAAAAATCAGCAACGCTTTTTTTGGCCAATTTGGAGAAGGTGTGATTACTCGGGAACGGCTCGTAGGATTTTTAGTGTATTTTCCAGGAAAAATCAGCAACGCTTTTTTTGGCCAATTTGGAGAAGGTGTGATTACTCGGGAACGGCTCGTAGGATTTTTAGTGTATTTTCCAGGAAAAATCAGCAACGCTTTTTTTGGCCAATTTGGAGAAGGTGTGATTACTCGGGAACGGCTCGTAGGATTTTTAGTGTATTTTCCAGGAAAAATCAGCAACGCTTTTTTTTGGCCAATTTGGAGAAGGTGTGATTACTCGGGAACGGCTCGTAGGATTTTTAGTGTAATTTCCAGGAAAAATCAACAACGCTTTTTTTTGCCAATTTGGAGAAGGTGTGATTACTCGGGAACGGCTCGTAGGATTTTTAGTGTATTTTCCAGGAAAAATCAGCAACGCTTTTTTTGGCCAATTTGGAGAAGGTGTGATTACTCGGGAACGGCTCGTAGGATTTTTAGTGTATTTTCCAGGAAAAATCAGCAACGCTTTTTTTTGCCAATTTGGAGAAAGTGTGATTACTCCGGAACGGCTCGTAGGATTTTTAGTGTATTTTCCAGGAAAAATCAGCAACGCTTTTTTTTGCCAATTTGGAGAAAGTGTGATTACTCCGGAACGGCTCGTAAGATTTTTAGTGTATTTTCCAGGAAAAATCAACAACGCTTTTTTTGGCCAATTTGGAGAAGGTGTGATTACTCGGGAACGGCTCGTAGGATTTTTAGTGTATTTTCCAGGAAAAATCAGCAACGCTTTTTTTTGGCCAATTTGGAGAAGATGGGATTACTCGGGAACGGCTCGTAGGATTTTTAGTGTATTTTCCAGGAAAAATCAGCAACGCTTTTTTTTGCCAATTTGGAGAAGGTGTGATTACTCGGGAACTGCTCGTAGGATTTTTAGTGTATTTTCCAGGAAAAATCAGCAACGCTTTTTTTGGCCAATTTGGAGAAGGTGTGATTACTCGGGAACGGCTCGTAAGATTTTTAGTGTATTTTCCAGGAAAAATCAGCAACGTTTTTTTTTGGCCAATTTGGAGAAGATGGGATTACTCGGGAACGGCTCGTAAGATTTTTAGTGTATTTTCCAGGAAAAATCAGCAACGCTTTTTTTGGCCAATTTGGAGAAGGTGTGATTACTCGGGAACGGCTCGTAAGATTTTTGATGTTTTTTCCAGGAAAAATCAGCAACGCTTTTTTGGCCAATTTGGAGAAGATGGGATTACTCGGGAACGGCTCGTAGGTTTTTTAGTGTATTTTCCAGGAAAAATCAGCAACGCTTTTTTTTGGCCAATTTGGAGAAGATGGATTACTCGGGAACGGCTCGTAGGATTTTTAGTGTATTTTCCAGGAAAAATCAGCAACGCTTTTTTTTCTAATTTGGAGAAGATGGGATTACTCGGGAACGGCTCGTAGGTTTTTTAGTGTATTTTTCAGGAAAAATCAGCAACGCTTTTTTTGGCCAATTTGGAGAAGGTGTGATTACTCGGGAACGGCTCGTAAGATTTTTGATGTTTTTTCCAGGAAAAATCAGCAACGCTTTTTTTGGCCAATTTGGAGATGGTGTGATTACTCGGGAACGGCTCGTAGGATTTTTAGTGTATTTTCCAGGAAAAATCAACAACGCTTTTTTTTGGCCAATTTGGAGAAGGTGTGATTACTCGGGAACGGCTCGTAGGATTTTTAGTGTATTTTCCAGGAAAAATCAGCAACGCTTTTTTTGGCCAATTTGGAGAAGGTGTGATTACTCGGGAACGGCTCGTAAGATTTTTGATGTTTTTTCCAGGAAAAATCAGCAACGCTTTTTTTGGCCAATTTGGATAAGGTGTGATTACTCGGAAACGGCTCGTAAGATTTTTAGTGTATTTTCCAGGAAAAATCAGCAACGTTTTTTTTTGGCCAATTTGGAGAAGGTGTGATTACTCGGGAACTGCTCGTAGGATTTTTAGTGTATTTTCCAGGAAAAATCAGCAAGGTTTTTTTTTTGGCCAATTTGGAGAAGGTGTGATTACTCGGGAACGGCTCGTAGGTTTTTTAGTGTATTTTCCAGGAAAAATCAGCAACGCTTTTTTTTCTAATTTGGAGAAGATGGGATTACTCGGGAACGGCTCGTAGGTTTTTTAGTGTAATTTCCAGGAAAAATCAACAACGCTTTTTTTTGGCCAATTTGGAGAAGCTGTGATTACTCGGGAACGGCTCGTAGGATTTTTAGTGTATTTTCCAGGAAAAATCAACAACGCTTTTTTTGGCCAATTTGGAGAAGATGGGATTACTCGGGAACGGCTCGTAGGATTTTTGATGTTTTTTCCAGGAAAAATCAACAACGCTTTTTTTTGGCCAATTTGGAGAAGGTGTGATTAATCGGGAACGGCTCATAAAATTTTTAATATATTTTCCAGGAAAAATCAGCAACGCTTTTTTTTGGCCAATTTGGAGAAGGTGTGATTACTCGGAAACGGCTCGTAAGATTTTTAGTGTATTTTCCAGGAAAAATCAGCAACGCTTTTTTTGGCCAATTTGGAGAAGGTGTGATTACTCGGGAACGGCTCGTAAGATTTTTGATGTTTTTTCCAGGAAAAATCAGCAACGCTTTTTTTGGCCAATTTGGAGAAGGTGTGATTACTCGGGAACGGCTCGTAAGATTTTTGATGTTTTTTCCAGGAAAAATCAGCAACGCTTTTTTTGGCCAATTTGGAGAAGGTGTGATTACTCGGGAACGGCTCGTAAGATTTTTAGTGTATTTTCCAGGAAAAATCAGCAACGCTTTTTTTTGGCCAATTTGGAGAAGATGGGATTACTCGGGAACGGCTCGTAGGTTTTTTAGTGTATTTTCCAGGAAAAATCAGCAACGCTTTTTTTTGGCCAATTTGGAGAAGGTGTGATTACTCGGGAACCGCTCGTAAGATTTTTGATGTTTTTTCCAGGAAAAATCAGCAACGCTTTTTTTTCTAATTTGGAGAAGGTGTGATTACTCGGGAACGGCTCATAAAATTTTTAATATATTTTCCAGGAAAAATCAGCAACGCTTTTTTTTGCTAATTTGGAGAAGATGGGATTACTCCGGAACGGCTCGTAAGATTTTTGATGTTTTTTCCAGGAAAAATCAGCAACGCTTTTTTTGGCCAATTTGGAGAAGGTGTGATTACTCGGGAACGGCTCGTAAGATTTTTAGTGTATTTTCCAGGAAAAATCAACAACGCTTTTTTTTGCCAATTTGGAGAAGGTGTGATTACTCGGGAACGGCTCGTAAGATTTTTGATGTTTTTTCCAGGAAAAATCAGCAACGCTTTTTTTGGCCAATTTGGAGAAGGTGTGATTACTCGGGAACGGCTCGTAAGATTTTTAGTGTATTTTCCAGGAAAAATCAGCAACGCTTTTTTTGGCCAATTTGGAGAAGGTGTGATTACTCGGGAACGGCTCGTAGGATTTTTAGTGTATTTTCCAGGAAAAATCAGCAACGCTTTTTTTGGCCAATTTGGAGAAGGTGTGATTACTCGGGAACGGCTCGTAGAATTTTTAGTGTATTTTCCAGGAAAAATCAACAACGCTTTTTTTGGCCAATTTGGAGAAGGTGTGATTACTCGGGAACGGCTCGTAAGATTTTTAGTGTATTTTCCAGGAAAAATCAGCAACGCTTTTTTTTGCCAATTTGGAGAAAGTGTGATTACTCGGGAACGGCTCGTAGGTTTTTTAGTGTATTTTCCAGGAAAAATCAGCAACGCTTTTTTTTGCCAATTTGGAGAAGGTGTGATTACTCGGGAACGGCTCGTAGGTTTTTTAGTGTATTTTCCAGGAAAAATCAGCAACGCTTTTTTTGGCCAATTTGGAGAAGGTGTGATTACTCGGGAACGGCTCGTAGGTTTTTTAGTGTATTTTCCAGGAAAAATCAGCAACGCTTTTTTTGGCCAATTTGGAGAAGATGGGATTACTCGGGAACGGCTCGTAGGATTTTTAGTGTATTTTCCAGGAAAAATCAGCAACGCTTTTTTTTGGTAATTTGGAGAAGGTGTGATTACTCGGGAACGGCTCGTAGGATTTTTAGTGTATTTTCCAGGAAAAATCAGCAAGGTTTTTTTTTGGCCAATTTGGAGAAGGTGTGATTACTCGGGAACGGCTCGTAGGATTTTTAGTGTATTTTCCAGGAAAAATCAACAACGCTTTTTTTGGCCAATTTGGAGAAGCTGTGATTACTCGGGAACGGCTCGTAGGATTTTTAGTGTATTTTTCAGGAAAAATCAGCAACGCTTTTTTTGGCCAATTTGGAGAAGGTGTGATTACTCGGGAACGGCTCGTAAGATTTTTAGTGTATTTTCCAGGAAAAATCAGCAACGCTTTTTTTTGGCCAATTTGGAGAAGATGGGATTACTCGGGAACGGCTCGTAGGTTTTTTAGTGTATTTTCCAGGAAAAATCAGCAACGCTTTTTTTTGGCTAATTTGGAGAAGGTGTGATTACTCGGGAACCGCTCGTAAGATTTTTGATGTTTTTTCCAGGAAAAATCAGCAACGCTTTTTTTTCTAATTTGGAGAAGGTGTGATTACTCGGGAACGGCTCATAAAATTTTTAATATATTTTCCAGGAAAAATCAGCAACGCTTTTTTTTGCTAATTTGGAGAAGATGGGATTACTCCGGAACGGCTCGTAAGATTTTTGATGTATTTTCCAGGAAAAATCAGCAACGCTTTTTTTGGCCAATTTGGAGAAGGTGTGATTACTCGGGAACGGCTCGTAAGATTTTTAGTGTATTTTCCAGGAAAAATCAACAACGCTTTTTTTGCCAATTTGGAGAAGGTGTGATTACTCGGGAACGGCTCGTAAGATTTTTAGTGTATTTTCCAGGAAAAATCAGCAACGCTTTTTTTGGCCAATTTGGAGAAGGTGTGATTACTCGGGAACGGCTCGTAAGATTTTTAGTGTATTTTCCAGGAAAAATCAGCAACGCTTTTTTTGGCCAATTTGGAGAAGGTGTGATTACTCGGGAACGGCTCGTAGGATTTTTAGTGTATTTTCCAGGAAAAATCAGCAACGCTTTTTTTGGCCAATTTGGAGAAGGTGTGATTACTCGGGAACGGCTCGTAAGATTTTTAGTGTATTTTCCAGGAAAAATCAGCAACGCTTTTTTTGCCAATTTGGAGAAAGTGTGATTACTCCGGAACGGCTCGTAAGATTTTTAGTGTATTTTCCAGGAAAAATGTGCAACGCTTTTTTTTCTAATTTGGAGAAGGTGTGATTACTCGGGAACGGCTCGTAGGATTTTTAGTGTATTTTCCAGGAAAAATCAGCAACGCTTTTTTTGGCCAATTTGGAGAAGGTGTGATTACTCGGGAACGGCTCGTAAGATTTTTAGTGTATTTTCCAGGAAAAATCAGCAACGCTTTTTTTGGCCAATTTGGAGAAGGTATGATTACTCGGGAACGGCTCGTAGGTTATTTAGTGTATTTTTCAGGAAAAATCAGCAACGCTTTTTTTTGGCCAATTTGGAGAAGGTGTGATTACTCGGGAACGGCTCGTAAGATTTTTGATGTTTTTTCCAGGAAAAATCAGCAACGCTTTTTTTTTGGCCAATTTGGAGAAGGTGTGATTACTCGGGAACGGCTCGTAGGATTTTTAGTGTATTTTCCAGGAAAAATCAGCAACGCTTTTTTTGGCCAATTTGGAGAAGATGGGATTACTCGGGAACGGCTCATAAAATTTTTAATATATTTTCCAGGAAAAATCAGCAACACTTTTTTTGGCCAATTTGGAGAAGGTGTGATTACTCGGGAACGGCTCGTAAGATTTTTGATGTTTTTTCCAGGAAAAATCAGCAACGCTTTTTTTGGCCAATTTGGAGAAGGTGTGATTACTCGGAAACGGCTCGTAAGATTTTTAGTGTATTTTCCAGGAAAAATCAACAACGCTTTTTTTTGGCCAATTTGGAGAAGGTGTGATTACTCGGGAACGGCTCATAAAATTTTTAATATATTTTCCAGGAAAAATCAGCAACGCTTTTTTTGGCCAATTTGGAGAAGGTGTGATTACTCGGGAACGGCTCGTAGGATTTTTAGTGTATTTTCCAGGAAAAATCAGCAACGCTTTTTTTGGCCAATTTGGAGAAGATGGGATTACTCGGGAACGGCTCATAAAATTTTTAATATATTTTCCAGGAAAAATCAGCAACACTTTTTTTGGCCAATTTGGAGAAGGTGTGATTACTCGGGAAAGGCTCGTAAGATTTTTAGTGTTTTTTCCAGGAAAAATCAGCAACGCTTTTTTTTGCCAATTTGGAGAAGGTGTGATTACTCGGGAACGGCTCGTAGGATTTTTAGTGTATTTTCCAGGAAAAATCAGCAACGCTTTTTTTGGCCAATTTGGAGAAGGTGTGATTACTCGGGAACGGCTCGTAGGATTTTTAGTGTATTTTCCAGGAAAAATGTGCAACGTTTTTTTTGGCCAATTTGGAGAAGGTGTGATTACTCGGGAACGGCTCGTAGGATTTTTAGTGTATTTTCCAGGAAAAATCAGCAACGCTTTTTTTTTGCCAATTTGGAGAAGATGGGATTTCTCGGGAACTGCTCGTAGGATTTTTAGTGTAATTTCCAGGAAAAATCAGCAACGCTTTTTTTGGCCAATTTGGAGATGGTGTGATTACTCGGGAACGGCTCGTAGGATTTTTGATGTTTTTTCCAGGAAAAATCAGCAACGCTTTTTTTGGCCAATTTGGAGAAGGTGTGATTACTCGGGAACGGCTCGTAGGTTTTTTAGTGTATTTTCCAGGAAAAATCAGCAACGCTTTTTTTTGCTAATTTGGAGAAGGTGTGATTACTCGGGAACGGCTCGTAGGTTTTTTAGTGTATTTTCCAGGAAAAATCAGCAACGCTTTTTTTTCTAATTTGGAGAAGGTGTGATTACTCGGGAACGGCTCGTAAGATTTTTGATGTATTTTTCAGGAAAAATCAGCAACGCTTTTTTTGGCCAATTTGGAGAAGGTGTGATTACTCGGGAACGGCTCGTAAGATTTTTAATATATTTTCCAGGAAAAATCAGCAACGCTTTTTTTTCTAATTTGGAGAAGGTGTGATTACTCGGGAACGGCTCGTAAGATTGTTGATGTTTTTTCCAGGAAAAATCAGCAACGCTTTTTTTGGCCAATTTGGAGAAGGTGTGATTACTCGGGAACGGCTCGTAGGTTTTTTAGTGTATTTTCCAGGAAAAATCAGCAACGCTTTTTTTGGCCAATTTGGAGAAGGTGTGATTACTCGGGAACGGCTCGTAGGATTTTTAGTGTATTTTCCAGGAAAAATCAGCAACGCTTTTTTTTGCCAATTTGGAGAAGGTGTGATTACTCGGGAACGGCTCGTAGGATTTTTAGTGTATTTTCCAGGAAAAATCAGCAACGCTTTTTTTGGCCAATTTGGAGAAGGTGTGATTACTCGGGAACGGCTCGTAGGATTTTTAGTGTATTTTCCAGGAAAAATCAGCAACGCTTTTTTTGGCCAATTTGGAGAAGATGGGATTACTCGGGAACGGCTCATAAAATTTTTAATATATTTTCCAGGAAAAATCAGCAACACTTTTTTTGGCCAATTTGGAGAAGGTGTGATTACTCGGGAACGGCTCGTAAGATTTTTGATGTTTTTTCCAGGAAAAATCAGCAACGCTTTTTTTGGCCAATTTGGAGAAGGTGTGATTACTCGGAAACGGCTCGTAAGATTTTTAGTGTATTTTCCAGGAAAAATCAACAACGCTTTTTTTTTGGCCAATTTGGAGAAGGTGTGATTACTCGGGAACGGCTCATAAAATTTTTAATATATTTTCCAGGAAAAATCAGCAACGCTTTTTTTGGCCAATTTGGAGAAGATGGGATTACTCGGGAACTGCTCGTAAGATTTTTAGTGTATTTTCCAGGAAAATTCAGCAACGCTTTTTTTGGCCAATTTGGAGAAGGTGTGATTACTCGGGAACGGCTCGTAGGATTTTTAGTGTATTTTCCAGGAAAAATCAGCAACGCTTTTTTTGGCCAATTTGGAGAAGATGGGATTACTCGGGAACGGCTCATAAAATTTTTAATATATTTTCCAGGAAAAATCAGCAACACTTTTTTTGGCCAATTTGGAGAAGGTGTGATTACTCGGGAACGGCTCGTAGGATTTTTAGTGTATTTTCCAGGAAAAATCAACAACGCTTTTTTTGGCCAATTTGGAGAAGGTGTGATTACTCGGGAACGGCTCGTAAGATTTTTAGTGTATTTTCCAGGAAAAATCAGCAACGCTTTTTTTTGCTAATTTGGAGAAGATGGGATTAGTCGGGAACGGCTCGTAGGTTTTTTAGTGTAATTTCCAGGAAAAATCAGCAACGCTTTTTTTTGCCAATTTGGAGAAGGTGTGATTACTCGGGAACGGCTCGTAAGATTTTTAGTGTATTTTCCAGGAAAAATCAGCAACGCTTTTTTTGGCCAATTTGGAGAAGGTGTGATTACTCGGGAACGGCTCGTAGGATTTTTAGTGTATTTTCCAGGAAAAATCAGCAACGCTTTTTTTTCTAATTTGGAGAAGGTGTGATTACTCGGGAACGGCTCGTAGGTTTTTTAGTGTATTTTCCAGGAAAAATCAGCAACGCTTTTTTTTGGCCAATTTGGAGAAGATGGGATTACTCGGGAACGGCTCGTAGGATTTTTGATGTTTTTTCCAGGAAAAATCAGCAACGCTTTTTTTTGGCCAATTTGGAGAAGATGGGATTACTCGGGAACGGCTCGTAGGTTTTTTAGTGTATTTTCCAGGAAAAATCAGCAACGCTTTTTTTGGCCAATTTGGAGAAGGTGTGATTACTCGGGAACGGCTCGTAAGATTTTTGATGTATTTTCCAGGAAAAATCAGCAACGCTTTTTTTTGGCCAATTTGGAGAAGATGGGATTACTCGGGAACGGCTCGTAAGATTTTTAGTGTATTTTCCAGGAAAAATCAGCAACGCTTTTTTTTTTGCCAATTTGGAGAAGGTGTGATTACTCGGGAACGGCTCGTAGGTTTTTTAGTGTATTTTCCAGGAAAAATCAGCAACGCTTTTTTTTTGGCCAATTTGGAGAAGGTGTGATTACTCGGGAACGGCTCGTAAGATTTTTAGTGTATTTTCCAGGAAAAATCAGCAACGCTTTTTTTTGGCCAATTTGGAGAAGGTGTGATTACTCGGAAACGGCTCGTAGGATTTTTGATGTTTTTTCCAGGAAAAATCAGCAACGCTTTTTTTTCTAATTTGGAGAAGATGGGATTACTCGGGAACGGCTCGTAGGTTTTTTAGTGTATTTTCCAGGAAAAATCAGCAACGCTTTTTTGGCCAATTTGGAGAAGGTGTGATTACTCGGGAACGGCTCGTAAGATTTTTGATGTATTTTCCAGGAAAAATCAGCAACGCTTTTTTTTCTAATTTGGAGAAGGTGTGATTACTCGGGAACGGCTCGTAGGATTTTTAGTGTATTTTCCAGGAAAAATCAGCAACGCTTTTTTTTGGCCAATTT
Source organism: Lypha dubia (assembly GCA_947311025.1). Taxonomy (NCBI): domain Eukaryota; kingdom Metazoa; phylum Arthropoda; class Insecta; order Diptera; family Tachinidae; genus Lypha; species Lypha dubia. The sequence goes on from CAMZJU010000055.1 coordinate 109,813, forward strand.
GGAGAAGGTGTGATTACTCGGAAACGGCTCGTAAGATTTTTGATGTTTTTTCCAGGAAAAATCAGCAACGCTTTTTTTTGGCCAATTTGGAGAAGGTGTGATTACTCGGGAACGGCTCGTAAGATTTTTGATGTATTTTCCAGGAAAAATCAGCAACGCTTTTTTTTGGCCAATTTGGAGAAGGTGTGATTACTCGGGAACGGCTCGTAAGATTTTTGATGTATTTTCCAGGAAAAATCAGCAACGCTTTGTTTTGGCCAATTTGGAGAAGGTGTGATTACTCGGGAACGGCTCGTAAGATTTTTAGTGTATTTTTCAGGAAAAATCAATAACGCTTTTTTTGGCCAATTTGGAGAAGATGGGATTACTCGGGAACGGCTCGTAAGATTTTTAGTGTATTTTCCAGGAAAAATCAACAACGCTTTTTTTGGCCAATTCGGAGAAGATGGGATTACTCGGGAACGGCTCGTAGGTTTTTTAGTGTATTTTCCAGGAAAAATCAGCAACGCTTTTTTTCTAATTTGGAGAAGGTGTGATTACTCGGGAACGGCTCGTAGGTTTTTTAGTGTATTTTCCAGGAAAAATCAGCAACGCTTTTTTTTTGGCCAATTTGGAGAAGGTGTGATTACTCGGAAACGGCTCGTAAGATTTTTGATGTTTTTTCCAGGAAAAATCAGCAACGCTTTTTTTGGCCAATTTGGAGAAGGTGTGATTACTCGGGAACGGCTCGTAGGTTTTTTAGTGTATTTTCCAGGAAAAATCAGCAACGCTTTTTTTTGGCCAATTTGGAGAAGGTGTGATTACTCGGGAACGGCTCGTAGGATTTTTAGTGTATTTTCCAGGAAAAATCAGCAACGCTTTTTTTGGCCAATTTGGAGAAGATGGGATTACTCGGGAACGGCTCATAAAATTTTTAGTGTATTTTCCAGGAAAAATCAGCAACGCTTTTTTTGGCCAATTTGGAGAAGATGGGATTACTCGGGAACGGCTCATAAAATTTTTAGTGTATTTTCCAGGAAAAATCAGCAACGCTTTTTTTGGCCAATTTGGAGAAGGTGTGATTACTCGGGAACGGCTCGTAGGATTTTAAGTGTATTTTCCAGGAAAAATCAGCAACGCTTTTTTTGGCCAATTTGGAGAAGGTGTGATTACTCGGGAACGGCTCGTAGGTTTTTTAGTGTATTTTCCAGGAAAAATCAGCAACGCTTTTTTTGGCCAATTTGGAGAAGGTGTGATTACTCGGAAACGGCTCGTAAGATTTTTGATGTTTTTTCCAGGAAAAATCAGCAACGCTTTTTTTTGGCCAATTTGGAGAAGGTGTGATTACTCGGGAACGGCTCGTAAGATTTTTGATGTATTTTCCAGGAAAAATCAGCAACGCTTTTTTTTTGCCAATTTGGAGAAGGTGTGATTACTCGGGAACGGCTCGTAGGATTTTTAGTGTATTTTCCAGGAAAAATCAGCAACGCTTTTTTTGGCCAATTTGGAGAAGGTGTGATTACTCTGGAACGGCTCGTAAGATTTTTGATGTATTTTCCAGGAAAAATCAGCAACGCTTTTTTTTCTAATTTGGAGAAGATGGGATTACTCGGGAACGGCTCGTAGGTTTTTTAGTGTATTTTCCAGGAAAAATCAGCAACGCTTTTTTTGGCAAATTTGGAGAAGGTGTGATTACTCGGGAACGGCTCGTAGGTTTTTTAGTGTATTTTCCAGGAAAAATCAGCAACGCTTTTTTTTTGGCCAATTTGGAGAAGGTGTGATTACTCGGAAACGGCTCGTAAGATTTTTGATGTTTTTTCCAGGAAAAATCAGCAACGCTTTTTTTTGGCCAATTTGGAGAAGGTGTGATTACTCGGGAACGGCTCGTAAGATTTTTGATGTATTTTCCAGGAAAAATCAGCAACGCTTTTTTTTGGCCAATTTGGAGAAGGTGTGATTACTCGGGAACGGCTCGTAGAATTTTTAGTGTATTTTCCAGGAAAAATCAGCAACGTTTTTTTTTGGCCAATTTGGAGAAGGTGTGATAACTCGGAAACGGCTCGTAAGATTTTTGATGTTTTTTCCAGGAAAAATCAGCAACGCTTTTTTTTTGCCAATTTGGAGAAGGTGTGATTACTCGGGAACGGCTCGTAGGATTTTTAGTGTATTTTCCAGGAAAAATCAGCAACGCTTTTTTTGGCCAATTTGGAGAAGGTGTGATTACTCGGAAACGGCTCGTAAGATTTTTGATGTTTTTTCCAGGAAAAATCAGCAACGCTTTTTTTTGGCCAATTTGGAGAAGGTGTGATTACTCGGGAACGGCTCGTAAGATTTTTGATGTATTTTCCAGGAAAAATCAGCAACGCTTTTTTTTGGCCAATTTGGAGAAGGTGTGATTACTCGGGAACGGCTCGTAGGATTTTTAGTGTATTTTCCAGGAAAAATCAGCAACGCTTTTTTTTGGCCAATTTGGAGAAGGTGTGATTACTCGGAAACGGCTCGTAAGATTTTTGATGTTTTTTCCAGGAAAAATCAGCAACGCTTTTTTTGGCCAATTTGGAGAAGGTGTGATTACTCGGGAACGGCTCGTAAGATTTTTGATGTATTTTCCAGGAAAAATCAGCAACGCTTTTTTTTGGCCAATTTGGAGAAGGTGTGATTACTCGGGAACGGCTCGTAAGATTTTTAGTGTATTTTCCAGGAAAAATCAGCAACGCTTTTTTTTTGCCAATTTGGAGAAGGTGTGATTACTCGGGAACGGCTCGTAGGTTTTTTAGTGTTTTTTCCAGGAAAAATCAGCAACGCTTTTTTTGGCCAATTTGGAGAAGGTGTGATTACTCGGGAACGGCTCGTAAGATTTTTGATGTTTTTTCCAGGAAAAATCAGCAACGCTTTTTTTGGCCAATTTGAAGAAGGTGTGATTACTCGGGAACGGCTCGTAAGATTTTTAGTGTATTTTCCAGGAAAAATCAGCAACGCTTTTTTTTTTGCCAATTTGGAGAAAGTGTGATTACTCGGGAACGGCTCGTAGGATTTTTAGTGTATTTTCCAGGAAAAATCAGCAACGCTTTTTTTTCTAATTTGGAGAAGGTGTGATTACTCGGGAACGGCTCGTAAGATTTTTAGTGTATTTTCCAGGAAAAATCAGCAACGCTTTTTTTGACCAATTTGGAGAAGGTGTGATTACTCGGGAACGGCTCGTAAGATTTTTGATGTATTTTCCAGGAAAAATCAGCAACGCTTTTTTTTGGCCAATTTGGAGAAGGTGTGATTACTCGGGAACGGCTCGTAAGATTTTTAGTGTATTTTCCAGGAAAAATCAGCAACGCTTTTTTTTTTGCCAATTTGGAGAAGGTGTGATTACTCGGGAACGGCTCGTAAGATTTTTGATGTATTTTCCAGGAAAAATCAGCAACGCTTTTTTTTGGCCAATTTGGAGAAGGTGTGATTACTCGGGAACGGCTCGTAAGATTTTTAGTGTATTTTCCAGGAAAAATCAGCAACGCTTTTTTTTTGCCAATTTGGAGAAGGTGTGATTACTCGGGAACGGCTCGTAGGATTTTTAGTGTATTTTCCAGGAAAAATCAGCAACGCTTTTTTTTCTAATTTGGAGAAGGTGTGATTACTCGGGAACGGCTCGTAAGATTTTTAGTGTATTTTCCAGGAAAAATCAGCAACGCTTTTTTGGCCAACTTGGAGAAGATGGGATTACTCGGGAACGGCTCGTAAGATTTTTGATGTTTTTTCCAGGAAAAATCAGCAACGCTTTTTTTGGCCAATTTGGAGAAGGTGTGATTACTCGGGAACGGCTCGTAGGTTTTTTAGTGTATTTTCCAGGAAAAATCAGCAACGCTTTTTTTTGGCCAATTTGGAGAAGGTGTGATTACTCGGGAACGGCTCATAAAATTTTTAATATATTTTCCAGGAAAAATCAGCAACGCTTTTTTTGGCCAATTTGGAGAAGGTGTGATTACTCGGGAACGGCTCGTAGGTTTTTTAGTGTATTTTCCAGGAAAAATCAGCAACGCTTTTTTTGGCCAATTTGGAGAAGGTGTGATTACTCGGGAACGGCTCGTAAGATTTTTAGTGTATTTTCCAGGAAAAATGTGCAACGCTTTTTTTTGCCAATTTGGAGAAGGTGTGATTACTCGGGAACGGCTCGTAGGATTTTAAGTGTATTTTCCAGGAAAAATTAGCAACGCTTTTTTTTGCCAATTTGGAGAAGGTGTGATTACTCGGGAACGGCTCGTAAGATTTTTAGTGTATTTTCCAGGAAAAATCAGCAACGCTTTTTTTGGCCAATTTGGAGAAGGTGTGATTACTCGGGAACGGCTCGTAGGATTTTAAGTGTATTTTCCAGGAAAAATTAGCAACGCTTTTTTTTGCCAATTTGGAGAAGGTGTGATTACTCGGGAACGGCTCGTAAGATTTTTAGTGTATTTTCCAGGAAAAATCAGCAACGCTTTTTTTTGCCAATTTGGAGAAGGTGTGATTACTCGGGAACGGCTCGTAGGATTTTAAGTGTATTTTCCAGGAAAAATTAGCAACGCTTTTTTTTGCCAATTTGGAGAAGGTGTGATTACTCGGGAACGGCTCGTAAGATTTTTAGTGTATTTTCCAGGAAAAATCAGCAACGCTTTTTTTGGCCAATTTGGAGAAGGTGTGATTACTCGGGAACGGCTCGTAGGATTTTTAGTGTATTTTCCAGGAAAAATCAACAACGCTTTTTTTGGCCAATTTGGAGAAGATGGGATTACTCGGGAACGGCTCGTAGGTTTTTTAATGTATTTTCCAGGAAAAATCAACAACGCTTTTTTTTGGCCAATTTGGAGAAGGTGTGATTACTCGGGAACGGCTCGTAGGATTTTTAGTGTATTTTCCAGGAAAAATCAGCAACGCTTTTTTTGACCAATTTGGAGAAGGTGTGATTACTCGGGAACGGCTCGTAAGATTTTTGATGTATTTTCCAGGAAAAATCAGCAACGCTTTTTTTTGGCCAATTTGGAGAAGGTGTGATTACTCGGGAACGGCTCGTAAGATTTTTAGTGTATTTTCCAGGAAAAATCAGCAACGCTTTTTTTTTTGCCAATTTGGAGAAGGTGTGATTACTCGGGAACGGCTCGTAAGATTTTTGATGTATTTTCCAGGAAAAATCAGCAACGCTTTTTTTTGGCCAATTTGGAGAAGGTGTGATTACTCGGGAACGGCTCGTAAGATTTTTAGTGTATTTTCCAGGAAAAATCAGCAACGCTTTTTTTTTGCCAATTTGGAGAAGGTGTGATTACTCGGGAACGGCTCGTAGGATTTTTAGTGTATTTTCCAGGAAAAATCAGCAACGCTTTTTTTTCTAATTTGGAGAAGGTGTGATTACTCGGGAACGGCTCGTAAGATTTTTAGTGTATTTTCCAGGAAAAATCAGCAACGCTTTTTTGGCCAATTTGGAGAAGATGGGATTACTCGGGAACGGCTCGTAAGATTTTTGATGTTTTTTCCAGGAAAAATCAGCAACGCTTTTTTTTGGCCAATTTGGAGAAGGTGTGATTACTCGGGAACGGCTCGTAGGTTTTTTAGTGTATTTTCCAGGAAAAATCAGCAACGCTTTTTTTTGGCCAATTTGGAGAAGGTGTGATTACTCGGGAACGGCTCATAAAATTTTTAATATATTTTCCAGGAAAAATCAGCAACGCTTTTTTTGGCCAATTTGGAGAAGGTGTGATTACTCGGGAACGGCTCGTAGGTTTTTTAGTGTATTTTCCAGGAAAAATCAGCAACGCTTTTTTTGGCCAATTTGGAGAAGGTGTGATTACTCGGGAACGGCTCGTAAGATTTTTAGTGTATTTTCCAGGAAAAATGTGCAACGCTTTTTTTTTGCCAATTTGGAGAAGGTGTGATTACTCGGGAACGGCTCGTAGGATTTTAAGTGTATTTTCCAGGAAAAATTAGCAACGCTTTTTTTTGCCAATTTGGAGAAGGTGTGATTACTCGGGAACGGCTCGTAAGATTTTTAGTGTATTTTCCAGGAAAAATCAGCAACGCTTTTTTTGGCCAATTTGGAGAAGGTGTGATTACTCGGGAACGGCTCGTAGGATTTTAAGTGTATTTTCCAGGAAAAATTAGCAACGCTTTTTTTTGCCAATTTGGAGAAGGTGTGATTACTCGGGAACGGCTCGTAAGATTTTTAGTGTATTTTCCAGGAAAAATCAGCAACGCTTTTTTTTGCCAATTTGGAGAAGGTGTGATTACTCGGGAACGGCTCGTAGGATTTTAAGTGTATTTTCCAGGAAAAATTAGCAACGCTTTTTTTTGCCAATTTGGAGAAGGTGTGATTACTCGGGAACGGCTCGTAAGATTTTTAGTGTATTTTCCAGGAAAAATCAGCAACGCTTTTTTTGGCCAATTTGGAGAAGGTGTGATTACTCGGGAACGGCTCGTAGGATTTTTAGTGTATTTTCCAGGAAAAATCAACAACGCTTTTTTTGGCCAATTTGGAGAAGATGGGATTACTCGGGAACGGCTCGTAGGTTTTTTAATGTATTTTCCAGGAAAAATCAACAACGCTTTTTTTTGGCCAATTTGGAGAAGGTGTGATTACTCGGGAACGGCTCGTAGGATTTTTAGTGTATTTTCCAGGAAAAATCAACAACGCTTTTTTTGGCCAATTTGGAGAAGGTGTGATTACTCGGAAACGGCTCGTAAGATTTTTAGTGTATTTTCCAGGAAAAATCAGCAACGCTTTTTTTGGCCAATTTGGAGAAGGTGTGATTACTCGGGAACGGCTCGTAAGATTTTTGATGTTTTTTGCAGGAAAAATCAGCAACGCTTTTTTTTGGCCAATTTGGAGATGGTGTGATTACTCGGGAACGGCTCGTAGGATTTTTAGTGTATTTTCCAGGAAAAATCAGCAACGCTTTTTTTTGGCCAATTTGGAGAAGATGGGATTACTCGGAAACGGCTCGTAGGATTTTTGATGTTTTTTCCTGGAAAAATCAGCAACGCTTTTTTTTGGCCAATTTGGAGAAGGTGTGATTACTCGGGAACGGCTCGTAAGATTTTTGATGTATTTTCCAGGAAAAATCATTAACGCTTTTTTTTGGCCAATTTGGAGAAGGTGTGATTACTCGGGAACGGCTCGTAAGATTTTTGATGTATTTTCCAGGAAAAATCAGCAACGCTTTTTTTTGCTAATTTGGAGAAGATGGGATTACTCGGGAACGGCTCGTAGGTTTTTTAGTGTATTTTCCAGGAAAAATCAGCAACGCTTTTTTTTGGCCAATTTGGAGAAGGTGTGATTACTCGGGAACGGCTCGTAGGATTTTTAGTGTATTTTCCAGGAAAAATCAGCAACGCTTTTTTTTGCCAATTTGGAGAAGGTGTGATTACTCGGGAACGGCTCGTAAGATCTTTGATGTATTTTTCAGGAAAAATCAGCAACGCTTTTTTTGGCCAATTTGGAGATGGTGTGATTACTCGGGAACGGCTCGTAAGATTTTTGATGTATTTTCCAGGAAAAATCAGCAACACTTTTTTTTGGCCAATTTGGAGAAGGTATGATTACTCGGGAACGGCTCGTAGGATTTTTAGTGTATTTTCCAGGAAAAATCAGCAACGCTTTTTTTTGCCAATTTGGAGAAGGTGTGATTACTCGGGAACGGCTCGTAAGATTTTTGATGTTTTTTCCAGGAAAAATCAGCAACGCTTTTTTTTTGCTAATTTGGAGAAGATGGGATTACTCGGGAACGGCTCGTAGGTTTTTTAGTGTATTTTCCAGGAAAAATCAGCAACGCTTTTTTTTGGCCAATTGGGAGAAGGTGTGATTACTCGGGAACGGCTCGTAGGATTTTTAGTGTATTTTCCAGGAAAAATCAGCAACGCTTTTTTTTGCCAATTTGGAGAAGGTGTGATTACTCGGGAACGGCTCGTAAGATTTTTGATGTTTTTTCCAGGAAAAATCAGCAAAGCTTTTTTTTCTAATTTGGAGAAGGTGTGATTACTCGGGAACGGCTCGTAAGATTTTTAGTGTATTTTCCAGGAAAAATCAGCAACGCTTTTTTTGGCCAATTTGGAGAAGGTGTGATTACTCGGGAACGGCTCGTAAGATTTTTGATGTATTTTCCAGGAAAAATCAGCAACGCTTTTTTTTGGCCAATTTGGAGAAGGTGTGATTACTCGGGAACGGCTCGTAAGATTTTTAGTGTATTTTCCAGGAAAAATCAGCAACGCTTTTTTTTTGCCAATTTGGAGAAGGTGTGATTACTCGGGAACGGCTCGTAAGATTTTTGATGTATTTTCCAGGAAAAATCAGCAACGCTTTTTTTTGGCCAATTTGGAGAAGGTGTGATTACTCGGGAACGGCTCGTAAGATTTTTAGTGTATTTTCCAGGAAAAATCAGCAACGCTTTTTTTTTTGCCAATTTGGAGAAGGTGTGATTACTCGGGAACGGCTCGTAGGATTTTTAGTGTATTTTCCAGGAAAAATCAGCAACGCTTTTTTTTCTAATTTGGAGAAGGTGTGATTACTCGGGAACGGCTCGTAAGATTTTTAGTGTATTTTCCAGGAAAAATCAGCAACGCTTTTTTTGGCCAATTTGGAGAAGATGGGATTACTCGGGAACGGCTCGTAAGATTTTTGATGTTTTTTCCAGGAAAAATCAGCAACGCTTTTTTTTGGCCAATTTGGAGAAGGTGTGATTACTCGGGAACGGCTCGTAGGTTTTTTAGTGTATTTTCCAGGAAAAATCAGCAACGCTTTTTTTTGGCCAATTTGGAGAAGGTGTGATTACTCGGGAACGGCTCATAAAATTTTTAATATATTTTCCAGGAAAAATCAGCAACGCTTTTTTTGGCCAATTTGGAGAAGGTGTGATTACTCGGGAACGGCTCGTAGGTTTTTTAGTGTATTTTCCAGGAAAAATCAGCAACGCTTTTTTTGGCCAATTTGGAGAAGGTGTGATTACTCGGGAACGGCTCGTAAGATTTTTAGTGTATTTTCCAGGAAAAATGTGCAACGCTTTTTTTTGCCAATTTGGAGAAGGTGTGATTACTCGGGAACGGCTCGTAGGATTTTAAGTGTATTTTCCAGGAAAAATTAGCAACGCTTTTTTTTTGCCAATTTGGAGAAGGTGTGATTACTCGGGAACGGCTCGTAAGATTTTTAGTGTATTTTCCAGGAAAAATCAGCAACGCTTTTTTTGGCCAATTTGGAGAAGGTGTGATTACTCGGGAACGGCTCGTAGGATTTTAAGTGTATTTTCCAGGAAAAATTAGCAACGCTTTTTTTTACCAATTTGGAGAAGGTGTGATTACTCGGGAACGGCTCGTAAGATTTTTAGTGTATTTTCCAGGAAAAATCAGCAACGCTTTTTTTGGCCAATTTGGAGATGGTGTGATTACTCGGGAACGGCTCGTAGGATTTTTAGTGTATTTTCCAGGAAAAATCAACAACGCTTTTTTTGGCCAATTTGGAGAAGATGGGATTACTCGGGAACGGCTCGTAGGTTTTTTAGTGTATTTTCCAGGAAAAATCAACAACGCTTTTTTTTGGCCAATTTGGAGAAGGTGTGATTTCTCGGGAACGGCTCGTAGGATTTTTAGTGTATTTTCCAGGAAAAATCAACAACGCTTTTTTTGGCCAATTTGGAGAAGGTGTGATTACTCGGAAACGGCTCGTAAGATTTTTAGTGTATTTTCCCAGAAAAATCAGCAACGCTTTTTTTTTGGCCAATTTGGAGAAGGTGTGATTACTCGGGAACTGCTCGTAGGATTTTTAGTGTAATTTCCAGGAAAAATCAACAACGTTTTTTTTGGCCAATTTGGAGAAGGTGTGATTACTCGGGAACGGCTCGTAGGATTTTTAGTGTAATTTCCAGGAAAAATCAGCAACACTTTTTTTGGCCAATTTGGAGAAGATGTGATTACTCGGGAACGGCTCGTAGGTTTTTTAGTGTATTTTCCAGGAAAAATCAACAACGCTTTTTTTTGGCCAATTTGGAGAAGGTGTGATTACTCGGGAACGGCTCGTAGGATTTTTAGTGTAATTTCCAGGAAAAATCAGCAACACTTTTTTTTCTAATTTGGAGAAGGTGTGATTAATCGGGAACGGCTCGTAAGATTTTTGATGTATTTTTCAGGAAAAATCAGCAACGCTTTTTTTTCTAATTTGGAGAAGATGGGATTACTCGGGAACGGCTCGTAGGATTTTTGATGTATTTTCCAGGAAAAATCAGCAACGCTTTTTTTGGCCAATTTGGAGAAGGTGTGATTACTCGGGAACGGCTCGTAGGATTTTTAGTGTATTTTCCAGGAAAAATCAGCAACGCTTTTTTTTGGCCAATTTGGAGAAGGTGTGATTACTCGGAAACGGCTCGTAAGATTTTTAGTGTATTTTCCAGGAAAAATCAGCAACGTTTTTTTTTTTGGCCAATTTGGAGAAGGTGTGATTACTCGGGAACTGCTCGTAAGATTTTTTAGTGTATTTTCCAGGGAAAATCAACAACGCTTTTTTTTGGCCAATTTGGAGAAGGTGTGATTACTCGGGAACGGCTCGTAAGATTTTTGATGTATTTTCCAGGAAAAATCAGCAACGCTTTTTTTTGGCCAATTTGGAGAAGGTGTGATTACTCGGGAACGGCTCATAAAATTTTTAATATATTTTCCAGGAAAAATCAGCAACGCTTTTTTTGGCCAATTTGGAGAAGGTGTGATTACTCGGGAACGGCTCGTAAGATTTTTAGTGTATTTTCCAGGAAAAATCAGCAACGCTTTTTTTGGCCAATTTGGAGAAGGTGTGATTACTCGGGAACGGCTCGTAGGATTTTAAGTGTATTTTCCAGGAAAAATCAGCAACGCTTTTTTTGGCCAATTTGGAGAAGGTGTGATTACTCGGGAACGGCTCGTAAGATTTTTAGTGTATTTTTCAGGAAAAATCAGCAACGCTTTTTTTTGGCCAATTTGGAGAAGATGGGATTACTCGGGAACGGCTCATAAAATTTTTAATATATGTTCCAGGAAAAATCAACAACGTTTTTTTTGGCCAATTTGGAGAAGGTGTGATTACTCGGGAACGGCTCGTAGGATTTTAAGTGTAATTTCCAGGAAAAATCAGCAACGCTTTTTTTGGCCAATTTGGAGAAGGTGTGATTACTCGGGAACGGCTCGTAGGTTTTTTAGTGTATTTTCCAGGAAAAATCAGCAACGCTTTTTTTGGCCAATTTGGAGAAGGTGTGATTACTCGGGAACGGCTCGTAGGATTTTTAGTGTATTTTCCAGGAAAAATCAGCAACGCTTTTTTTTGGCCAATTTGGAGAAGGTGTGATTACTCGGGAACGGCTCGTAGGATTTTTAGTGTATTTTCCAGGAAAAATCAGCAACGCTTTTTTTGGCCAATTCCGAGAAGGTGTGATTACTCGGGAACGGCTCGTAGGATTTTTAGTGTAATTTCCAGGAAAAATCAGCAACGCTTTTTTTGGCCAATTTGGAGAAGGTGTGATTACTCGGGAACGGCTCGTAGGATTTTTAGTGTATTTTCCAGGAAAAATCAACAACGCTTTTTTTGGCCAATTTGGAGAAGCTGTGATTACTCGGGAACGGCTCGTAGGATTTTTAGTGTATTTTTCAGGAAAAATCAGCAACGCTTTTTTTGGCCAATTTGGAGAAGCTGTGATTACTCGGGAACGGCTCGTAAGATTTTTAGTGTATTTTTCAGGAAAAATCAGCAACGCTTTTTTTTGGCCAATTTGGAGAAGGTGTGATTACTCGGAAACGGCTCGTAAGATTTTTAGTGTATTTTTCAGGAAAAATCAGCAACGCTTTTTTTTGGCCAATTTGGAGAAGATGGGATTACTCGGGAACGGCTCATAAAATTTTTAATATATTTTCCAGGAAAAATCAACAACGCTTTTTTTGGCCAATTTGGAGAAGGTGTGATTACTCGGAAACGGCTCGTAGGTTTTTTAGTGTATTTTCCAGGAAAAATCAGCAACGCTTTTTTTTGGCCAATTTGGAGAAGGTGTGATTACTCGGGAACGGCTCGTAAGATTTTTGATGTATTTTTCAGGAAAAATCAGCAACGCTTTTTTTTCTAATTTGGAGAAGATGGGATTACTCGGGAACGGCTCGTAGGATTTTTGATGTATTTTCCAGGAAAAATCAGCAACGCTTTTTTTGGCCAATTTGGAGAAGGTGTGATTACTCGGGAACGGCTCGTAGGATTTTTAGTGTATTTTCCAGGAAAAATCAGCAACGCTTTTTTTTTGGCCAATTTGGAGAAGGTGTGATTACTCGGGAACTGCTCGTAGGATTTTTAGTGTAATTTCCAGGAAAAATCAACAACGCTTTTTTTTGGCCAATTTGGAGAAGGTGTGATTACTCGGGAACGGCTCGTAGGATTTTTAGTGTATTTTCCAGGAAAAATCAGCAACGCTTTTTTTTTGGCCAATTTGGAGAAGGTGTGATTACTCGGGAACTGCTCGTAGGATTTTTAGTGTAATTTCCAGGAAAAATCAACAACGCTTTTTTTTGGCCAATTTGGAGAAGGTGTGATTACTCGGGAACGGCTCGTAGGATTTTTAGTGTAATTTCCAGGAAAAATCAGCAACACTTTTTTTGGCCAATTTGGAGAAGATGTGATTACTCGGGAACGGCTCGTAGGTTTTTTAGTGTATTTTCCAGGAAAAATCAACAACGCTTTTTTTTGGCCAATTTGGAGAAGGTGTGATTACTCGGGAACGGCTCGTAGGATTTTTAGTGTAATTTCCAGGAAAAATCAACAACGCTTTTTTTTGGCCAATTTGGAGAAGGTGTGATTACTCGGGAACGGCTCGTAGGATTTTTAGTGTAATTTCCAGGAAAAATCAGCAACACTTTTTTTGGCCAATTTGGAGAAGATGTGATTACTCGGGAACGGCTCGTAGGTTTTTTAGTGTATTTTCCAGGAAAAATCAACAACGCTTTTTTTTGGCCAATTTGGAGAAGGTGTGATTACTCGGGAACGGCTCGTAGGATTTTTAGTGTAATTTCCAGGAAAAATCAGCAACACTTTTTTTTCTAATTTGGAGAAGGTGTGATTAATCGGGAACGGCTCGTAAGATTTTTGATGTATTTTTCAGGAAAAATCAGCAACGCTTTTTTTTCTAATTTGGAGAAGATGGGATTACTCGGGAACGGCTCGTAGGATTTTTGATGTATTTTCCAGGAAAAATCAGCAACGCTTTTTTTGGCCAATTTGGAGAAGGTGTGATTACTCGGGAACGGCTCGTAGGATTTTTAGTGTATTTTCCAGGAAAAATCAGCAACGCTTTTTTTTGGCCAATTTGGAGAAGGTGTGATTACTCGGAAACGGCTCGTAAGATTTTTAGTGTATTTTCCAGGAAAAATCAGCAACGTTTTTTTTTTTGGCCAATTTGGAGAAGGTGTGATTACTCGGGAACTGCTCGTAAGATTTTTTAGTGTATTTTCCAGGGAAAATCAACAACGCTTTTTTTTGGCCAATTTGGAGAAGGTGTGATTACTCGGGAACGGCTCGTAAGATTTTTGATGTATTTTCCAGGAAAAATCAGCAACGCTTTTTTTTTGGCCAATTTGGAGAAGGTGTGATTACTCGGGAACGGCTCATAAAATTTTTAATATATTTTCCAGGAAAAATCAGCAACGCTTTTTTTGGCCAATTTGGAGAAGGTGTGATTACTCGGGAACGGCTCGTAAGATTTTTAGTGTATTTTCCAGGAAAAATCAGCAACGCTTTTTTTGGCCAATTTGGAGAAGGTGTGATTACTCGGGAACGGCTCGTAGGATTTTAAGTGTATTTTCCAGGAAAAATCAGCAACGCTTTTTTTGGCCAATTTGGAGAAGGTGTGATTACTCGGGAACGGCTCGTAAGATTTTTAGTGTATTTTTCAGGAAAAATCAGCAACGCTTTTTTTTGGCCAATTTGGAGAAGATGGGATTACTCGGGAACGGCTCATAAAATTTTTAATATATGTTCCAGGAAAAATCAACAACGCTTTTTTTGGCCAATTTGGAGAAGGTGTGATTACTCGGGAACGGCTCGTAGGATTTTAAGTGTAATTTCCAGGAAAAATCAGCAACGCTTTTTTTGGCCAATTTGGAGAAGGTGTGATTACTCGGGAACGGCTCGTAGGTTTTTTAGTGTATTTTCCAGGAAAAATCAGCAACGCTTTTTTTGGCCAATTTGGAGAAGGTGTGATTACTCGGGAACGGCTCGTAGGATTTTTAGTGTATTTTCCAGGAAAAATCAGCAACGCTTTTTTTTGGCCAATTTGGAGAAGGTGTGATTACTCGGGAACGGCTCGTAGGATTTTTAGTGTATTTTCCAGGAAAAATCAGCAACGCTTTTTTTGGCCAATTCCGAGAAGGTGTGATTACTCGGGAACGGCTCGTAGGATTTTTAGTGTAATTTCCAGGAAAAATCAGCAACGCTTTTTTTGGCCAATTTGGAGAAGGTGTGATTACTCGGGAACGGCTCGTAGGATTTTTAGTGTATTTTCCAGGAAAAATCAACAACGCTTTTTTTGGCCAATTTGGAGAAGCTGTGATTACTCGGGAACGGCTCGTAGGATTTTTAGTGTATTTTTCAGGAAAAATCAGCAACGCTTTTTTTGGCCAATTTGGAGAAGCTGTGATTACTCGGGAACGGCTCGTAAGATTTTTAGTGTATTTTTCAGGAAAAATCAGCAACGCTTTTTTTTGGCCAATTTGGAGAAGGTGTGATTACTCGGAAACGGCTCGTAAGATTTTTAGTGTATTTTTCAGGAAAAATCAGCAACGCTTTTTTTTGGCCAATTTGGAGAAGATGGGATTACTCGGGAACGGCTCATAAAATTTTTAATATATTTTCCAGGAAAAATCAACAACGCTTTTTTTGGCCAATTTGGAGAAGGTGTGATTACTCGGAAACGGCTCGTAGGTTTTTTAGTGTATTTTCCAGGAAAAATCAGCAACGCTTTTTTTTGGCCAATTTGGAGAAGGTGTGATTACTCGGGAACGGCTCGTAAGATTTTTGATGTATTTTTCAGGAAAAATCAGCAACGCTTTTTTTTCTAATTTGGAGAAGATGGGATTACTCGGGAACGGCTCGTAGGATTTTTGATGTATTTTCCAGGAAAAATCAGCAACGCTTTTTTTGGCCAATTTGGAGAAGGTGTGATTACTCGGGAACGGCTCGTAGGATTTTTAGTGTATTTTCCAGGAAAAATCAGCAACGCTTTTTTTTTGGCCAATTTGGAGAAGGTGTGATTACTCGGGAACTGCTCGTAGGATTTTTAGTGTAATTTCCAGGAAAAATCAACAACGCTTTTTTTTGGCCAATTTGGAGAAGGTGTGATTACTCGGGAACTGCTCGTAGGATTTTTAGTGTAATTTCCAGGAAAAATCAACAACGTTTTTTTTTGGCCAATTTGGAGAAGGTGTGATTACTCGGGAACGGCTCGTAGGATTTTTAGTGTAATTTCCAGGAAAAATCAGCAACGCTTTTTTTGGCCAATTTGGAGAAGGTGTGATTACTCGGGAACGGCTCGTAGGATTTTTAGTGTATTTTCCAGGAAAAATCAACAACGCTTTTTTTGGCCAATTTGGAGAAGCTGTGATTACTCGGGAACGGCTCGTAGGATTTTTAGTGTATTTTTCAGGAAAAATCAGCAACGCTTTTTTTGGCCAATTTGGAGAAGCTGTGATTACTCGGGAACGGCTCGTAAGATTTTTAGTGTATTTTTCAGGAAAAATCAGCAACGCTTTTTTTTGGCCAATTTGGAGAAGGTGTGATTACTCGGAAACGGCTCGTAAGATTTTTAGTGTATTTTTCAGGAAAAATCAGCAACGCTTTTTTTTGGCCAATTTGGAGAAGATGGGATTACTCGGGAACGGCTCATAAAATTTTTAATATATTTTCCAGGAAAAATCAACAACGCTTTTTTTGGCCAATTTGGAGAAGGTGTGATTACTCGGGAACGGCTCGTAAGATTTTTAGTGTATTTTCCAGGAAAAATCAGCAACGCTTTTTTTGGCCAATTTGGAGAAGGTGTGATTACTCGGGAACGGCTCGTAGGATTTTAGGTGTATTTTCCAGGAAAAATTAGCAACGCTTTTTTTTGCCAATTTGGAGAAGGTGTGATTACTCGGGAACGGCTCGTAAGATTTTTAGTGTATTTTCCAGGAAAAATCAGCAACGCTTTTTTTGGCCAATTTGGAGATGGTGTGATTACTCGGGAACGGCTCGTAGGATTTTTAGTGTATTTTCCAGGAAAAATCAACAACGCTTTTTTTGGCCAATTTGGAGAAGATGGGATTACTCGGGAACGGCTCGTAGGTTTTTTAGTGTATTTTCCAGGAAAAATCAACAACGCTTTTTTTTGGCCAATTTGGAGAAGGTGTGATTACTCGGGAACGGCTCGTAGGATTTTTAGTGTATTTTCCAGGAAAAATCAACAACGCTTTTTTTGGCCAATTTGGAGAAGGTGTGATTACTCGGAAACGGCTCGTAAGATTTTTAGTGTATTTTCCAGGAAAAATCAGCAACGCTTTTTTTGGCCAATTTGGAGAAGGTGTGATTACTCGGGAACGGCTCGTAAGATTTTTGATGTTTTTTCCAGGAAAAATCAGCAACGCTATTTTTTGGCCAATTTGGAGATGGTGTGATTATTCGGGAACGGCTCGTAAGATTTTTAGTGTATTTTCCAGGAAAAATCAGCAACGTTTTTTTTGGCCAATTTGGAGAAGATGGGATTACTCGGGAACGGCTCGTAGGATTTTTGATGTTTTTTCCAGGAAAAATCAGCAACGCTTTTTTTTGGCCAATTTGGAGAAGGTGTGATTACTCGGGAACGGCTCGTAAGATTTTTGATGTATTTTCCAGGAAAAATCAGCAACGCTTTTTTTTGGCCAATTTGGAGAAGGTGTGATTACTCGGGAACGGCTCGTAAGATTTTTGATGTATTTTCCAGGAAAAATCAGCAACGCTTTTTTTTGCTAATTTGGAGAAGATGGGATTACTCGGGAACGGCTCGTAGGTTTTTTAGTGTATTTTCCAGGAAAAATCAGCAACGCTTTTTTTTGGCCAATTTGGAGAAGGTGTGATTACTCGGGAACGGCTCGTAGGATTTTTAGTGTATTTTCCAGGAAAAATCAGCAACGCTTTTTTTTGCCAATTTGGAGAAGGTGTGATTACTCGGGAACGGCTCGTAAGATTTTTGATGTTTTTTCCAGGAAAAATCAGCAACGCTTTTTTTTGCCAATTTGGAGAAGGTGTGATTACTCGGGAACGGCTCGTAAGATTTTTTATGTATTTTTCAGGAAAAATCAGCAACGCTTTTTTTGGCCAATTTGGAGATGGTGTGATTACTCGGGAACGGCTCGTAGGATTTTTAGTGTAATTTCCAGGAAAAATCAACAACGCTTTTTTTTGCCAATTTGGAGAAGGTGTGATTACTCGGGAACGGCTCGTATGATTTTAAGTGTATTTTCCAGGAAAAATTAGCAACGCTTTTTTTGGCCAATTTGGAGAAGGTGTGATTACTCGGGAACTGCTCGTAGGATTTTTAGTGTATTTTCCAGGAAAAATTAGCAACGCTTTTTTTTGCCAATTTGGAGAAGGTGTGATTACTCGGGAACTGCTCGTAGGATTTTTAGTGTATTTTCCAGGAAAAATCAGCAACGCTTTTTTTGGCCAATTTGGAGAAGGTGTGATTACTCGGGAACGGCTCGTAGGATTTTTAGTGTATTTTCCAGGAAAAATCAGCAACGCTTTTTTTGGCCAATTCGGAGAAGGTGTGATTACTCGGGAACGGCTCGTAAGATTTTTAGTGTATTTTCCAGGAAAAATGTGCAACGCTTTTTTTGGCCAATTTGGAGAAGGTGTGATTACTCGGGAACGGCTCGTAGGATTTTTAGTGTATTTTCCAGGAAAAATCAGCAACGCTTTTTTTTGGCCAATTTGGAGAAGGTGTGATTACTCGGGAACTGCTCGTAGGATTTTTAGTGTAATTTCCAGGAAAAATCAACAACGCTTTTTTTTTGGCCAATTTGGAGAAGGTGTGATTACTCGGGAACGGCTCGTAGGATTTTTAGTGTATTTTCCAGGAAAAATCAGCAACGCTTTTTTTGGCCAATTTGGAGAAGGTGTGATTACTCGGGAACGGCTCGTAGGATTTTTAGTGTATTTTCCAGGAAAAATCAGCAACGCTTTTTTTGGCCAATTCGGAGAAGGTGTGATTACTCGGGAACGGCTCGTAAGATTTTTAGTGTATTTTCCAGGAAAAATGTGCAACGCTTTTTTTTGGCCAATTTGGAGAAGGTGTGATTACTCGGGAACGGCTCGTAGGATTTTTAGTGTATTTTCCAGGAAAAATCAGCAACGCTTTTTTTTGGCCAATTTGGAGAAGGTGTGATTACTCGGGAACTGCTCGTAGGATTTTTAGTGTAATTTCCAGGAAAAATCAACAACGCTTTTTTTTGGCCAATTTGGAGAAGGTGTGATTACTCGGGAACGGCTCGTAGGATTTTTAGTGTATTTTCCAGGAAAAATCAGCAACGCTTTTTTTTCTAATTTGGAGAAGGTGTGATTACTCGGGAACGGCTCGTAAGATTTTTGATGTATTTTTCAGGAAAAATCAGCAACGCTTTTTTTTCTAATTTGGAGAAGATGGGATTACTCGGGAACGGCTCGTAGGATTTTTGATGTATTTTCCAGGAAAAATCAGCAACGCTTTTTTTTGGCCAATTTGGAGAAGGTGTGATTACTCGGGAACGGCTCGTAGGATTTTTAGTGTATTTTCCAGGAAAAATCAGCAACGCTTTTTTTTGGCCAATTTGGAGAAGGTGTGATTACTCGGAAACGGCTCGTAAGATTTTTAGTGTATTTTCCAGGAAAAATCAGCAACGTTTTTTTTTTTGGCCAATTTGGAGAAGGTGTGATTACTCGGGAACTGCTCGTAAGATTTTTTAGTGTATTTTCCAGGAAAAATCAACAACGCTTTTTTTTGGCCAATTTGGAGAAGGTGTGATTACTCGGGAACGGCTCGTAAGATTTTTGATGTATTTTCCAGGAAAAATCAGCAACGCTTTTTTTTGGCCAATTTGGAGAAGGTGTGATTACTCGGGAACGGCTCATAAAATTTTTAATATATTTTCCAGGAAAAATCAGCAACGCTTTTTTTGGCCAATTTGGAGAAGGTGTGATTACTCGGGAACGGCTCGTAAGATTTTTAGTGTATTTTCCAGGAAAAATCAGCAACGCTTTTTTTGGCCAATTTGGAGAAGGTGTGATTACTCGGGAACGGCTCGTAGGATTTTAAGTGTATTTTCCAGGAAAAATCAGCAACGCTTTTTTTGGCCAATTTGGAGAAGGTGTGATTACTCGGGAACGGCTCGTAAGATTTTTAGTGTATTTTTCAGGAAAAATCAGCAACGCTTTTTTTTGGCCAATTTGGAGAAGATGGGATTACTCGGGAACGGCTCATAAAATTTTTAATATATTTTCCAGGAAAAATCAACAACGCTTTTTTTGGCCAATTTGGAGAAGGTGTGATTACTCGGGAACGGCTCGTAGGATTTTTAGTGTAATTTCCAGGAAAAATCAGCAACGCTTTTTTTTCTAATTTGGAGAAGATGGGATTACTCGGGAACGGCTCGTAAGATTTTTAATATATTTTCCAGGAAAAATCAGCAACGCTTTTTTTTGCCAATTTGGAGAAGGTGTGATTACTCGGGAACGGCTGGTAGGTTTTTTGATGTTTTTTCCAGGAAAAATCAGCAACGCTTTTTTTTGGCCAATTTGGAGAAGGTGTGATTAATCGGGAACGGCTCGTAGGATTTTTAGTGTATTTTCCAAGAAAAATCAGCAACGCTTTTTTTGGCCAATTTGGAGAAGATGGGATTACTCGGGAACGGCTCATAAAATTTTTAATATATTTTCCAGGAAAAATCAGCAACACTTTTTTTGGCCAATTTGGAGAAGGTGTGATTACTCGGGAACGGCTCGTAAGATTTTTGATGTTTTTTCCAGGAAAAATCAGCAACGCTTTTTTTTGGCCAATTTGGAGAAGGTGTGATTACTCGGAAACGGCTCGTAAGATTTTTAGTGTATTTTCCAGGAAAAATCAACAACACTTTTTTTTGGCCAATTTGGAGAAGGTGTGATTACTCGGGAACGGCTCATAAAATTTTTAATAAATTTTCCAGGAAAAATCAGCAACGCTTTTTTTGGCCAATTTGGAGAAGGTGTGATTACTCGGGAACGGCTCGTAAGATTTTTAGTGTATTTTCCAGGAAAAATCAGCAACGCTTTTTTTTCTAATTTGGAGAAGATGGGATTACTCGGGAACGGCTCGTAGGTTTTTTTGTGTATTTTCCAGGAAAAATCAGCAACGCTTTTTTTTCTAATTTGGAGAAGATGGGATTACTCGGGAACGGCTCGTAGGATTTTTAGTGTAATTTCCAGGAAAAATCAACAACGCTTTTTTTGGCCAATTTGGAGAAGGTGTGATTACTCGGGAACGGCTCGTAGGATTTTTAGTGTAATTTCCAGGAAAAATCAACAACGCTTTTTTTGGCCAATTTGGAGAAGGTGTGATTACTCGGGAACGGCTCGTAGGATTTTTGATGTTTTTTCCAGGAAAAATCAGCAACGCTTTTTTTTGGCCAATTTGGAGAAGGTGTGATTACTCGGGAACGGCTCGTAAGATTTTTAGTGTATTTTCCAGGAAAAATCAGCAACGCTTTTTTTGGCCAATTTGGAGAAGGTGTGATTACTCGGGAACGGCTCGTAGGATTTTTAGTGTAATTTCCAGGAAAAATCAGCAACACTTTTTTTGGCCAATTTGGAGAAGGTGTGATTACTCGGGAACGGCTCGTAAGATTTTTAGTGTATTTTCCAGGAAAAATGTGCAACGCTTTTTTTTCTAATTTGGAGAAGGTGTGATTACTCGGAAACGGCTCGTAGGATTTTTAGTGTATTTTCCAGGAAAAATCAGCAAGGTTTTTTTTTGGCCAATTTGGAGAAGGTGTGATTACTCGGGAACGGCTCGTAAGATTTTTAGTGTATTTTCCAGGAAAAATCAGCAACGCTTTTTTTTCCAATTTGGAGAAGGTGTGATTACTCGGGAACGGCTCGTAAGATTTTTGATGTTTTTTCCAGGAAAAATCAGCAACGCTTTTTTTTCTAATTTGGAGAAGGTGTGATTACTCGGGAACGGCTCGTAAGATTTTTAGTGTATTTTCCAGGAAAAATCAGCAACGCTTTTTTTTCTAATTTGGAGAAGGTGTGATTACTCGGAAACGGCTCGTAAGATTTTTAGTGTATTTTTCAGGAAAAATCAGCAACGCTTTTTTTTGGCCAATTTGGAGAAGATGGGATTACTCGGGAACGGCTCATAAAATTTTTAATATATTTTCCAGGAAAAATCAACAACGCTTTTTTTTTGCCAATTTGGAGAAGGTGTGATTACTCGGGAACGGCTCGTAGGATTTTTAGTGTAATTTCCAGGAAAAATCAGCAACACTTTTTTTGGCCAATTTGGAGAAGGTGTGATTACTCGGGAACGGCTCGTAAGATTTTTAGTGTAATTTCCAGGAAAAATCAGCAACGCTTTTTTTGGCCAATTTGGAGAAGGTGTGATTACTCGGGAACGGCTCGTAAGATTTTTGATGATTTTTCCAGGAAAAATCAGCAACGCTTTTTTTGGCCAATTTGGAGAAGGTGTGATTACTCGGAAACGGCTCGTAAGATTTTTAGTGTATTTTTCAGGAAAAATCAGCAACGCTTTTTTTTGGCCAATTTGGAGAAGATGGGATTACTCGGGAACGGCTCATAAAATTTTTAATATATTTTCCAGGAAAAATCAACAACGCTTTTTTTTGCCAATTTGGAGAAGGTGTGATTACTCGGGAACGGCTCGTAGGATTTTTAGTGTAATTTCCAGGAAAAATCAGCAACGCTTTTTTTTCTAATTTGGAGAAGATGGGATTACTCGGGAACGGCTCGTAGGATTTTTAGTGTAATTTCCAGGAAAAATCAGCAAGGTTTTTTTTTGGCCAATTTGGAGATGGTGTGATTACTCGGGAACGGCTCATAGGATTTTAAGTGTATTTTTCAGGAAAAATCAGCAACGTTTTTTTTTTGGCCAATTTGGAGAAGGTGTGATTACTCGGGAACGGCTCGTAGAATTTTTAGTGTATTTTCCAGGAAAAATCAGCAACGCTTTTTTTTGCCAATTTGGAGAAGGTGTGATTACTCGGGAACGGCTCGTAGGATTTTTAGTGTAATTTCCAGGAAAAATCAGCAACACTTTTTTTGGCCAATTTGGAGAAGGTGTGATTACTCGGGAACGGCTCGTAAGATTTTTAGTGTTTTTTCCAGGAAAAATGTGCAACGCTTTTTTTTTTTGGCCAATTTGGAGATGGTGTGATTACTCGGGAACGGCTCGTAGGATTTTTAGTGTATTTTCCAGGAAAAATGTGCAACGCTTTTTGTGGCCAATTTGGAGAAGGTGTGATTACTCGGGAACGGCTCGTAAGATTTTTAGTGTATTTTCCAGGAAAAATCAGCAACGCTTTTTTTTGCCAATTTGGAGAAGGTGTGATTACTCGGGAACGGCTCGTAAGATTTTTAGTGTATTTTCCAGGAAAAATCAGCAACGCTTTTTTTTGCCAATTTGGAGAAGGTGTGATTACTCGGGAACGGCTCGTAGGATTTTTAGTGTATTTTCCAGGAAAAATCAGCAACGCTTTTTTTTTTTGCTAATTTGGAGAAGATGGGATTACTCGGGAACGGCTCGTAGGTTTTTTAGTGTATTTTCCAGGAAAAATCAGCAAGGTTTTTTTTTGGCCAATTTGGAGAAGGTGTGATTACTCGGGAACGGCTCGTAAGATTTTTGATGTTTTTTCCAGGAAAAATCAGCAACGCTTTTTTTGGCCAATTTGGAGAAGGTGTGATTACTCGGGAACGGCTCGTAAGATTTTTAGTGTATTTTCCAGGAAAAATCAGCAACGCTTTTTTTTTGCCAATTTGGAGAAGGTGTGATTACTCGGGAACGGCTCGTAGGATTTTTAGTGTAATTTCCAGGAAAAATCAGCAACACTTTTTTTGGCCAATTTGGAGAAGGTGTGATTACTCGGGAACGGCTCGTAAGATTTTTAGTGTTTTTTCCAGGAAAAATGTGCAACGCTTTTTTTTTTTGGCCAATTTGGAGATGGTGTGATTACTCGGGAACGGCTCGTAGGATTTTTATTGTATTTTCCAGGAAAAATCAGCAACGCTTTTTTTTGGCCAATTTGGAGAAGATGGGATTACTCGGGAACGGCTCGTAGGTTTTTTAGTGTATTTTCCAGGAAAAATGTGCAACGCTTTTTGTGGCCAATTTGGAGAAGGTGTGATTACTCGGGAACGGCTCGTAGGATTTTTAGTGTATTTTCCAGGAAAAATCAGCAACGCTTTTTTTTTGCTAATTTGGAGAAGATGGGATTACTCGGGAACGGCTCGTAGGTTTTTTAGTGTATTTTCCAGGAAAAATGTGCAACGCTTTTTTTTTTGGCCAATTTGGAGATGGTGTGATTACTCGGGAACGGCTCGTAGGATTTTTAGTGTATTTTCCAGGAAAAATGTGCAACGCTTTTTTTTGCCAATTTGGAGAAGGTGTGATTACTCGGGAACGGCTCGTAGGATTTTTAGTGTAATTTCCAGGAAAAATCAGCAACACTTTTTTTGGCCAATTTGGAGAAGGTGTGATTACTCGGGAACGGCTCGTAAGATTTTTAGTGTTTTTTCCAGGAAAAATGTGCAACGCTTTTTTTTTTTGGCCAATTTGGAGATGGTGTGATTACTCGGGAACGGCTCGTAGGATTTTTAGTGTATTTTCCAGGAAAAATCAGCAACGCTTTTTTTTTGCTAATTTGGAGAAGATGGGATTACTCGGGAACGGCTCGTAGGTTTTTTAGTGTATTTTCCAGGAAAAATGTGCAACGCTTTTTTTTTTTGGCCAATTTGGAGATGGTGTGATTACTCGGGAACGGCTCGTAGGATTTTTAGTGTATTTTCCAGGAAAAATCAGCAACGCTTTTTTTTTGCTAATTTGGAGAAGATGGGATTACTCGGGAACGGCTCGTAGGTTTTTTAGTGTATTTTCCAGGAAAAATGTGCAACGCTTTTTTTTTTTGGCCAATTTGGAGATGGTGTGATTACTCGAAAACGGCTCGTAGGATTTTTAGTGTATTTTCCAGGAAAAATGTGCAACGCTTTTTGTGGCCAATTTGGAGAAGGTGTGATTACTCGGGAACGGCTCGTAAGATTTTTAGTGTATTTTCCAGGAAAAATCAGCAACGCTTTTTTTTGCCAATTTGGAGAAGGTGTGATTACTCGGGAACGGCTCGTAAGATTTTTAGTGTATTTTCCAGGAAAAATCAGCAACGCTTTTTTTTGCCAATTTGGAGAAGGTGTGATTACTCGGGAACGGCTCGTAGGTTTTTTAGTGTATTTTCCAGGAAAAATCAGCAACGCTTTTTTTTGCCAATTTGGAGAAGGTGTGATTACTCGGGAACGGCTCGTAGGATTTTTAGTGTATTTTCCAGGAAAAATCAGCAACGCTTTTTTTTTTGCTAATTTGGAGAAGATGGGATTACTCGGGAACGGCTCGTAGGTTTTTTAGTGTATTTTCCAGGAAAAATCAGCAAGGTTTTTTTTTGGCCAATTTGGAGAAGGTGTGATTACTCGGGAACGGCTCGTAAGATTTTTGATGTTTTTTCCAGGAAAAATCAGCAACGCTTTTTTTGGCCAATTTGGAGAAGGTGTGATTACTCGGGAACGGCTCGTAA
Source organism: Lypha dubia (assembly GCA_947311025.1). NCBI lineage: Eukaryota > Metazoa > Arthropoda > Insecta > Diptera > Tachinidae > Lypha > Lypha dubia. Next base: position 134,605 of record CAMZJU010000055.1, read on the forward strand.
GATTTTTAGTGTATTTTCCAGGAAAAATCAGCAACGCTTTTTTTTTGCCAATTTGGAGAAGGTGTGATTACTCGGGAACGGCTCGTAGGATTTTTAGTGTAATTTCCAGGAAAAATCAGCAACACTTTTTTTGGCCAATTTGGAGAAGGTGTGATTACTCGGGAACGGCTCGTAAGATTTTTAGTGTTTTTTCCAGGAAAAATGTGCAACGCTTTTTTTTTTTTGGCCAATTTGGAGATGGTGTGATTACTCGGGAACGGCTCGTAGGATTTTTAGTGTATTTTCCAGGAAAAATCAGCAACGCTTTTTTTTGGCCAATTTGGAGAAGATGGGATTACTCGGGAACGGCTCGTAGGTTTTTTAGTGTATTTTCCAGGAAAAATGTGCAACGCTTTTTTCGGCCAATTTGGAGAAGATGGGATTACTCGGGAACGGCTCGTAGGTTTTTTAGTGTATTTTCCAGGAAAAATCAGCAACGCTTTTTTTGGCCAATTTGGAGAAGGTGTGATTACTCGGGAACGGCTCGTAAGATTTTTAGTGTATTTTCCAGGAAAAATCAGCAACACTTTTTTTGGCCAATTTGGAGAAGGTGTGATTACTCGGGAACGGCTCGTAAGATTTTTAGTGTATTTTCCAGGAAAAACCAGCAACGCTTTTTTCGGCCAATTTGGAGAAGATGGGATTACTCGGGAACGGCTCGTAGGTTTTTTAGTGTATTTTCCAGGAAAAATCAGCAACGCTTTTTTTGGCCAATTTGGAGAAGGTGTGATTACTCGGGAACGGCTCGTAAGATTTTTAGTGTATTTTCCAGGAAAAATCAGCAACGCTTTTTTTGGCCAATTTGGAGAAGGTGTGATTACTCGGGAACGGCTCGTAGGATTTTTAGTGTATTTTCCAGGAAAAATCAGCAACGCTTTTTTTTCTAATTTGGAGAAGGTGTGATTACTCGGGAACGGCTCGTAAGATTTTTAGTGTAATTTCCAGGAAAAACCAACAACGCTTTTTTTGGCCAATTTGGAGAAGGTGTGATTACTCGGAAACTGCTCGTAGGATTTTTAGTGTATTTTCCAGGAAAAATCAGCAACGCTTTTTTTTTGCCAATTTGGAGAAGGTGTGATTACTCGGGAACGGCTCGTAAGATTTTTAGTGTATTTTCCAGGAAAAATCAGCAACGCTTTTTTTGGCCAATTTGGAGAAGGTGTGATTACTCGGGAACGGCTCGTAAAATTTTTAATATATTTTCCAGGAAAAATCAGCAACGCTTTTTTTGGCCAATTTGGAGAAGGTGTGATTACTCGGGAACGGCTCGTAGGATTTTTGATGTTTTTTCCAGGAAAAATCAGCAACGCTTTTTTTTCTAATTTGGAGAAGGTGTGATTACTCGGAAACGGCTCGTAGGATTTTTAGTGTATTTTCCAGGAAAAATCAGCAACGCTTTTTTTTGGCCAATTTGGAGAAGGTGTGATTACTCGGGAACGGCTCGTAGGATTTTTAGTGTATTTTCCAGGAAAAATCAACAACGCTTTTTTTGGCCAATTTGGAGAAGGTGTGATTACTCGGGAACGGCTCGTAAGATTTTTAGTGTATTTTGCAGGAAAAATCAGCAACGCTTTTTTTGGCCAATTTGGAGAAGGTGTGATTACTCGGAAACGGCTCGTAGGATTTTTGATGTTTTTTCCAGGAAAAATCAGCAACGCTTTTTTTGGCCAATTTGGAGAAGGTGTGATTACTCGGGAACGGCTCGTAGGATTTTAAGTGTAATTTCCAGGAAAAATCAACAACGCTTTTTTTTGGCCAATTTGGAGAAGATGGGATTACTCGGGAACGGCTCGTAAGATTTTTGATGTTTTTTCCAGGAAAAATCAGCAACGCTTTTTTTTGGTAATTTGGAGAAGGTGTGATTACTCGGGAATGGCTCGTAGGATTTTTAGTGTATTTTCCAGGAAAAATCAGCAACGCTTTTTGTGGCCAATTTGGAGAAGGTGTGATTACTCGGGAACGGCTCGTAAGATTTTTGATGTTTTTTCCAGGAAAAATCAGCAACGCTTTTTTTGGCCAATTCGGAGAAGATGGGATTACTCGGGAACGGCTCGTAAGATTTTTGATGTTTTTTCCAGGAAAAATCAGCAACGCTTTTTTTTGGTAATTTGGAGAAGGTGTGATTACTCGGAAACGGCTCGTAGGATTTTTGATGTTTTTTCCAGGAAAAATCAGCAACGCTTTTTTTGGCCAATTTGGAGAAGGTGTGATTACTCGGGAACGGCTCGTAAGATTTTTAGTGTATTTTTCAGGAAAAATCAGCAACGCTTTTTTTTGGCCAATTTGGAGAAGATGGGATTACTCGGGAACGGCTCATAAAATTTTTAATATATTTTCCAGGAAAAATCAACAACGCTTTTTTTGGCCAATTTGGAGAAGGTGTGATTACTCGGGAACGGCTCGTAGGATTTTTAGTGTATTTTCCAGGAAAAATCAGCAACGCTTTTTTTTCCAATTTGGAGAAGATGGGATTACTCGGGAACGGCTCGTAGGATTTTAAGTGTATTTTCCAGGAAAAATCAGCAACACTTTTTTTGGCCAATTTGGAGAAGGTGTGATTACTCGGGAACGGCTCGTAGGATTTTTAGTGTATTTTCCAGGAAAAATCAGCAACGCTTTTTTTGGCCAATTTGGAGAAGGTGTGATTACTCGGAAACGGCTCGTAAGATTTTTAGTGTATTTTCCAGGAAAAATCAACAACGCTTTTTTTGGCCAATTTGGAGAAGGTGTGATTACTCGGGAACGGCTCGTAGGTTTTTTAGTGTATTTTCCAGGAAAAATCAGCAACGCTTTTTTTTTGCCAATTTGGAGAAGGTGTGATTACTCGGGAACTGCTCGTAGGATTTTTAGTGTATTTTCCAGGAAAAATCAGCAACGCTTTTTTTTCTAATTTGGAGAAGATGGGATTACTCGGGAACGGCTCGTAGGATTTTTAGTGTAATTTCCAGGAAAAATCAGCAAGGTTTTTTTTTGGCCAATTTGGAGATGGTGTGATTACTCGGGAACGGCTCGTAGGATTTTTAGTGTATTTTCCAGGAAAAATCAGCAACGCTTTTTTTTCCAATTTGGAGAAGATGGGATTACTCGGGAACGGCTCGTAGGATTTTAAGTGTATTTTCCAGGAAAAATCAACAACGCTTTTTTTTGGCCAATTTGGAGAAGGTGTGATTACTCGGGAACGGCTCGTAAGATTTTTGATGTTTTTTCCAGGAAAAATCAGCAACGCTTTTTTTTGGCCAATTTGGAGAAGGTGTGAATACTCGGGAACGGCTCGTAGGATTTTTAGTGTATTTTCCAGGAAAAATCAGCAACGCTTTTTTTTGGCCAATTTGGAGAAGGTGTGATTACTCGGGAACGGCTCGTAAGATTTTTGATGTATTTTCCAGGAAAAATTAGCAACGCTTTTTTTTGGCCAATTTGGAGATGGTGTGATTACTCGGGAACTGCTCGTAAGATTTTTAGTGTATTTTCCAGGAAAAATCAGCAACGCTTTTTTTGGCCAATTTGGAGAAGGTGTGATTACTCGGGAACGGCTCGTAGGATTTTTAGTGTATTTTCCAGGAAAAATCAGCAACGCTTTTTTTTGCCAATTTGGAGAAGGTGTGATTACTCGGGAACGGCTCATAAAATTTTTAATATATTTTCCAGGAAAAATCAGCAAGGTTTTTTTTTGCCAATTTGGAGAAGGTGTGATTACTCGGGAACTGCTCGTAGGATTTTTAGTGTATTTTCCAGGAAAAATCAGCAACGCTTTTTTTTTGCCAATTTGGAGAAGGTGTGATTACTCGGGAACGGCTCGTAGGTTTTTTAGTGTAATTTCCAGGAAAAATCAGACACTCTTTTTTTTGGCCAATTTGGAGAAGATGGGATTACTCGGGAACGGCTCGTAAGATTTTTGATGTTTTTTCCAGGAAAAATCAGCAACGCTTTTTTTTGGTAATTTGGAGAAGGTGTGATTACTCGGGAATGGCTCGTAGGATTTTTAGTGTATTTTCCAGGAAAAATCAGCAACGCTTTTTTTGGCCAATTTGGAGAAGGTGTGATTACTCGGGAACGGCTCGTAGGATTTTTAGTGTAATTTCCAGGAAAAATCAGCAACGCTTTTTTTGGCCAATTTGGAGAAGGTGTGATTACTCGGGAACGGCTCGTAGGTTTTTTAGTGTATTTTCCAGGAAAAATCAGCAACGCTTATTTTTGGCCAATTTGGAGAAGGTGTGATTACTCGGGAACGGCTCGTAGGATTTTTAGTGTAATTTCCAGGAAAAATCAACAACGCTTTTTTTGGCCAATTTGGAGAAGGTGTGATTACTCGGGAACGGCTCGTAGGATTTTTAGTGTAATTTCCAGGAAAAATCAACAACGCTTTTTTTTTGCCAATTTGGAGAAGGTGTGATTACTCGGGAACGGCTCGTAGGATTTTTAGTGTATTTTCCAGGAAAAATCAGCAACGCTTTTTTTGGCCAATTTGGAGAAGGTGTGATTACTCGGGAAAGGCTCGTAGGATTTTAAGTGTAATTTCCAGGAAAAATCAGCAACGCTTTTTTTGGCCAATTTGGAGAAGGTGTGATTACTCGGGAACGGCTCGTAGGTTTTTTAGTGTATTTTCCAGGAAAAATCAGCAACGCTTTTTTTTGGCCAATTTGGAGAAGGTGTGATTACTCGGGAACGGCTCGTAGGTTTTTTGATGTTTTTTCCAGGAAAAATCAGCAACGCTTTTTTTTTCTAATTTGGAGAAGGTGTGATTACTCGGGAACGGCTCGTAGGATTTTAAGAGTAATTTCCAGGAAAAATCAGCAACGCTTTTTTTTGGCCAATTTGGAGAAGATGGGATTACTCGGGAACGGCTCGTAAGATTTTTGATGTTTTTTCCAGGAAAAATCAGCAACGCTTTTTTTCGTAATTTGGAGAAGGTGTGATTACTCGGGAATGGCTCGTAGGATTTTTAGTGTATTTTCCAGGAAAAATCAGCAACGCTTTTTTTGGCCAATTTGGAGAAGGTGTGATTACTCGGGAACGGCTCGTAAGATTTTTAGTGTATTTTCCAGGAAAAATAAGCAACGCTTTTTTTTGCCAATTTGGAGAAAGTGTGATTACTCCGGAACGGCTCGTAAGATTTTTAGTGTATTTTCCAGGAAAAATCAGCAACGCTTTTTTTTCTAATTTGGAGAAGATGGGATTACTCGGGAACGGCTCGTAGGGTTTTTAGTGTATTTTCCAGGAAAAATCAGCAACGCTTTTTTTGGCCAATTTGGAGAAGGTGTGATTACTCGGGAACGGCTCGTAAGATTTTTGATGTTTTTTCCAGGAAAAATCAGCAACGCTTTTTTTTCTAATTTGGAGAAGATGGGATTACTCCGGAACGGCTCGTAAGATTTTTAGTGTATTTTCCAGGAAAAATCAGCAACGCTTTTTTTGGCCAATTTGGAGAAGGTGTGATTACTCGGGAACGGCTCGTAGGTTTTTTAGTGTATTTTCCAGGAAAAATCAGCAACGCTTTTTTTTGGCCAATTTGGAGAAGGTGTGATTACTCGGGAACGGCTCGTAGGATTTTTAGTGTATTTTCCAGGAAAAATCAACAACGCTTTTTTTGGCCAATTTGGAGAAGGTGTGATTACTCGGGAACGGCTCGTAGGTTTTTTAGTGTATTTTCCAGGAAAAATCAGCAACGCTTTTTTTGGCCAATTTGGAGAAGGTGTGATTACTCGGGAACGGCTCGTAAGATTTTTGATGTTTTTTCCAGGAAAAATCAACAACGCTTTTTTTGGCCAATTTGGAGAAGATGGGATTACTCGGGAACGGCTCGTAAGATTTTTAGTGTATTTTCCAGGAAAAATCAGCAACGCTTTTTTTGGCCAATTTGGAGAAGGTGTGATTACTCGGGAACGGCTCGTAAGATTTTTGATGTATTTTCCAGGAAAAATCAGCAACGCTTTTTTTTGGCCAATTTGGAGAAGGTGTGATTACTCGGGAACGGCTCATAAAATTTTTAATATATTTTCCAGGAAAAATCAGCAACACTTTTTTTGGCCAATTTGGAGAAGGTGTGATTACTCGGAAACGGCTCGTAGGTTTTTTAGTGTATTTTCCAGGAAAAATCAGCGACGCTTTTTTTTGGCCAATTTGGAGAAGGTGTGATTACTCGGGAACGGCTCGTAAGATTTTTAGTGTATTTTCCAGGAAAAATCAGCAACGCTTTTTTTTGGCCAATTTGGAGAAGGTGTGATTACTCGGGAACGGCTCATAAAATTTTTAATATATTTTCCAGGAAAAATCAGCAACGCTTTTTTTTCTAATTTGGAGAAGGTGTGATTACTCGGGAACGGCTCGTAGGATTTTTAGTGTATTTTCCAGGAAAAATCAGCAACGCTTTTTTTTTGCTAATTTGGAGAAGATGTGATTACTCGGAAACGGCTCGTAAGATTTTAAGTGTAATTTCCAGGAAAAATGTGCAACGCTTTTTTTGGCCAATTTGGAGAAGGTGTGATTACTCGGGAACGGCTCGTAGGATTTTTAGTGTATTTTCCAGGAAAAATCAGCAACGCTTTTTTTGGCCAATTTGGAGAAGGTGTGATTACTCGGAAACGGCTCGTAGGTTTTTTAGTGTATTTTCCAGGAAAAATCAGCAACGCTTTTTTTTGGCCAATTTGGAGAAGATGGGATTACTCGGGAACGGCTCGTAGGATTTTTAGTGTAATTTCCAGGAAAAATCAGCAACGCTTTTTTTTGGCCAATTTGGAGAAGGTGTGATTACTCGGGAACGGCTCGTAGGTATTATTTTTGATGTTTTTTCCAGGAAAAATCAGCAACGCTTTTTTTGGCCAATTTGGAGAAGGTGTGATTACTCGGGAACGGCTCGTAAGATTTTTAGTGTAATTTCCAGGAAAAATCAGCAACGCTTTTTTTTCTAATTTGGAGAAGATGGGATTACTCGGGAACGGCTCGTAGGTTTTTAAGTGTAATTTCCAGGAAAAATCAGCAACGTTTTTTTTTGGCCAATTCGGAGAAGATGGGATTACTCGGGAACGGCTCGTAAGATTTTTAGTGTATTTTCCAGGAAAAATCAGCAACGCTTTTTTTTGGCCAATTTGGAGAAGATGGGATTACTCGGGAACGGCTCGTAGGTTTTTTAGTGTATTTTCCAGGAAAAATGTGCAACGCTTTTTTGGCCAATTTGGAGAAGGTGTGATTACTCGGGAACGGCTCGTAGGATTTTTAGTGTATTTTCCAGGAAAAATCAGCAACGCTTTTTTTGGCCAATTTGGAGAAGGTGTGATTACTCGGGAACGGCTCGTAGGATTTTTAGTGTATTTTCCAGGAAAAATCAGCAACGCTTTTTTTGGCCAATTTGGAGAAGGTGTGATTACTCGGGAACGGCTCGTAGGATTTTTAGTGTATTTTCCAGGAAAAATCAGCAACGCTTTTTTTTCTAATTTGGAGAAGATGGGATTACTCGGGAACGGCTCGTAGGATTTTTAGTGTATTTTCCAGGAAAAATCAGCAACACTTTTTTTGGCCAATTTGGAGAAGGTGTGATTACTCGGGAACGGCTCGTAAGATTTTTAGTGTATTTTCCAGGAAAAATCAGCAACGCTTTTTTTGGCCAATTTGGAGAAGGTGTGATTACTCGGGAACTGCTCGTAGGATTTTTAGTGTATTTTCCAGGAAAAATCAGCAACGCTTTTTTTGGCCAATTTGGAGAAGGTGTGATTACTCGGGAACGGCTCGTAGGATTTTTAGTGTATTTTCCAGGAAAAATCAGCAACGCTTTTTTTGGCCAATTTGGAGAAGATGGGATTACTCGGGAACGGCTCGTAAGATTTTTAGTGTATTTTCCAGGAAAAATCAACAACGCTTTTTTTTGGCCAATTTGGAGAAGGTGTGATTACTCGGGAACGGCTCGTAAGATTTTTTGATGTTTTTTCCAGGAAAAATCAGCAACGCTTTTTTTGGCCAATTTGGAGAAGATGGGATTACTCGGGAACGGCTCGTAGGTTTTTTAGTGTATTTTTCAGGAAAAATCAGCAACGCTTTTTTTTTTTTGCCAATTTGGAGAAGGTGTGATTACTCGGGAACGGCTCGTAGGTTTTTTAGTGTATTTTTCAGGAAAAATCAGCAACGCTTTTTTTTGGCCAATTTGGAGAAGATGGGATTACTCGGAAACTGCTCGTAAGATTTTTGATGTATTTTCCAGGAAAAATCAGCAACGCTTTTTTTGGCCAATTTGGAGAAGGTGTGATTACTCGGGAACGGCTCGTAGGATTTTTAGTGTATTTTCCAGGAAAAATCAGCAACGCTTTTTTTTTGCCAATTTGGAGAAGATGGGATTACTCGGGAACGGCTCGTAAGATTTTTAGTGTATTTTCCAGGAAAAATCAGCAACGCTTTTTTTTGGCCAATTTGGAGAAGATGGGATTACTCGGGAACGGCTCGAAGGTTTTTTAGTGTATTTTCCAGGAAAAATCAGCAACGCTTTTTTTTGGCCAATTTGGAGAAGGTGTGATTACTCGGGAACGGCTCGTAAGATTTTTAGTGTATTTTCCAGGAAAAATCAGCAACGCTTTTTTTTGCTAATTTGGAGAAGATGGGATTACTCGGGAACGGCTCGTAGGATTTTTTGTTGTTTTTTCCAGGAAAAATCAACAACGCTTTTTTTGGCCAATTTGGAGAAGGTGTGATTACTCGGGAACGGCTCGTAGGATTTTTAGTGTATTTTCCAGGAAAAATCAACAACGCTATTTTTTGCCAATTTGGAGAAGGTGTGATTACTCGGGAACGGCTGGTAGGATTTTTAGTGTATTTTCCAGGAAAAATCAACAACGCTTTTTTTGGCCAATTTGGAGAAGTTGGGATTACTCGGGAACGGCTCGTAGGATTTTTAGTGTATTTTCCAGGAAAAATCAGCAACGCTTTTTTTAGCCAATTTGGAGAAGGTGTGATTACTCGGGAACGGCTCGTAGGATTTTTAGTGTATTTTCCAGGAAAAATCAACAACGCTTTTTTTGGCCAATTTGGAGAAGTTGGGATTACTCGGGAACGGCTCGTAGGATTTTTAGTGTATTTTCCAGGAAAAATCAGCAACGCTTTTTTTTTGCCAATTTGGAGAAGGTGTGATTACTCGGGAACGGCTCGTAGGATTTTTAGTGTAATTTCCAGGAAAAATCAACAACGCTTTTTTTTGCCAATTTGGAGAAGGTGTGATTACTCGGGAACGGCTCGTAGGATTTTTAGTGTATTTTCCAGGAAAAATCAGCAACGCTTTTTTTGGCCAATTTGGAGAAGGTGTGATTACTCGGGAACGGCTCGTAGGATTTTTGGTGTATTTTCCAGGAAAAATCAACAACGCTTTTTTTTGCCAATTTGGAGAAGGTGTGATTACTCGGGAACGGCTCGTAGGTTTTTTAGTGTATTTTCCAGGAAAAATCAGCAAGGTTTTTTTTTGGCCAATTTGGAGAAGGTGTGATTACTCGGGAACGGCTCGTAGGTTTTTTAGTGTATTTTCCAGGAAAAATCAACAACGCTTTTTTTTGCCAATTTGGAGAAGGTGTGATTACTCGGGAACGGCTCGTAGGATTTTAAGTGTATTTTCCAGGAAAAATCAGCAACGCTTTTTTTTTGCCAATTTGGAGAAGGTGTGATTACTCGGGAACGGCTCATAAAATTTTTAATGTATTTTCCAGGAAAAATAAGCAACGCTTTTTTTTGCTAATTTGGAGAAGGTGTGATTACTCGGGAACGGCTCATAAAATTTTTAATATATTTTCCAGGAAAAATCAGCAACACTTTTTTTGGCCAATTTGGAGAAGGTGTGATTACTCGGGAACGGCTCGTAGGATTTTTAGTGTATTTTCCAGGAAAAATCAGCAACGCTTTTTTTTGGCCAATTTGGAGAAGGTGTGACTACTCGGGAACGGCTCGTAGGTTTTTTAGTGTATTTTCCAGGAAAAATCAACAACGCTTTTTTTTGCCAATTTGGAGAAGGTGTGATTACTCCGGAACGGCTCGTAGGATTTTTAGTGTATTTTCCAGGAAAAATCAACAACGCTTTTTTTTGCCAATTTGGAGAAGGTGTGATTACTCGGGAACGGCTCGTAGGATTTTAAGTGTATTTTCCAGAAAAAATCAGCAACGCTTTTTTTTTGCCAATTTGGAGAAGGTGTGATTACTCGGGAACGGCTCATAAAATTTTTAATGTATTTTCCAGGAAAAATCAGCAACGCTTTTTTTTGCTAATTTGGAGAAGGTGTGATTACTCGGGAACGGCTCATAAAATTTTTAATATATTTTCCAGGAAAAATCAGCAACACTTTTTTTGGCCAATTTGGAGAAGGTGTGATTACTCGGGAACGGCTCGTAGGATTTTTAGTGTATTTTCCAGGAAAAATCAGCAACGCTTTTTTTTGGCCAATTTGGATAAGGTGTGATTACTCGGGAACGGCTCGTAGGATTTTTAGTGTATTTTCCAGGAAAAATCAACAACGCTTTTTTTGGCCAATTTGGAGAAGCTGTGATTACTCGGGAACGGCTCGTAGGATTTTTAGTGTATTTTCCAGGAAAAATCAACAACGCTTTTTTTTGGCCAATTTGGAGAAGGTGTGATTACTCGGGAACGGCTCATAAAATTTTTAATATATTTTCCAGGAAAAATCAGCAACGCTTTTTTTTGCTAATTTGGAGAAGATGGGATTACTCCGGAACGGCTCGTAGGATTTTTGATGTTTTTTCCAGGAAAAATGTGCAACGCTTTTTTTGGCCAATTTGGAGAAGGTGTGATTACTCGGGAACGGCTCGTAGGATTTTTAGTGTATTTTCCAGGAAAAATCAGCAACGCTTTTTTTGGCCAATTTGGAGAAGGTGTGATTACTCGGGAACGGCTCGTAAGATTTTTGATGTTTTTTCCAGGAAAAATCAGCAACGCTTTTTTTGGCCAATTTGGAGATGGTGTGATTACTCGGGAACGGCTCGTAGGATTTTTAGTGTATTTTCCAGGAAAAATCAACAACGCTTTTTTTTGGCAATTTGGAGAAGGTGTGATTACTCGGGAACGGCTCGTAAGATTTTTAGTGTTTTTTCCAGGAAAAATCAGCAACGCTTTTTTTTGCTAATTTGGAGAAGGTGTGATTACTCGGGAACGGCTCGTAGGTTTTTTAGTTTATTTTCCAGGAAAAATCAGCAACACTTTTTTTGGCCAATTTGGAGAAGGTGTGATTACTCGGGAACGGCTCGTAAGATTTTTGATGTTTTTTCCAGGAAAAATCAGCAACGCTTTTTTTGGCCAATTTGGAGAAAGTGTGATTACTCGGGAACGGCTCGTAGGATTTTTAGTGTATTTTCCAGGAAAAATCAACAACGCTTTTTTTGGCCAATTTGGAGAAGGTGTGATTACTCGCAAACGGCTCGTAAGATTTTTAGTGTATTTTCCAGGAAAAATCAGCAACGCTTTTTTTGGCCAATTTGGAGAAGGTGTGATTACTCGGGAACGGCTCGTAGGATTTTTAGTGTATTTTCCAGGAAAAATCAGCAACGCTTTTTTTTGGCCAATTTGGAGAAGGTGTGATTACTCGGGAACGGCTCGTAGGATTTTTAGTGTATTTTCCAGGAAAAATCAACAACGCTTTTTTTGGCCAATTTGGAGAAGGTGTGATTACTCGGAAACGGCTCGTAAGATTTTTAGTGTATTTTCCAGGAAAAATCAGCAACGCTTTTTTTGGCCAATTTGGAGAAGATGGGATTACTCGGGAACGGCTCGTAGGATTTTTAGTGTATTTTCCAGGAAAAATCAGCAACGCTTTTTTTTTTCCAATTTGGAGAAGGTGTGATTACTCGGGAACGGCTCGTAGGATTTTTAGTGTATTTTCCAGGAAAAATCAGCAACGCTTTTTTTTGCCAATTTGGAGAAGATGGGATTACTCGGGAACGGCTCATAAAATTTTTAATATATTTTCCAGGAAAAATCAGCAACGCTTTTTTTGGCCAATTTGGAGATGGTGTGATTACTCGGGAACGGCTCGTAAGATTTTTAGTGTATTTTCCAGGAAAAATCAGCAACGCTTTTTTTTGCCAATTTGGAGAAGGTGTGATTACTCGGGAACGGCTCGTAGGTTTTTTAGTGTATTTTCCAGGAAAAATCAGCAACGCTTTTTTTTGGCCAATTTGGAGAAGGTGTGATTACTCGGGAACTGCTCGTAGGATTTTTAGTGTATTTTCCAGGAAAAATCAGCAACGCTTTTTTTTCTAATTTGGAGAAGGTGTGATTACTCGGGAACGGCTCGTAGGATTTTTAGTGTATTTTCCAGGAAAAATCAGCAACGCTTTTTTTTGGCCAATTTGGAGAAGATGGGATTACTCGGGAACGGCTCGTAGGTTTTTTAGTGTATTTTCCAGGAAAAATCAGCAACGCTTTTTTTTCTAATTTGGAGAAGGTGTGATTACTCGGGAACGGCTCGTAGGATTTTTAGTGTATTTTCCAGGAAAAATCAGCAACGCTTTTTTTTGGCCAATTTGGAGAAGATGGGATTACTCGGGAACGGCTCGTAGGTTTTTTAGTGTATTTTCCAGGAAAAATCAGCAACGCTTTTTTTTGGCCAATTTGGAGAAGGTGTGATTACTCGGGAACGGCTCGTAGGTTTTTTAGTGTATTTTCCAGGAAAAATCAGCAACGCTTTTTTTTGGCCAATATGGAGAAGGTGTGATTACTCGGGAACGGCTCGTAGGATTTTTAGTGTATTTTCCAGGAAAAATCAGCAACGCTTTTTTTGGCCAATTTGGAGAAGGTGTGATTACTCGGGAACGGCTCGTAGGATTTTTAGTGTATTTTCCAGGAAAAATCAGCAACGCTTTTTTTGGCCAATTTGGAGAAGGTGTGATTACTCGGGAACGGCTCGTAAGATTTTTGATGTTTTTTCCAGGAAAAATCAGCAACGCTTTTTTTGGCCAATTTGGAGAAGGTGTGATTACTCGGGAACGGCTCGTAGAATTTTTAGTGTATTTTCCAGGAAAAATCAACAACGCTTTTTTTGGCCAATTTGGAGAAGGTGTGATTACTCGGGAACGGCTCGTAGGATTTTTAGTGTATTTTCCAGGAAAAATCAGCAACGTTTTTTTTTGGCCAATTTGGAGAAGGTGTGATTACTCGGGAACGGCTCGTAAGATTTTTGATGTTTTTTCCAGGAAAAATCAGCAACGCTTTTTTTGGCCAATTTGGAGAAGGTGTGATTACTCGGGAACGGCTCGTAGGATTTTTAGTGTATTTTCCAGGAAAAATCAGCAACGCTTTTTTTTCTAATTTGGAGAAGATGGGATTACTCGGGAACGGCTCGTAGGATTTTTAGTGTATTTTCCAGGGAAAATCAGCAACGCTTTTTTTGGCCAATTTGGAGAAGATGGGATTACTCGGGAACGGCTCGTAGGTTTTTTAGTGTATTTTCCAGGAAAAATCAGCAACGCTTTTTTTTGGCCAATTTGGAGAAGGTGTGATTACTCGGGAACGGCTCGTAGGTTTTTTAGTGTATTTTCCAGGAAAAATCAGCAACGCTTTTTTTTGGCCAATTTGGAGAAGGTGTGATTACTCGGGAACGGCTCGTAGAATTTTTAGTGTATTTTCCAGGAAAAATCAGCAACGCTTTTTTTTTGCCAATTTGGAGAAGATGGGATTACTCGGGAACGGCTCGTAGGATTTTTAGTGTATTTTCCAGGAAAAATCAGCAACACTTTTTTTGGCCAATTTGGAGAAGTTGTGATTACTCGGGAACGGCTCGTAAGATTTTTAGTGTATTTTCCAGGAAAAATCAGCAACGCTTTTTTTGGCCAATTTGGAGAAGATGGGATTACTCGGGAACGGCTCGTAGGTTTTTTAGTGTATTTTCCAGGAAAAATGTGCAACGCTTTTTTTGGCCAATTTGGAGAAGGTGTGATTACTCGGGAACGGCTCGTAGGTTTTTTAGTGTATTTTCCAGGAAAAATCAGCAACGCTTTTTTTGGCCAATTTGGAGAAGATGGGATTACTCGGGAACTACTCGTAGGATTTTTAGTGTATTTTCCAGGAAAAATCAGCAACACTTTTTTTGGCCAATTTGGAGAAGGTGTGATTACTCGGGAACGGCTCGTAAGATTTTTAGTGTATTTTCCAGGAAAAATCAGCAACGCTTTTTTTGGCCAATTTGGAGAAGATGGGATTACTCGGGAACGGCTCGTAGGTTTTTTAGTGTATTTTCCAGGAAAAATCAGCAACGCTTTTTTTTTGGCCAATTTGGAGAAGGTGTGATTACTCGGGAACGGCTCGTAAGATTTTTGATGTTTTTTCCAGGAAAAATCAGCAACGTTTTTTTTGGCCAATTTGGAGAAGGTGTGATTACTCGGGAACGGCTCGTAAGATTTTTGATGTTTTTTCCAGGAAAAATCAGCAACGCTTTTTTTTGGCCAATTTGGAGAAGGTGTGATTACTCGGGAACGGCTCGTAAGATTTTTAGTGTATTTTCCAGGAAAAATCAGCAACGCTTTTTTTGGCCAATTTGGAGAAGGTGTGATTACTCGGGAACGGCTCGTAGGTTTTTTAGTGTATTTTTCAGGAAAAATCAGCAACGCTTTTTTTTGGCCAATTTGGAGAAGATGGGATTACTCGGGAACGGCTCGTAGGTTTTTTAGTGTAGTTTCCAGGAAAAATCAGCAACGCTTTTTTTTGGCCAATTTGGAGAAGGTGTGATTACTCGGGAACGGCTCGTAAGATTTTTAGTGTATTTTCCAGGAAAAATCAGCAACGCTTTTTTTGGCCAATTTGGAGAAGGTGTGATTACTCGGGAACGGCTCGTAGGATTTTTAGTGTATTTTCCAGGAAAAATCAGCAACGCTTTTTTTTCTAATTTGGAGAAGATGGGATTACTCGGGAACGGCTCGTAGGATTTTTAGTGTATTTTCCAGGAAAAATCAGCAACGCTTTTTTTGGCCAATTTGGAGAAGATGGGATTACTCGGGAACGGCTCGTAGGTTTTTTAGTGTATTTTCCAGGAAAAATCAGCAACGCTTTTTTTTGGCCAATTTGGAGAAGGTGTGATTACTCGGGAACGGCTCGTAGGATTTTTAGTGTATTTTCCAGGAAAAATCAGCAACGCTTTTTTTTTGCCAATTTGGAGAAGATGGGATTACTCGGGAACGGCTCGTAGGATTTTTAGTGTATTTTCCAGGAAAAATCAGCAACACTTTTTTTGGCCAATTTGGAGAAGGTGTGATTACTCGGGAACGGCTCGTAAGATTTTTAGTGTATTTTCCAGGAAAAATCAGCAACGCTTTTTTTGGCCAATTTGGAGAAGGTGTGATTACTCGGGAACGGCTCGTAGGTTTTTTAGTGTATTTTCCAGGAAAAATCAGCAACGCTTTTTTTTTGCCAATTTGGAGAAGGTGTGATTACTCGGGAACGGCTCATAAAATTTTTAATATATTTTCCAGGAAAAATCAGCAACGCTTTTTTTTGCTAATTTGGAGAAGATGGGATTACTCCGGAACGGCTCGTAAGATTTTTGATGTATTTTCCAGGAAAAATCAGCAACGCTTTTTTTTTGCCAATTTGGAGAAGGTGTGATTACTCGGGAACGGCTCGTAAGATTTTTGATGTTTTTTCCAGGAAAAATCAGCAACGCTTTTTTTGGCCAATTTGGAGAAGGTGTGATTACTCGGGAACTGCTCGTAGGATTTTTAGTGTATTTTCCAGGAAAAATCAACAACGCTTTTTTTGGCCAATTTGGAGAAGTTGTGATTACTCGGGAACGGCTCGTAGGTTTTTTAGTGTATTTTCCAGGAAAAATCAGCAACGCTTTTTTTGGCCAATTTGGAGAAGGTGTGATTACTCGGGAACGGCTCGTAGGTTTTTTAGTGTATTTTCCAGGAAAAATTAGCAACGCTTTTTTTTGCCAATTTGGAGAAGGTGTGATTACTCGGGAACTGCTCGTAGGATTTTTAGTGTATTTTCCAGGAAAAATCAACAACGCTTTTTTTGGCCAATTTGGAGAAGTTGTGATTACTCGGGAACGGCTCGTAGGTTTTTTAGTGTATTTTCCTGGAAAAATCAGCAACGCTTTTTTTGGCCAATTTGGAGAAGGTGTGATTACTCGGGAACGGCTCGTAGGTTTTTTAGTGTATTTTTCAGGAAAAATCAGCAACGCTTTTTTTTGGCCAATTTGGAGAAGATGGGATTACTCGGGAACGGCTCGTAGGTTTTTTAGTGTATTTTCCAGGAAAAATCAGCAACGCTTTTTTTTGGCCAATTTGGAGAAGGTGTGATTACTCGGGAACGGCTCGTAAGATTTTTAGTGTATTTTCCAGGAAAAATCAGCAACGCTTTTTTTGGCCAATTTGGAGAAGGTGTGATTACTCGGGAACGGCTCGTAGGATTTTTAGTGTATTTTCCAGGAAAAATCAGCAACGCTTTTTTGGCCAATTTGGAGAAGGTGTGATTACTCGGGAACGGCTCGTAGGTTTTTTAGTGTATTTTCCAGGAAAAATCAGCAACGCTTTTTTTGGCCAATTTGGAGAAGGTGTGATTACTCGGGAACGGCTCGTAGGTTTTTTAGTGTATTTTTCAGGAAAAATCAGCAACGCTTTTTTTTGGCCAATTTGGAGAAGATGGGATTACTCGGGAACGGCTCGTAGGTTTTTTAGTGTATTTTCCAGGAAAAATCAGCAACGCTTTTTTTTGGCCAATTTGGAGAAGGTGTGATTACTCGGGAACGGCTCGTAAGATTTTTAGTGTATTTTCCAGGAAAAATCAGCAACGCTTTTTTTGGCCAATTTGGAGAAGGTGTGATTACTCGGGAACGGCTCGTAGGATTTTTAGTGTATTTTCCAGGAAAAATCAGCAACGCTTTTTTTTTGGCCAATTTGGAGAAGGTGTGATTACTCGGGAACGGCTCGTAGGATTTTTAGTGTAATTTCCAGGAAAAATCAGCAACGCTTTTTTTTCTAATTTGGAGAAGGTGTGATTACTCGGGAACGGCTCGTAAGATTTTTGATGTTTTTTCCAGGAAAAATCAGCAACGCTTTTTTTGGCCAATTTGGAGAAGATGGGATTACTCGGGAACGGCTCGTAAGATTTTAGTGTATTTTCCAGGAAAAATCAGCAACGCTTTTTTTTCTAATTTGGAGAAGGTGTGATTACTCGGAAACGGCTCGTAAGATTTTTAGTGTATTTTCCAGGAAAAATCAACAACGCTTTTTTTGGCCAATTTGGAGAAGATGGCATTACTCGGGAACGGCTCGTAAGATTTTTGATGTTTTTTCCAGGAAAAATCAGCAACGCTTTTTTTGGCCAATTTGGAGAAGATGGGATTACTCGGGAACTGCTCGTAGGATTTTTAGTGTATTTTCCAGGAAAAATCAGCAACGCTTTTTTTGGCCAATTTGGAGAAGGTGTGATTACTCGGGAACGGCTCGTAGGATTTTTGATGTTTTTTCCAGGAAAAATCAGCAACGCTTTTTTTGGCCAATTTGGAGAAGGTGTGATTACTCGGGAACGGCTCGTAGGTTTTTTAGTGTATTTTCCAGGAAAAAGCAGCAACGCTTTTTTTTCTAATTTGGAGAAGATGGGATTACTCGGGAACGGCTCGTAAGATTTTTAGTGTATTTTCCAGGAAAAAATCAGCAACGCTTTTTTTTGGCCAATTTGGAGAAGGTGTGATTACTCGGGAACGGCTCGTAGGTTTTTTAGTGTATTTTCTAGGAAAAATCAGCAACGCTTTTTTTTGCCAATTTGGAGAAGATGGGATTACTCGGGAACGGCTCGTAAGATTTTTAGTGTATTTTCCAGGAAAAATCAGCAACGCTTTTTTTGGCCAATTTGGAGAAGGTGTGATTACTCGGGAACGGCTCGTAAGATTTTTGATGTTTTTTCCAGGAAAAATCAGCAACGCTTTTTTTGGCCAATTTGGAGAAGGTGTGATTACTCGGGAACGGCTCGTAGGTTTTTTAGTGTATTTTCCAGGAAAAATCAGCAACGCTTTTTTTGGCCAATTTGGAGAAGGTGTGATTACTTGGGAACGGCTCATAAAATTTTTAATATATTTTCCAGGAAAAATCAGCAACGCTTTTTTTTGGCCAATTTGGAGAAGATGGGATTACTCGGGAACGGCTCATAAAATTTTTAATATATTTTCCAGGAAAAATCAGCAACACTTTTTTTGGCCAATTTGGAGAAGGTGTGATTACTCGGGAACGGCTCGTAGGATTTTTGATGTTTTTTCCAGGAAAAATCAGCAACGCTTTTTTTATAGCTTTGCTATTTATGGCGCGGTAGGGGTTGAATTTTATTTTTCGTAAGATAAATAATCGACACTATTCCCGTTATGTTTTTCTTTTTTTGTTTTGATTAGCTCATCCTTTAAAAGCGACTTTGTTGTTGTTTTTTAAAATCAAGACGAGAAAATATGTATGTACATATATAGTGTGTTACTCACATTCAACCGCAATAACAAAAACAAAACAATAACAAGTATGTATATATATGTATGTATATGTACATATGTGTGTATGCAAGTAAAAAACCACCACAATTTGGCAAATTTACATCATATTCGCCTTGCAAGAAACGAAATTTCTTTTTTTTATTTTGATTTCAACTTTAACAAAAAACCGAAAATATTATGTGTACATACATATGTATGTACATACTTACTTCTTCTTATTCGCCTTCGTTCCTTATAAAAAAAAAAGAGCAAAGCTATAACCGGGTGTCCTAAGACACCTCTCTTCTTTTTGGCCAATTTGGAGAAGGTGTGATTACTCGGGAACGGCTCGTAGGTTTTTTAGTGTATTTTCAAGGAAAAATCAGCAACGCTTTTTTGGCCAATTTGGAGAAGGTGTGATTACTCGGGAACGGCTCGTAGGATTTTTGATGTTTTTTCCAGGAAAAATCAGCAACGCTTTTTTTTGGCCAAAATTGAGATGGTGTGATTACTCGGGAACGGCTAATAAAATTTTTAATATATTTTCCAGGAAAAATCAGCAACGCTTTTTTTTGCTAATTTGGAGAAGGTGTGATTACTCGGGAACGGCTCGTAAGATTTTTGATGTATTTTTCAGGAAAATCAGCAACGCTTTTTTTGGCCAATTTGGAGAAGGTGTGATTACTCGGGAACGGCTCGTAGGATTTTTAGTGTATTTTCCAGGAAAAATGTGCAACGCTTTTTGTGGCCAATTTGGAGAAGGTGTGATTACTCGGAAACGGCTCGTAGGATTTTTAGTGTTTTTTCCAGGAAAAATCAGCAACGCTTTTTTTTGCCAATTTGGAGAAGGTGTGATTACTCGGGAACGGCTCGTAGGATTTTTAGTGTATTTTCCAGGAAAAATCAGCAACGCTTTTTTTGGCCAATTTGGAGAAAGTGTGATTACTCGGGAACGGCTCGTAGGATTTTTAGTGTAATTTCCAGGAAAAATCAACAACGCTTTTTTTTGGCCAATTTGGAGAAGGTGTGATTACTCGGGAACGGCTCGTAGGTTTTTTAGTGTATTTTCCAGGAAAAATCAGCAACGCTTTTTTTGGCCAATTTGGAGAAGGTGTGATTACTCGGGAACGGCTCGTAAGATTTTTGATGTTTTTTCCAGGAAAAATCAGCAACGCTTTTTTTGGCCAATTCGGAGAAGATGGGATTACTCGGGAACGGCTCGTAGGTTTTTTAGTGTATTTTCCAGGAAAAATCAGCAACGCTTTTTTTGGCCAATTTGGAGAAGATGGGATTACTCGGGAACGGCTCGTAGGTTTTTTAATATATTTTCCAAGAAAAATCAGCAACACTTTTTTTGGCCAATTTGGAGAAGGTGTGATTACTCGGGAACGGCTCGTAAGATTTTTAGTGTATTTTCCAGGAAAAATCAGCAACGCTTTTTTTTGCCAATTTGGAGAAAGTGTGATTACTCCGGAACGGCTCGTAAGATTTTTAGTGTATTTCCCAGGAAAAATGTGCAACGCTTTTTTTTGCCAATTTGGAGAAGGTGTGATTACTCGGGAACGGCTCGTTGGATTTTAAGTGTATTTTCCAGGAAAAATTAGCAACGCTTTTTTTTGCCAATTTGGAGAAGGTGTGATTACTCGGGAACGGCTCGTAGGTTTTTTAGTGTATTTTCCAGGAAAAATCAGCAACGCTTTTTTTGGCCAATTTGGAGAAGGTGTGATTACTCGGGAACGGCTCGTAAGATTTTTAGTGTATTTTCCAGGAAAAATCAACAACGCTTTTTTTGGCCAATTTGGAGAAGGTGTGATTACTCGGGAACGGCTCGTAGGTTTTTTAGTGTATTTTCCAGGAAAAATTAGCAACGCTTTTTTTTGCCAATTTGGAGAAGGTGTGATTACTCGGGAACTGCTCGTAGGATTTTTAGTGTATTTTCCAGGAAAAATCAACAACGCTTTTTTTGGCCAATTTGGAGAAGGTGTGATTACTCGGGAACGGCTCGTAGGTTTTTTAGTGTATTTTCCAGGAAAAATCAGCAACGCTTTTTTTGGCCAATTTGGAGAAGGTGTGATTACTCGGGAACGGCTCGTAGGTTTTTTAGTGTATTTTTCAGGAAAAATCAGCAACGCTTTTTTTTGGCCAATTTGGAGAAGATGGGATTACTCGGGAACGGCTCGTAGGTTTTTTAGTGTATTTTCCAGGAAAAATCAGCAACGCTTTTTTTTGGCCAATTTGGAGAAGGTGTGATTACTCGGGAACGGCTCGTAAGATTTTTAGTGTATTTTCCAGGAAAAATCAGCAACGCTTTTTTTGGCCAATTTGGAGAAGGTGTGATTACTCGGGAACGGCTCGTAGGATTTTTAGTGTATTTTCCAGGAAAAATCAGCAACGCTTTTTTTGGCCAATTTGGAGAAGGTGTGATTACTCGGGAACGGCTCGTAGGATTTTTAGTGTAATTTCCAGGAAAAATCAGCAACGCTTTTTTTTCTAATTTGGAGAAGGTGTGATTACTCGGGAACGGCTCGTAAGATTTTTGATGTTTTTTCCAGGAAAAATCAGCAACGCTTTTTTTGGCCAATTTGGAGAAGATGGGATTACTCGGGAACGGCTCGTAAGATTTTTAGTGTATTTTCCAGGAAAAATCAGCAACGCTTTTTTTTCTAATTTGGAGAAGGTGTGATTACTCGGAAACGGCTCGTAAGATTTTTAGTGTATTTTCCAGGAAAAATCAACAACGCTTTTTTTGGCCAATTTGGAGAAGATGGGATTACTCGGGAACGGCTCGTAAGATTTTTGATGTTTTTTCCAGGAAAAATCAGCAACGCTTTTTTTGGCCAATTTGGAGAAGATGGGATTACTCGGGAACTGCTCGTAGGATTTTTAGTGTATTTTCCAGGAAAAATCAGCAACGCTTTTTTTGGCCAATTTGGAGAAGGTGTGATTACTCGGGAACGGCTCGTAGGATTTTTGATGTTTTTTCCAGGAAAAATCAGCAACGCTTTTTTTGGCCAATTTGGAGAAGGTGTGATTACTCGGGAACGGCTCGTAGGTTTTTTAGTGTATTTTCCAGGAAAAATCAGCAACGCTTTTTTTTCTAATTTGGAGAAGATGGGATTACTCGGGAACGGCTCGTAAGATTTTTAGTGTATTTTCCAGGAAAAATCAGCAACGCTTTTTTTTGGCCAATTTGGAGAAGGTGTGATTACTCGGGAACGGCTCGTAGGTTTTTTAGTGTATTTTCCAGGAAAAATCAGCAACGCTTTTTTTTGCCAATTTGGAGAAGATGGGATTACTCGGGAACGGCTCGTAAGATTTTTAGTGTATTTTCCAGGAAAAATCAGCAACGATTTTTTTTGGCCAATTTGGAGAAGGTGTGATTACTCGGGAACGGCTCGTAAGATTTTTGATGTTTTTTCCAGGAAAAATCAGCAACGCTTTTTTTGGCCAATTTGGAGAAGGTGTGATTACTCGGGAAGGGCTCGTATGTTTTTTAGTGTATTTTCCAGGAAAAATCAGCAACGCTTTTTTTGGCCAATTTGGAGAAGGTGTGATTACTCGGGAACGGCTCATAAAATTTTTAATATATTTTCCAGGAAAAATCAGCAACGCTTTTTTTTGGCCAATTTGGAGAAGATGGGATTACTCGGGAACGGCTCATAAAATTTTTAATATATTTTCCAGGAAAAATCAGCAACACTTTTTTTGGCCAATTTGGAGAAGGTGTGATTACTCGGGAACGGCTCGTAGGATTTTTGATGTTTTTTCCAGGAAAAATCAGCAACGCTTTTTTTGGCCAATTTGGAGAAGGTGTGATTACTCGGGAACGGCTCGTAGAATTTTTAGTGTATTTTCCAGGAAAAATCAGCAACGCTTTTTTTTCTAATTTGGAGAAGGTGTGATTACTCGGGAACGGCTCGTAGGATTTTTAGTGTATTTTCAAGGAAAAATCAGCAACGCTTTTTTTGGCCAATTTGGAGAAGGTGTGATTACTCGGGAACGGCTCGTAGGATTTTTGATGTTTTTTCCAGGAAAAATCAGCAACGCTTTTTTTGGCCAATTTTGAGATGGTGTGATTACTCGGGAACGGCTCATAAAATTTTTAATATATTTTCCAGGAAAAATCAGCAACGCTTTTTTTTTTGCTAATTTGGAGAAGGTGTGATTACTCGGGAACGGCTCGTAAGATTTTTGATGTATTTTTCAGGAAAAATCAGCAACGCTTTTTTTGGCCAATTTGGAGAAGGTGTGATTACTTGGGAACGGCTCGTAGGATTTTTAGTGTATTTTCCAGGAAAAATGTGCAACGCTTTTTGTGGCCAATTTGGAGAAGGTGTGATTACTCGGGAACGGCTCGTAGGATTTTTAGTGTTTTTTCCAGGAAAAATCAGCAACGCTTTTTTTTGCCAATTTGGAGAAGGTGTGATTACTCGGGAACGGCTCGTAGGATTTTTAGTGTATTTTCCAGGAAAAATCAGCAACGCTTTTTTTGGCCAATTTGGAGAAGGTGTGATTACTCGGGAACGGCTCGTAGGATTTTTAGTGTAATTTCCAGGAAAAATCAACAACGCTTTTTTTTGGCCAATTTGGAGAAGGTGTGATTACTCGGGAACGGCTCGTAGGTTTTTTAGTGTATTTTCCAGGAAAAATCAGCAACGCTTTTTTTGGCCAATTTGGAGAAGGTGTGATTACTCGGGAACGGCTCGTAAGATTTTTGATGTTTTTTCCAGGAAAAATCAGCAACGCTTTTTTTGGCCAATTCGGAGAAGATGGGATTACTCGGGAACGGCTCGTAGGTTTTTTAGTGTATTTTCCAGGAAAAATCAGCAACGCTTTTTTTTTGCCAATTTTGAGAAGATGGGATTACTCGGGAACGGCTCGTAGGTTTTTTAATATATTTTCCAAGAAAAATCAGCAACACTTTTTTTGGCCAATTTGGAGAAGGTGTGATTACTCGGGAACGGCTCGTAAGATTTTTAGTGTATTTTCCAGGAAAAATCAGCAACGCTTTTTTTTGCCAATTTGGAGAAAGTGTGATTACTCCGGAACGGCTCGTAAGATTTTTAGTGTATTTCCCAGGAAAAATGTGCAACGCTTTTTTTTGCCAATTTGGAGAAGGTGTGATTACTCGGGAACGGCTCGTAGGATTTTAAGTGTATTTTCCAGGAAAAATTAGCAACGCTTTTTTTTGCCAATTTGGAGAAGGTGTGATTACTCGGGAACGGCTCGTAGGTTTTTTAGTGTATTTTCCAGGAAAAATCAGCAACGCTTTTTTTGGCCAATTTGGAGAAGGTGTGATTACTCGGGAACGGCTCGTAAGATTTTTGATGTTTTTTCCAGGAAAAATCAACAACGCTTTTTTTTGGCCAATTTGGAGAAGGTGTGATTACTCGGGAACGGCTCGTAAGATTTTTGATGTTTTTTCCAGGAAAATTCAGCAACGCTTTTTTTGGCCAATTTGGAGAAGGTGTGATTACTCGGGAACGGCTCGTAAGATTTTTGATGTTTTTTCCAGGAAAAATCAGCAACGCTTTTTTTGGCCAATTTGGAGAAGGTGTGATTACTCGGGAACGGCTCGTAGGATTTTTAGTGTATTTTCCAGGAAAAATCAGCAACGCTTTTTTTGGCCAATTTGGAGAAGGTGTGATTACTCGGGAACGGCTCGTAAGATTTTTAGTGTATTTTCCAGGAAAAATCAGCAACGCTTTTTTTTTGGCCAATTTGGAGAAGGTGTGATTACTCGGGAACGGCTCGTAGGATTTTTAGTGTATTTTCCAGGAAAAATCAGCAACGCTTTTTTTTTGCTAATTTGGAGAAGGTGTGATTACTCGGGAACGGCTCGTAGGATTTTTGATGTATTTTCCAGGAAAAATCAGCAACGCTTTTTTTTGGCCAATTTGGAGAAGGTGTGATTACTCGGGAACGGCTCGTAAGATTTTTAGTGTATTTTCCAGGAAAAATCAGCAACGCTTTTTTTTGCCAATTTGGAGAAAGTGTGATTACTCGGGAACGGCTCGTAGGTTTTTTAGTGTAATTTCCAGGAAAAATCAGCAACACTTTTTTTGGCCAATTTGGAGAAGATGGGATTACTCGGGAACGGCTCGTAGGTTTTTTAGTGTATTTTTCAGGAAAAATCAGCAACGCTTTTTTTTGCCAATTTGGAGAAGATGGGATTACTCGGGAACTGCTCGTAGGATTTTTAATGTATTTTCCAGGAAAAATCAACAACGCTTTTTTTTGGCCAATTTTGAGATGGTGTGATTACTCGGGAACGGCTCATAAAATTTTTAATATATTTTCCAGGAAAAATCAGCAACGCTTTTTTTTTTGCTAATTTGGAGAAGGTGTGATTACTCGGGAACGGCTCGTAAGATTTTTGATGTATTTTTCAGGAAAAATCAGCAACGCTTTTTTTGGCCAATTTGGAGAAGGTGTGATTACTTGGGAACGGCTCGTAGGATTTTTAGTGTATTTTCCAGGAAAAATGTGCAACGCTTTTTGTGGCCAATTTGGAGAAGGTGTGATTACTCGGGAACGGCTCGTAGGATTTTTAGTGTTTTTTCCAGGAAAAATCAGCAACGCTTTTTTTTGCCAATTTGGAGAAGGTGTGATTACTCGGGAACGGCTCGTAGGATTTTTAGTGTATTTTCCAGAAAAAATCAGCAACGCTTTTTTTGGCCAATTTGGAGAAGGTGTGATTACTCGGGAACGGCTCGTAGGATTTTTAGTGTAATTTCCAGGAAAAATCAACAACGCTTTTTTTTGGCCAATTTGGAGAAGGTGTGATTACTCGGGAACGGCTCGTAGGTTTTTTAGTGTATTTTCCAGGAAAAATCAGCAACGCTTTTTTTGGCCAATTTGGAGAAGGTGTGATTACTCGGGAACGGCTCGTAAGATTTTTGATGTTTTTTCCAGGAAAAATCAGCAACGCTTTTTTTGGCCAATTCGGAGAAGATGGGATTACTCGGGAACGGCTCGTAGGTTTTTTAGTGTATTTTCCAGGAAAAATCAGCAACGCTTTTTTTTTGCCAATTTTGAGAAGATGGGATTACTCGGGAACGGCTCGTAGGTTTTTTAATATATTTTCCAAGAAAAATCAGCAACACTTTTTTTGGCCAATTTGGAGAAGGTGTGATTACTCGGGAACGGCTCGTAAGATTTTTAGTGTATTTTCCAGGAAAAATCAGCAACGCTTTTTTTTGCCAATTTGGAGAAAGTGTGATTACTCCGGAACGGCTCGTAAGATTTTTAGTGTATTTCCCAGGAAAAATGTGCAACGCTTTTTTTTGCCAATTTGGAGAAGGTGTGATTACTCGGGAACGGCTCGTAGGATTTTAAGTGTATTTTCCAGGAAAAATTAGCAACGCTTTTTTTTGCCAATTTGGAGAAGGTGTGATTACTCGGGAACGGCTCGTAGGTTTTTTAGTGTATTTTCCAGGAAAAATCAGCAACGCTTTTTTTGGCCAATTTGGAGAAGGTGTGATTACTCGGGAACGGCTCGTAAGATTTTTGATGTTTTTTCCAGGAAAAATCAACAACGCTTTTTTTTGGCCAATTTGGAGAAGGTGTGATTACTCGGGAACGGCTCGTAAGATTTTTGATGTTTTTTCCAGGAAAAATCAGCAACGCTTTTTTTGGCCAATTTGGAGAAGGTGTGATTACTCGGGAACGGCTCGTAAGATTTTTGATGTTTTTTCCAGGAAAAATCAGCAACGCTTTTTTTGGCCAATTTGGAGAAGGTGTGATTACTCGGGAACGGCTCGTAGGATTTTTAGTGTATTTTCCAGGAAAAATCAGCAACGCTTTTTTTGGCCAATTTGGAGAAGGTGTGATTACTCGGGAACGGCTCGTAAGATTTTTAGTGTATTTTCCAGGAAAAATCAGCAACGCTTTTTTTTTGGCCAATTTGGAGAAGGTGTGATTACTCGGGAACGGCTCGTAGGATTTTTAGTGTATTTTCCAGGAAAAATCAGCAACGCTTTTTTTTTGCTAATTTGGAGAAGGTGTGATTACTCGGGAACGGCTCGTAGGATTTTTGATGTATTTTCCAGGAAAAATCAGCAACGCTTTTTTTTGGCCAATTTGGAGAAGGTGTGATTACTCGGGAACGGCTCGTAAGATTTTTAGTGTATTTTCCAGGAAAAATCAGCAACGCTTTTTTTTGCCAATTTGGAGAAAGTGTGATTACTCGGGAACGGCTCGTAGGTTTTTTAGTGTAATTTCCAGGAAAAATCAGCAACACTTTTTTTGGCCAATTTGGAGAAGATGGGATTACTCGGGAACGGCTCGTAGGTTTTTTAGTGTATTTTTCAGGAAAAATCAGCAACGCTTTTTTTTGCCAATTTGGAGAAGATGGGATTACTCGGGAACTGCTCGTAGGATTTTTAATGTATTTTCCAGGAAAAATCAACAACGCTTTTTTTTGGCCAATTTGGAGAAGGTGTGATTACTCGGGAACGGCTCGTAGGATTTTTAGTGTATTTTCCAGGAAAAATCAGCAACGCTTTTTTTTCTAATTTGGAGAAGATGGGATTACTCGGGAACGGCTCGTAGGTTTTTTAGTGTATTTTTCAGGAAAAATCAGCAACGCTTTTTTTTGCCAATTTGGAGAAGATGGGATTACTCGGGAACTGCTCGTAGGATTTTTAATGTATTTTCCAGGAAAAATCAACAACGCTTTTTTTTGGCCAATTTGGAGAAGGTGTGATTACTCGGGAACGGCTCGTAGGATTTTTAGTGTATTTTTCAAGAAAAATCAGCAACGCTTTTTTTTCTAATTTGGAGAAGGTGTGATTACTCGGGAACTGCTCGTAGGTTTTTTAGTGTAATTTCCAGGAAAAATCAACAACGCTTTTTTTTGGCCAATTTGGAGAAGGTGTGATTACTCGGGAACGGCTCGTAAGATTTTTGATGTTTTTTCCAGGAAAAATCAGCAACGCTTTTTTTTGGCCAATTTGGAGAAGGTGTGATTACTCGGGAACGGCTCGTAGGATTTTTAGTGTATTTTCCAGGAAAAATCAGCAACGCTTTTTTTTCTAATTTGGAGAAGGTGTGATTACTCGGGAACGGCTCGTAAGATTTTTGATGTATTTTTCAGGAAAAATCAGCAACGCTTTTTTTGGCCAATTTGGAGATGGTGTGATTACTCGGGAACGGCTCGTAGGATTTTTAGTGCATTTTCCAGGAAAAATCAGCAACGCTTTTTTTTCTAATTTGGAGAAGATGGGATTACTCGGGAACGGCTCGTAGGTTTTTTAGTGTATTTTTCAGGAAAAATCAGCAACGCTTTTTTTTGGCCAATTTGGAGAAGGTGTGATTACTCGGGAACGGCTCGTAGGTTTTTTAGTGTATTTTTCAGGAAAAATCAACAACGCTTTTTTTTCTAATTTGGAGAAGGTGTGATTACTCGGGAACGGCTCGTAAGATTTTTAGTGTATTTTCCAGGAAAAATCAGCAACGCTTTTTTTGGCCAATTTGGAGAAGGTGTGATTACTCGGGAACGGCTCGTAAGATTTTTAGTGTATTTTCCAGGAAAAATCAGCAACGCTTTTTTTGGCCAATTTGGAGAAGCTGTGATTACTCGGGAACGGCTCGTAGGATTTTTAGTGTATTTTCCAGGAAAAATCAGCAACGCTTTTTTTTGGCCAATTTGGAGAAGGTGTGATTACTCGGGAACGGCTCGTAGGATTTTTAGTGTAATTTCCAGGAAAAATCAGCAACACTTTTTTTGGCCAATTTGGAGAAGGTGTGATTACTCGGGAACGGCTCGTAAGATTTTTAGTGTATTTTCCAGGAAAAATCAGCAACACTTTTTTTGGCCAATTTGGAGAAGATGGGATTACTCGGGAACGGCTCGTAGGATTTTTAGTGTATTTTCCAGGAAAAATCAGCAAGGTTTTTTTTGGCCAATTTGGAGAAGGTGTGATTACTCGGGAACGGCTCGTAGGTTTTTTAGTGTATTTTCCAGGAAAAATCAGCAACGCTTTTTTTTGGCCAATTTGGAGAAGGTGTGATTACTCGGGAACGGCTCGTAAGATTTTTAGTGTATTTTCCAGGAAAAATCAACAACGCTTTTTTTGGCCAATTTGGAGAAGGTGTGATTACTCGGGAACGGCTCGTAGGATTTTTAGTGTATTTTCCAGGAAAAATCAGCAACGCTTTTTTTTGGCCAATTTGGAGAAGGTGTGATTACTCGGGAACGGCTCGTAGGTTTTTTAGTGTATTTTCCAGGAAAAATCAGCAACGCTTTTTTTTGGCCAATTTGGAGAAGGTGTGATTACTCGGGAACAGCTCGTAAGATTTTTGATGTTTTTTCCAGGAAAAATCAGCAACGCTTTTTTTGGCCAATTTGGAGAAGGTGTGATTACTCGGGAACGGCTCGTAGGTTTTTTAGTGTATTTTCCAGGAAAAATCAGCAACGCTTTTTTTTCTAATTTGGAGAAGATGGGATTACTCGGGAACGGCTCGTAGGTTTTTTAGTGTATTTTCCAGGAAAAATCAACAACGCTTTTTTTTGGCCAATTTGGAGAAGCTGTGATTACTCGGGAACGGCTCGTAGGATTTTTAGTGTATTTTCCAGGAAAAATCAACAACGCTTTTTTTGGCAAATTTGGAGAAGGTGTGATTACTCGGGAACGGCTCGTAGGATTTTTAGTGTATTTTCCAGGAAAAATCAACAACGCTTTTTTTGGCCAATTTGGAGAAGATGGGATTACTCGGGAACGGCTCGTAGGATTTTTAGTGTATTTTCCAGGAAAAATCAGCAACGCTTTTTTTGGCCAATTTGGAGAAGGTGTGATTACTCGGGAACGGCTCGTAAGATTTTTAGTGTATTTTCCAGGAAAAATCAGCAAGGTTTTTTTTTGGCCAATTTGGAGAAGGTGTGATTACTCGGGAACGGCTCGTAGGTTTTTTAGTGTATTTTCCAGGAAAAATCAGCAACGCTTTTTTTTGCCAATTTGGAGAAGGTGTGATTACTCGGGAACGGCTCGTAGGTTTTTTAGTGTATTTTCCAGGAAAAATCAGCAACGCTTTTTTTTCTAATTTGGAGAAGATGGGATTACTCGGGAACGGCTCGTAGGTTTTTTAGTGTATTTTCCAGGAAAAATCAACAACGCTTTTTTTTGGCCAATTTGGAGAAGCTGTGATTACTCGGGAACGGCTCGTAGGATTTTTAGTGTATTTTCCAGGAAAAATCAACAACGCTTTTTTTTCTAATTTGGAGAAGGTGTGATTACTCGGGAACGGCTCGTAGGATTTTTAGTGTATTTTCCAGGAAAAATCAACAACGCTTTTTTTTTGGCCAATTTGGAGAAGGTGTGATTACTCGGGAACGGCTCATAAAATTTTTAATATATTTTCCAGGAAAAATCAGCAACACTTTTTTTGGCCAATTTGGAGAAGGTGTGATTACTCGGGAACGGCTCGTAAGATTTTTAGTGTATTTTCCAGGAAAAATCAGCAACGCTTTTTTTTTGGCAATGTGGAGAAGGTGTGATTACTCGGGAACGGCTCGTAGGATTTTTAGTGTTTTTTCCAGGAAAAATGTGCAACGCTTTTTTTGGCCAATTTGGAGAAGGTGTGATTACTCGGGAACGGCTCGTAGGATTTTTAGTGTATTTTCCAGGAAAAATCAGCAACGCTTTTTTTTGCCAATTTGGAGAAGGTGTGATTACTCGGGAACGGCTCGTAGGATTTTTAGTGTATTTTCCAGGAAAAATCAGCAACGCTTTTTTTGGCCAATTTGGAGAAGGTGTGATTACTCGGGAACTGCTCGTAGGATTTTTAGTGTATTTTCCAGGAAAAATCAGCAACGCTTTTTTTTCTAATTTGGAGAAGGTGTGATTACTCGGGAACGGCTCGTAGGATTTTAAGTGTAATTTCCAGCAAAAATCAGCAACGCTTTTTTTTGGCCAATTTGGAGAAGTTGTGATTACTCGGGAACGGCTCGTAGGATTTTTAGTGTATTTTCCAGGAAAAATCAGCAACGCTTTTTTTTCTAATTTGGAGAAGATGGGATTACTCGGGAACGGCTCGTAAGATTTTTAGTGTATTTTCCAGGAAAAATCAGCAACGCTTTTTTTTGGCCAATTTGGAGAAGGTGTGATTACTCGGGAACGGCTCGTAGGATTTTTAGTGTATTTTCCAGGAAAAATCAGCAACGCTTTTTTTTGGCCAATTTGGAGAAGATTAGATTACTCGGGAACGGCTCGTAGGATTTTTAGTGTATTTTCCAGGAAAAATCAGCAACGCTTTTTTTGGCCAATTTGGAGAAGGTGTGATTACTCGGGAACGGCTCGTAAGATTTTTAGTGTATTTTCCAGGAAAAATCAGCAAGGTTTTTTTTTGGCCAATTTGGAGAAGGTGTGATTACTCGGGAACGGCTCGTAGGTTTTTTAGTGTATTTTCCAGGAAAAATCAGCAACGCTTTTTTTTGCCAATTTGGAGAAGGTGTGATTACTCGGGAACGGCTCGTAGGTTTTTTAGTGTATTTTCCAGGAAAAATCAGCAACGCTTTTTTTTCTAATTTGGAGAAGATGGGATTACTCGGGAACGGCTCGTAGGTTTTTTAGTGTATTTTCCAGGAAAAATCAACAACGCTTTTTTTTTGGCCAATTTGGAGAAGCTGTGATTACTCGGGAACGGCTCGTAGGATTTTTAGTGTATTTTCCAGGAAAAATCAACAACGCTTTTTTTGGCCAATTTGGAGAAGGTGTGATTACTCGGGAACGGCTCGTAGGATTTTTAGTGTGTTTTCCAGGAAAAATCAACAACGCTTTTTTTTGGCCAATTTGAAGAAGGTGTGATTACTCGGGAACGGCTCATAAAATTTTTAATATATTTTCCAGGAAAAATCAGCAACACTTTTTTTGGCCAATTTGGAGAAGGTGTGATTACTCGGGAACGGCTCGTAGGATTTTAAGTGTAATTTCCAGCAAAAATCAGCAACGCTTTTTTTTGGCCAATTTGGAGAAGTTGTGATTACTCGGGAACGGCTCGTAGGATTTTTAGTGTATTTTCCAGGAAAAATCAGCAACGCTTTTTTTTCTAATTTGGAGAAGATGGGATTACTCGGGAACGGCTCGTAAGATTTTTAGTGTATTTTCCAGGAAAAATCAGCAACGCTTTTTTTTCTAATTTGGAGAAGATGGGATTACTCGGGAACGGCTCGTAAGATTTTTAGTGTATTTTCCAGGAAAAATCAGCAACGCTTTTTTTTGGCCAATTTGGAGAAGGTGTGATTACTCGGGAACGGCTCGTAGGATTTTTAGTGTATTTTCCAGGAAAAATCAGCAACGCTTTTTTTTGGCCAATTTGGAGAAGATTAGATTACTCGGGAACGGCTCGTAGGATTTTTAGTGTATTTTCCAGGAAAAATCAGCAACGCTTTTTTTGGCCAATTTGGAGAAGGTGTGATTACTCGGGAACGGCTCGTAAGATTTTTAGTGTATTTTCCAGGAAAAATCAGCAAGGTTTTTTTTTGGCCAATTTGGAGAAGGTGTGATTACTCGGGAACGGCTCGTAGGTTTTTTAGTGTATTTTCCAGGAAAAATCAGCAACGCTTTTTTTTGCCAATTTGGAGAAGGTGTGATTACTCGGGAACGGCTCGTAGGTTTTTTAGTGTATTTTCCAGGAAAAATCAGCAACGCTTTTTTTTCTAATTTGGAGAAGATGGGATTACTCGGGAACGGCTCGTAGGTTTTTTAGTGTATTTTCCAGGAAAAATCAACAACGCTTTTTTTTTGGCCAATTTGGAGAAGCTGTGATTACTCGGGAACGGCTCGTAGGATTTTTAGTGTATTTTCCAGGAAAAATCAACAACGCTTTTTTTGGCCAATTTGGAGAAGGTGTGATTACTCGGGAACGGCTCGTAGGATTTTTAGTGTGTTTTCCAGGAAAAATCAACAACGCTTTTTTTTGGCCAATTTGAAGAAGGTGTGATTACTCGGGAACGGCTCATAAAATTTTTAATATATTTTCCAGGAAAAATCAGCAACACTTTTTTTGGCCAATTTGGAGAAGGTGTGATTACTCGGGAACGGCTCGTAAGATTTTTAGTGTATTTTCCAGGAAAAATCAGCAACGCTTTTTTTTTGGCAATTTGGAGAAGGTGTGATTACTCGGGAACGGCTCGTAGGATTTTTAGTGTTTTTTCCAGGAAAAATGTGCAACGCTTTTTTTGGCCAATTTGGAGAAGGTGTGATTACTCGGGAACGGCTCGTAGGATTTTTAGTGTATTTTCCAGGAAAAATCAGCAACGCTTTTTTTTTGCCAATTTGGAGAAGGTGTGATTACTCGGGAACGGCTCGTAGGATTTTTAGTGTATTTTCCAGGAAAAATCAGCAACGCTTTTTTTGGCCAATTTGGAGAAGGTGTGATTACTCGAGAACTGCTCGTAGGATTTTTAGTGTATTTTCCAGGAAAAATCAGCAACGCTTTTTTTTCTAATTTGGAGAAGGTGTGATTACTCGGGAACGGCTCGTAGGATTTTAAGTGTAATTTCCAGGAAAAATCAGCAACGCTTTTTTTTGGCCAATTTGGAGAAGCTGTGATTACTCGGGAACGGCTCGTAGGATTTTTAGTGTATTTTCCAGGAAAAATCAGCAACGCTTTTTTTTCTAATTTGGAGAAGATGGGATTACTCGGGAACGGCTCGTAAGATTTTTAGTGTATTTTCCAGGAAAAATCAGCAACGCTTTTTTTTGGCCAATTTGGAGAAGGTGTGATTACTCGGGAACGGCTCGTAGGATTTTTAGTGTATTTTCCAGGAAAAATCAGCAACGCTTTTTTTGGCCAATTTGGAGAAGATGGGATTACTCGGGAACGGCTCGTAAGATTTTTAGTGTATTTTCCAGGAAAAATCAGCAACGCTTTTTTTGGCCAATTTGGAGAAGGTGTGATTACTCGGGAACGGCTCATAAAATTTTTAATATATTTTCCAGGAAAAATCAGCAACACTTTTTTTGGCCAATTTGGAGAAGGTGTGATTACTCGGGAACGGCTCGTAAGATTTTTAGTGTATTTTCCAGGAAAAATCAGCAATGCTTTTTTTGGCCAATTTGGAGAAGGTGTGATTACTCGGGAACGGCTCGTAAGATTTTTAGTGTATTTTCCAGGAAAAATCAGCAACGCTTTTTTTTTGGCCAATTTGGAGAAGGTGTGATTACTCGGGAACGGCTCGTAAGATTTTTAGTGTATTTTCCAGGAAAAATCAGCAACGCTTTTTTTGGCCAATTTGGAGAAGGTGTGATTACTCGGGAACGGCTCGTAAGATTTTTGATGTTTTTTCCAGGAAAAATCAGCAACGCTTTTTTTTGGCCAATTTGGAGAAGGTGTGATTACTCGGGAACGGCTCGTAAGATTTTTGATGTTTTTTCCAGGAAAAATCAGCAACGCTTTTTTTGGCCAATTTGGAGAAGGTGTGATTACTCGGGAACGGCTCGTAGGATTTTTAGTGTATTTTCCAGGAAAAATCAGCAACGCTTTTTTTTGCCAATTTGGAGAAGGTGTGATTACTCGGGAACTGCTCGTAGGATTTTTGATTGTTTTTTCCAGGAAAAATCAGCAACGCTTTTTTTTGGCCAATTTGGAGAAGGTGTGATTACTCGGGAACGGCTCGTAGGTTTTTTAGTGTATTTTCCAGGAAAAATCAGCAACGCTTTTTTTTGGCCAATTTGGAGAAGGTGTGATTACTCGGGAACGGCTCGTAGGATTTTTAGTGTATTTTCCAGGAAAAATCAGCAACGCTTTTTTTTGGCCAATTTGGAGAAGATGGGATTACTCGGGAACGGCTCGTAAGATTTTTAGTGTATTTTCCAGGAAAAATCAGCAACGCTTTTTTTGGCCAATTTGGAGAAGGTGTGATTACTCGGGAACGGCTCGTAAGATTTGTGATATATTTTCCAGGAAAAATCAGCAACGCTTTTTTTGGCCAATTTGGAGAAGGTGTGATTACTCGGGAACGGCTCGTAAGATTTTTAGTGTATTTTCCAGGAAAAATCAGCAACGCTTTTTTTGGCCAATTTGGAGAAGATGGGATTACTCGGGAACGGCTCGTAGGATTTTTAGTGTATTTTCCAGGAAAAATCAGCAACGCTTTTTTTGGCCAATTTGGAGAAGGTGTGATTACACGGGAACGGCTCGTAGGTTTTTTAGTGTATTTTCCAGGAAAAATCAACAACGCTTTTTTTGGCCAATTTGGAGAAGGTGTGATTACTCGGGAACGGCTCGTAGGATTTTTAGTGTATTTTCCAGGAAAAATCAGCAACACTTTTTTTGGCCAATTTGGAGAAGATGGGATTACTCGGGAACGGCTCGTAGGTTTTTTAGTGTATTTTCCAGGAAAAATCAACAACGCTTTTTTTGGCCAATTTGGAGAAGGTGTGATTACTCGGGAACGGCTCGTAGGATTTTTAGTGTATTTTCCAGAAAAAATCAGCAACGCTTTTTTTTCTAATTTGGAGAAGATGGGATTACTCGGGAACGGCTCATAAAATTTTTAATATATTTTCCAGGAAAAATCAGCAACGCTTTTTTTGGCCAATTTGGAGAAGGTGTGATTACTCGGGAACGGCTCGTAAGATTTTTAGTGTATTTTCCAGGAAAAATCAGCAACGCTTTTTTTTCTAATTTGGAGAAGATGGGATTACTCGGGAACGGCTCGTAGGTTTTTTAGTGTATTTTCCAGGAAAAATCAGCAACGCTTTTTTTTCTAATTTGGAGAAGATGGGATTACTCGGGAACGGCTCGTAGGATTTTTAGTGTAATTTCCAGGAAAAATCAACAACGCTTTTTTTGGCCAATTTGGAGAAGGTGTGATTACTCGGGAACGGCTCGTAGGATTTTTAGTGTAATTTCCAGGAAAAATCAACAACGCTTTTTTTGGCCAATTTGGAGAAGGTGTGATTACTCGGGAACGGCTCGTAGGATTTTTGATGTTTTTTCCAGGAAAAATCAGCAACGCTTTTTTTTGGCCAATTTGGAGAAGGTGTGATTACTCGGGAACGGCTCGTAAGATTTTTAGTGTATTTTTCAGGAAAAATCAGCAACGCTTTTTTTTCTAATTTGGAGAAGGTGTGATTACTCGGAAACGGCTCGTAGGTTTTTTTATGTATTTTCCAGGAAAAATCAGCAACGCTTTTTTTGGCCAATTTGGAGAAGGTGTGATTACTCGGGAACGGCTCGTAGGATTTTTGATGTTTTTTCCAGGAAAAATCAGCAACGCTTTTTTTTGGCCAATTTGGAGAAGGTGTGATTACTCGGGAACGGCTCGTAGGTTTTTTAGTGTATTTTCCAGGAAAAATCAGCAACGCTTTTTTTTGGCCAATTTGGAGAAGGTGTGATTACTCGGGAACGGCTCGTAAGATTTTTAGTGTATTTTCCAGGAAAAATCAGCAACGCTTTTTTTTGGCCAATTTGGAGAAGATGGGATTACTCGGGAACGGCTCGTAAGATTTTTGATGTTTTTTCCAGGAAAAATCAGCAACGCTTTTTTTTCTAATTTGGAGAAGGTGTGATTACTCGGAAACGGCTCGTAGGTTTTTTAGTGTATTTTCCAGGAAAAATCAGCAACGCTTTTTTTTGGCCAATTTGGAGAAGGTGTGATTACTCGGGAACGGCTCGTAGGTTTTTTAGTGTATTTTCCAGGAAAAATCAGCAACGTTTTTTTTTGACCAATTTGGAGAAGATGGGATTACTCGGGAACGGCTCGTAAGATTTTTAGTGTATTTTCCAGGAAAAATCAACAACGCTTTTTTTTGGCCAATTTGGAGAAGGTGTGATTACTCGGGAACGGCTCGTAGGATTTTTGATGTTTTTTCCAGGAAAAATCAACAACGCTTTTTTTTGCCAATTTGGAGAAGGTGTGATTACTCGGGAACGGCTCATAAAATTTTTAATATATTTTCCAGGAAAAATCAGCAACGCTTTTTTTTCTAATTTGGAGAAGGTGTGATTACTCGGAAACGGCTCGTAGGATTTTTAGTGTATTTTCCAGGAAAAATCAGCAAGGTTTTTTTTTGGCCAATTTGGAGAAGGTGTGATTACTCGGGAACGGCTCGTAAGATTTTTAGTGTATTTTCCAGGAAAAATCAACAACGCTTTTTTTTGGCCAATTTGGAGAAGGTGTGATTACTCGGAAACGGCTCATAAAATTTTTAATATATTTTCCAGGAAAAATCAGCAACGCTTTTTTTTCTAATTTGGAGAAGGTGTGATTACTCGGAAACGGCTCGTAGGATTTTTAGTGTATTTTCCAGGAAAAATCAGCAAGGTTTTTTTTTGGCCAATTTGGAGAAGGTGTGATTACTCGGGAACGGCTCGTAAGATTTTTAGTGTATTTTCCAGGAAAAATCAACAACGCTTTTTTTTGGCCAATTTGGAGAAGGTGTGATTACTCGGAAACGGCTCGTAGGTTTTTTAGTGTATTTTCCAGGAAAAATCAGCAACGCTTTTTTTTCTAATTTGGAGAAGGTGTGATTACTCGGGAATGGCTCGTAGGATTTTAAGTGTATTTTCCAGGAAAAATCAACAACGCTTTTTTTTGCCAATTTGGAGAAGGTGTGATTACTCGGGAACAGCTCGTAGGATTTTTAGTGTATTTTCCAGGAAAAATCAGCAACGCTTTTTTTGGCCAATTTGGAGAAGGTGTGATTACTCGGGAACGGCTCGTAGGATTTTTAGTGTATTTTTCAGGAAAAATCAGCAACGCTTTTTTTTGCCAATTTGGAGAAGGTGTGATTACTCGGGAACGGCTCGTAGGATTTTAAGTGTAATTTCCAGGAAAAATCAGCAACGCTTTTTTTTGGCCAATTTGGAGAAGGTGTGATTACTCCGGAACGGCTCGTAGGATTTTTAGTGTATTTTCCAGGAAAAATCAACAACGCTTTTTTTCTAATTTGGAGAAGGTGTGATTACTCGGGAACGGCTCGTAGGATTTTTAGTGTATTTTCCAGGAAAAATCAGCAACGCTTTTTTTGGCCAATTTGGAGAAGGTGTGATCACTCGGGAACGGCTCGTAGGATTTTTAGTGTATTTTCCAGGAAAAATCAGCAACGCTTTTTTTTTGCCAATTTGGAGAAGGTGTGATTACTCGGGAACGGCTCGTAGGATTTTTAGTGTAATTTCCAGGAAAAATCAACAACGCTTTTTTTTGGCCAATTTGGAGAAGGTGTGATTACTCGGGAACGGCTCGTAGGTTTTTTAGTGTATTTTCCAGGAAAAATCAGCAACGCTTTTTTTTGGCCAATTTGGAGAAGATGGGATTACTCGGGAACGGCTCGTAGGTTTTTTAGTGTATTTTCCAGGAAAAATGTGCAACGCTTTTTTTGGCCAATTTGGAGAAGATGGGATTACTCGGGAACGGCTCGTAGGTTTTTTAGTGTATTTTCCAGGAAAAATCAGCAACGCTTTTTTTTCTAATTTGGAGAAGGTGTGATTACTCGGGAACGGCTCGTAGGATTTTTAGTGTATTTTCCAGGAAAAATCAGCAACGCTTTTTTTGGCCAATTTGGAGAAGGTGTGATTACTCGGGAACGGCTCGTAGGATTTTTAGTGTATTTTCCAGGAAAAATCAGCAACGCTTTTTTTGGCCAATTTGGAGAAGGTGTGATTACTCGGGAACTGCTCGTAAGATTTTTAGTGTATTTTCCAGGAAAAATCAACAACGCTTTTTTTGGCCAATTTGGAGAAGGTGTGATTACTCGGGAACGGCTCGTAGGATTTTTGATGTTTTTTCCAGGAAAAATCAGCAACGCTTTTTTTTGGCCAATTTGGAGAAGATGGGATTACTCGGGAACGGCTCGTAGGTTTTTTAGTGTATTTTCCAGGAAAAATGTGCAACGCTTTTTTTGGCCAATTTGGAGAAGGTGTGATTACTCGGGAACGGCTCGTAGGATTTTTAGTGTATTTTCCAGGAAAAATCAGCAACGCTTTTTTTTGCCAATTTGGAGAAGGTGTGATTACTCGGGAACGGCTCGTAGGATTTTTAGTGTATTTTCCAGGAAAAATCAGCAACGCTTTTTTGGCCAATTTGGAGAAGGTGTGATTACTCGGGAACTGCTCGTAGGATTTTTAGTGTATTTTCCAGGAAAAATCAGCAACGCTTTTTTTCTAATTTGGAGAAGGTGTGATTACTCGGGAACGGCTCGTAGGATTTTTAGTGTATTTTCCAGGAAAAATCAGCAACGCTTTTTTTTCTAATTTGGAGAAGGTGTGATTACTCGGGAACGGCTCGTAGGATTTTTGATGTTTTTTCCAGGAAAAATCAACAACGCTTTTTTTGGCCAATTTGGAGAAGATGGGATTACTCGGGAACGGCTCGTAGGTTTTTTAGTGTATTTTCCAGGAAAAATCAGCAACGCTTTTTTTGGCCAATTTGGAGAAGGTGTGATTACTCGGGAACGGCTCATAGGTTTTTTAGTGTTTTTTCCAGGAAAAATCAGCAACGCTTTTTTTGGCCAATTTGGAGAAGGTGTGATTACTCGGGAACGGCTCGTAGGATTTTTAGTGTATTTTCCAGGAAAAATCAGCAACGCTTTTTTTGCCAATTTGGAGAAGGTGTGATTACTCGGGAACGGCTCGTAGGATTTTTAGTGTATTTTCCAGGAAAAATCAGCAACGCTTTTTTTGGCCAATTTGGAGAAGGTGTGATTACTCGGGAACGGCTCGTAGGATTTTTAGTGTATTTTCCAGGAAAAATCAGCAACGCTTTTTTTGGCCAATTTGGAGAAGGTGTGATTACTCGGGAACGGCTCGTAGGTTTTTTAGTGTATTTTCCAGGAAAAATGTGCAACGCTTTTTTTGGCCAATTTGGAGAAGGTGTGATTACTCGGGAACGGCTCGTAGGATTTTTAGTGTATTTTCCAGGAAAAATCAACAACGCTTTTTTTGGCCAATTTGGAGAAGGTGTGATTACTCGGGAACGGCTCGTAGGATTTTTAGTGTATTTTCCAGGAAAAATCAACAACGCTTTTTTTGGCCAATTTGGAGAAGGTGTGATTACTCGGGAACGGCTCGTAGGTTTTTAGTGTATTTTTCAGGAAAAATCAGCAACGCTTTTTTTTGCCAATTTGGAGAAGATGGGATTACTCGGGAACGGCTCGTAAGATTTTTGATGTTTTTTCCAGGAAAAATCAGCAACGCTTTTTTTGGCCAATTTGGAGAAGGTGTGATTACTCGGGAACGGCTCGTAAGATTTTTGATGTTTTTTCCAGGAAAAATCAGGAACGCTTTTTTTGGCCAATTCGGAGAAGGTGTGATTACTCGGAAACGGCTCGTAGGTTTTTTAGTGTATTTTCCAGGAAAAATCAGCAACGCTTTTTTTTGGCCAATTTGGAGAAGGTGTGATTACTCGGGAACGGCTCATAAAATTTTTGATGTATTTTCCAGGAAAAATCAACAACGCTTTTTTTTGGCCAATTTGGAGAAGGTGTGATTACTCGGGAACGGTTCGTAGGATTTTTAGTGTATTTTCCAGGAAAAATCAGCAACGCTTTTTTTTCTAATTTGGAGAAGGTGTGATTACTCGGGAACGGCTCGTAAGATTTTTGATGTTTTTTCCAGGAAAAATCAGCAACGCTTTTTTTGGCCAATTTGGAGAAGGTGTGATTACTCGGGAACGGCTCGTAAGATTTTTGATGTTTTTTCCAGGAAAAATCAGCAACGCTTTTTTTGGCCAATTTGGAGAAGGTGTGATTACTCGGGAACGGCTCGTAAGATTTTTGATGTTTTTTCCAGGAAAAATCAGCAACGCATTTTTTGGCCAATTTGGAGAAGGTGTGATTACTCGGGAACTGCTCGTAGGATTTTTAGTGTATTTTCCAGGAAAAATGTGCAACGCTTTTTGTGGCCAATTTGGAGAAGGTGGGATTACTCGGGAACGGCTCGTAGGTTTTTTAATATATTTTCCAGGAAAAATCAGCAACACTTTTTTTGGCCAATTTGGAGAAGGTGTGATTACTCGGGAACGGCTCGTAGGTTTTTTAGTGTATTTTCCAGGAAAAATCAGCAACGCTTTTTTTTGCCAATTTGGAGAAGATGGGATTACTCGGGAACGGCTCGTAAGATTTTTGATGTTTTTTCCAGGAAAAATCAGCAACGCTTTTTTTGGCCAATTTGGAGAAGGTGTGATTACTCGGGAACGGCTCGTAAGATTTTTGATGTTTTTTCCAGGAAAAATCAGGAACGCTTTTTTTGGCCAATTCGGAGAAGGTGTGATTACTCGGAAACGGCTCGTAGGTTTTTTAGTGTATTTTCCAGGAAAAATCAGCAACGCTTTTTTTTGGCCAATTTGGAGAAGGTGTGATTACTCGGGAACGGCTCATAAAATTTTTGATGTATTTTCCAGGAAAAATCAACAACGCTTTTTTTTGGCCAATTTGGAGAAGGTGTGATTACTCGGGAACGGTTCGTAGGATTTTTAGTGTATTTTCCAGGAAAAATCAGCAACGCTTTTTTTTCTAATTTGGAGAAGGTGTGATTACTCGGGAACGGCTCGTAAGATTTTTGATGTTTTTTCCAGGAAAAATCAGCAACGCTTTTTTTGGCCAATTTGGAGAAGGTGTGATTACTCGGGAACGGCTCGTAAGATTTTTGATGTTTTTTCCAGGAAAAATCAGCAACGCTTTTTTTGGCCAATTTGGAGAAGGTGTGATTACTCGGGAACGGCTCGTAAGATTTTTGATGTTTTTTCCAGGAAAAATCAGCAACGCTTTTTTTGGCCAATTTGGAGAAGGTGTGATTACTCGGGAACTGCTCGTAGGATTTTTAGTGTATTTTCCAGGAAAAATGTGCAACGCTTTTTGTGGCCAATTTGGAGAAGGTGGGATTACTCGGGAACGGCTCGTAGGTTTTTTAATATATTTTCCAGGAAAAATCAGCAACACTTTTTTTGGCCAATTTGGAGAAGGTGTGATTACTCGGGAACGGCTCGTAGGTTTTTTAGTGTATTTTCCAGGAAAAATCAGCAACGCTTTTTTTTTGGCCAATTTGGAGAAGATGGGATTACTCGGGAACGGCTCGTAAGTTTTTTAGTGTATTTTCCAGGAAAAATCAGCAACGGTTTTTTTTCTAATTTGGAGAAGATGGGATTACTCGGGAACGGCTCGTAGGTTTTTTAGTGTATTTTCCAGGAAAAATCAGCAACGCTTTTTTTTGCCAATTTGGAGAAGGTGTGATTACTCGGGAACGGCTCGTAGGTTTTTTAGTGTATTTTCCAGGAAAAATCAACAACGCTTTTTTTTGCCAATTTGGAGAAGGTGTGATTACTCGGGAACGGCTCGTAGGATTTTTAGTGTAATTTCCAGGAAAAATCAGCAACGCTTTTTTTTGCCAATTTGGAGAAGGTGTGATTACTCGGGAACTGCTCGTAGGATTTTTAGTGTATTTTCCAGGAAAAATCAGCAACGCTTTTTTTGGCCAATTTGGAGAAGGTGTGATTACTCGGGAACGGCTCGTAGGATTTTTAGTGTATTTTCCAGGAAAAATCAGCAACGCTTTTCTTGGCCAATTTGGAGAAGGTGTGATTACTCGGGAACGGCTCGTAAGATTTTTGATGTTTTTTCCAGGAAAAATCAGCAACGCTTTTTTTGGCCAATTTGGAGAAGGTGTGATTACTCGGGAACGGCTCGTAAGATTTTTGATGTTTTTTCCAGGAAAAATCAGCAACGCTTTTTTTGGCCAATTCGGAGAAGATAGGATTACTCGGGAACGGCTCGTAGGTTTTTTAGTGTATTTTTCAGGAAAAATCAACAACGCTTTTTTTTGCCAATTTGGAGAAGGTGTGATTACTCGGGAACTGCTCGTAGGATTTTTAGTGTATTTTTCAGGAAAAATCAACAACGCTTTTTTTTTGCCAATTTGGAGAAGGTGTGATTACTCGGGAACGGCTCATAAAATTTTTAATATATTTTCCAGGAAAAATCAGCAACGCTTTTTTTTTGCTAATTTGGAGAAGATGGGATTACTCGGGAACGGCTCGTAGGTTTTTTAGTGTATTTTCCAGGAAAAATCAGCAACGCTCTTTTTTTGCCAATTTGGATAAGGTGTGATTACTCGGGAACGGCTCGTAGGATTTTTGATGTTTTTTCCAGGAAAAATCAGCAACGCTTTTTTTGGCCAATTTGGAGATGGTGTGATTACTCGGGAACGGCTCGTAGGATTTTTAGTGTATTTTCCAGGAAAAATCAACAACGCTTTTTTTGGCCAATTTGGAGAAGATGGGATTACTGGGGAACGGCTCGTAGGTTTTTTAGTGTATTTTCCAGGAAAAATCAACAACGCTTTTTTTGGCCAATTTGGAGAAAGTGTGATTACTCGGGAACGGCTCGTAGGATTTTTGATGTTTTTTCCAGGAAAAATCAGCAACGCTTTTTTTGGCCAATTTGGAGATGGTGTGATTACTCGGGAACGGCTCGTAGGATTTTTAGTGTATTTTCCAGGAAAAATCAGCAAGGTTTTTTTGGCCAATTTGGAGAAGATGGGATTACTCGGGAACGGCTCGTAGGATTTTAAGTGTATTTTCCAGGAAAAATCAGCAACGCTTTTTTTTGGCCAATTTGGAGAAGGTGTGATTACTCGGGAACGGCTTATAAAATTTTTAATATATTTTCCAGGAAAAATCAGCAACGCTTTTTTTTCTAATTTGGAGAAGATGGGATTACTCGGGAACGGCTCGTAGGTTTTTTAGTGTATTTTCCAGGAAAAATCAGCAACGCTTTTTTTGGCCAATTTGGAGAAGGTGTGATTACTCGGGAACGGCTCGTAAGATTTTTGATGTTTTTTCCAGGAAAAATCAGCAACGCTTTTTTTTGGCCAATTTGGAGAAGGTGTGATTACTCGGGAACGGCTCATAAAATTTTTAATATATTTTCCAGGAAAAATCAGCAACGCTTTTTTTGGCCAATTTGGAGAAGGTGTGATTACTCGGGAACGGCTCGTAGGTTTTTTAGTGTATTTTCCAGGAAAAATCAGCAACGCTTTTTTTGGCCAATTTGGAGAAGGTGTGATTACTCGGGAACGGCTCGTAGGATTTTTAGTGTATTTTCCAGGAAAAATCAGCAACGCTTTTTTTTGGCCAATTTGGAGAAGGTGTGATTACTTGGGAACGGCTCGTAAGATTTTTAGTGTATTTTCCAGGAAAAATCAACAACGCTTTTTTTGGCC
This sequence comes from Lypha dubia, assembly GCA_947311025.1. Taxonomy (NCBI): domain Eukaryota; kingdom Metazoa; phylum Arthropoda; class Insecta; order Diptera; family Tachinidae; genus Lypha; species Lypha dubia. The sequence continues at coordinate 178,230 of CAMZJU010000055.1, forward strand.
AATTTGGAGAAGGTGTGATTACTCGGGAACGGCTCGTAGGATTTTTGATGTTTTTTCCAGGAAAAATCAGCAACGCTTTTTTTTGGCCAATTTGGAGAAGATAAGATTACTCGGGAACGGCTCGTAGGTTTTTTAGTGTATTTTCCAGGAAAAATCAGCAACGCTTTTTTTGGCCAATTTGGAGAAGGTGTGATTACTCGGGAACGGCTCATAAAATTTTTAATATATTTTCCAGGAAAAATCAGCAACGCTTTTTTTTGCTAATTTGGAGAAGATGGGATTACTCCGGAACGGCTCGTAAGATTTTTGATGTTTTTTCCAGGAAAAATCAGCAACGCTTTTTTTGGCCAATTTGGAGAAGATGGGATTACTCGGGAACGGCTCGTAGGTTTTTTAGTGTATTTTCCAGGAAAAATGTGCAACGCTTTTTTTGGCCAATTTGGAGAAGATGGGATTACTCGGGAACGGCTCGTAGGATTTTTAGTGTATTTTCCAGGAAAAATCAGCAACGCTTTTTTTCTAATTTGGAGAAGGTGTGATTACTCGGGAACGGCTCGTAAGATTTTTAGTGTAATTTCCAGGAAAAATCAACAACGCTTTTTTTGGCCAATTTGGAGAAGGTGTGATTACTCGGGAACGGCTCGTAAGATTTTTGATGTTTTTTCCAGGAAAAATCAGCAACGCTTTTTTTGGCCAATTTGGAGAAGGTGTGATTACTCGGGAACGGCTCGTAAGATTTTTAGTGTATTTTCCAGGAAAAATCAGCAACGCTTTTTTTGGCCAATTTGGAGAAGGTGTGATTACTCGGGAACGGCTCGTAGGTTTTTTAGTGTATTTTCCAGGAAAAATCAGCAACGCTTTTTTTTGGCCAATTTGGAGAAGGTGTGATTACTCGGGAACGGCTCGTAGGATTTTTAGTGTATTTTCCAGGAAAAATCAGCAAGGTTTTTTTTTGCCAATTTGGAGAAAGTGTGATTACTCGGGAACGGCTCGTAGGATTTTTAGTGTATTTTCCAGGAAAAATCAGCAAGGTTTTTTTTTGGCCAATTTGGAGATGGTGTGATTACTCGGGAACGGCTCGTAGGTTTTTTAGTGTATTTTCCAGGAAAAATCAGCAACGCTTTTTTTTGGCCAATTTGGAGAAGGTGTGATTACTCGGGAACGGCTCGTAGGATTTTTAGTGTATTTTCCAGGAAAAATCAGCAAGGTTTTTTTTTTGGCCAATTTGGAGATGGTGTGATTACTCGGGAACGGCTCGTAGGATTTTTAGTGTATTTTCCAGGAAAAATCAGCAAGGTTTTTTTTTGGCCAATTTGGAGATGGTGTGATTACTCGGGAACGGCTCGTAGGATTTTTAGTGTATTTTCCAGGAAAAATCAGCAACGCTTTTTTTGGCCAATTTGGAGAAGGTGTGATTACTCGGGAACGGCTCGTAGGATTTTTAATATATTTTCCAGGAAAAATCAACAACGCTTTTTTTGGCCAATTTGGAGAAGGTGTGATTACTCCGGAACGGCTCGTAGTATTTTTGATGTTTTTTCCAGGAAAAATGTGCAACGCTTTTTTTGGCCAATTTGGAGAAGGTGTGATTACTCGGGAACGGCTCGTAGGTTTTTTAGTGTATTTTCCAGGAAAAATCAGCAACGCTTTTTTTTCTAATTTGGAGAAGGTGTGATTACTCGGGAACGGCTCGTAGGTTTTTTAGTGTTTTTTCCAGGAAAAATGTGCAACGCTTTTTTTGGCCAATTTGGAGAAGGTGTGATTACTCGGGAACGGCTCGTAGGATTTTTAGTGTTTTTTCCAGGAAAAATCAGCAAAGCTTTTTTTTGGCCAATTTGGAGAAGGTGTGATTACTCGGGAACGGCTCATAAAATTTTTAATATATTTTCCAGGAAAAATCAGCAACGCTTTTTTTTGGCCAATTTGGAGAAGGTGTGATTACTCGGGAACGGCTCGTAGGATTTTAAGTGTAATTTCCAGGAAAAATCAGCAACGCTTTTTTTTGCTAATTTGAGAAGGTGTGATTACTCGGGAACGGCTCGTAGGATTTTTGATGTTTTTTCCAGGAAAAATCAGCAACGCTTTTTTTTGGCCAATTTGGAGAAGGTGTGATTACTCGGGAACGGCTCGTAGGATTTTTAGTGTATTTTCCAGGAAAAATCAGCAAGGTTTTTTTTCTAATTTGGAGAAGGTGTGATTACTCGGGAACGGCTCGTAGGATTTTTAGTGTATTTTCCAGGAAAAATCAGCAAGGTTTTTTTTTGGCCAATTTGGAGAAGGTGGGATTACTCGGGAACGGCTCGTAGGATTTTTGATGTATTTTCCAGGAAAAATCAGCAACGCTTTTTTTTGGCCAATTTGGAGAAGGTGTGATTACTCGGGAACGGCTCGTAGGATTTTTAGTGTATTTTCCAGGAAAAATCAGCAACACTTTTTTTGGCCAATTTGGAGAAGGTGTGATTACTCGGAAACTGCTCGTAGGATTTTTAGTGTATTTTCCAGGAAAAATCAGCACTTTTTTTGGCCAATTTGGAGAAGGTGTGATTACTCGGGAACGGCTCGTAGGTTTTTTAGTGTATTTTCCAGGAAAAATCAACAACGCTTTTTTTTGGCCAATTTGGAGAAGGTGTGATTACTCGGGAACGGCTCATAGGATTTTTAGTGTAATTTCCAGGAAAAATCAGCAACACTTTTTTTGGCCAATTTGGAGAAGATGGGATTACTCGGGAACGGCTCGTAGGATTTTTAGTGTATTTTCCAGGAAAAATCAGCAACGCTTTTTTTTCTAATTTGGAGAAGGTGTGATTACTCGGGAACGGCTCGTAGGTTTTTTAGTGTATTTTCCAGGAAAAATCAGCAACGCTTTTTTTTGGCCAATTTGGAGAAGGTGTGATTACTCGGGAACGGCTCGTAGGATTTTTAGTGTATTTTCCAGGAAAAATCAGCAAGGTTTTTTTTTGCCAATTTGGAGAAAGTGTGATTACTCGGGAACGGCTCGTAGGATTTTTAGTGTATTTTCCAGGAAAAATCAGCAAGGTTTTTTTTTGGCCAATTTGGAGATGGTGTGATTACTCGGGAACGGCTCGTAGGTTTTTTAGTGTATTTTCCAGGAAAAATCAGCAACGCTTTTTTTTGGCCAATTTGGAGAAGGTGTGATTACTCGGGAACGGCTCGTAGGATTTTTAGTGTATTTTCCAGGAAAAATCAGCAAGGTTTTTTTTTTGGCCAATTTGGAGATGGTGTGATTACTCGGGAACGGCTCGTAGGATTTTTAGTGTATTTTCCAGGAAAAATCAGCAAGGTTTTTTTTTGGCCAATTTGGAGATGGTGTGATTACTCGGGAACGGCTCGTAGGATTTTTAGTGTATTTTCCAGGAAAAATCAGCAACGCTTTTTTTGGCCAATTTGGAGAAGGTGTGATTACTCGGGAACGGCTCGTAGGATTTTTAATATATTTTCCAGGAAAAATCAACAACGCTTTTTTTGGCCAATTTGGAGAAGGTGTGATTACTCCGGAACGGCTCGTAGTATTTTTGATGTTTTTTCCAGGAAAAATGTGCAACGCTTTTTTTGGCCAATTTGGAGAAGGTGTGATTACTCGGGAACGGCTCGTAGGTTTTTTAGTGTATTTTCCAGGAAAAATCAGCAACGCTTTTTTTTCTAATTTGGAGAAGGTGTGATTACTCGGGAACGGCTCGTAGGTTTTTTAGTGTTTTTTCCAGGAAAAATGTGCAACGCTTTTTTTGGCCAATTTGGAGAAGGTGTGATTACTCGGGAACGGCTCGTAGGATTTTTAGTGTTTTTTCCAGGAAAAATCAGCAAAGCTTTTTTTTGGCCAATTTGGAGAAGGTGTGATTACTCGGGAACGGCTCATAAAATTTTTAATATATTTTCCAGGAAAAATCAGCAACGCTTTTTTTTGGCCAATTTGGAGAAGGTGTGATTACTCGGGAACGGCTCGTAGGATTTTAAGTGTAATTTCCAGGAAAAATCAGCAACGCTTTTTTTTGCTAATTTGAGAAGGTGTGATTACTCGGGAACGGCTCGTAGGATTTTTGATGTTTTTTCCAGGAAAAATCAGCAACGCTTTTTTTTGGCCAATTTGGAGAAGGTGTGATTACTCGGGAACGGCTCGTAGGATTTTTAGTGTATTTTCCAGGAAAAATCAGCAAGGTTTTTTTTCTAATTTGGAGAAGGTGTGATTACTCGGGAACGGCTCGTAGGATTTTTAGTGTATTTTCCAGGAAAAATCAGCAAGGTTTTTTTTTGGCCAATTTGGAGAAGGTGGGATTACTCGGGAACGGCTCGTAGGATTTTTGATGTATTTTCCAGGAAAAATCAGCAACGCTTTTTTTTGGCCAATTTGGAGAAGGTGTGATTACTCGGGAACGGCTCGTAGGATTTTTAGTGTATTTTCCAGGAAAAATCAGCAACACTTTTTTTGGCCAATTTGGAGAAGGTGTGATTACTCGGAAACTGCTCGTAGGATTTTTAGTGTATTTTCCAGGAAAAATCAGCACTTTTTTTGGCCAATTTGGAGAAGGTGTGATTACTCGGGAACGGCTCGTAGGTTTTTTAGTGTATTTTCCAGGAAAAATCAACAACGCTTTTTTTTGGCCAATTTGGAGAAGGTGTGATTACTCGGGAACGGCTCATAGGATTTTTAGTGTAATTTCCAGGAAAAATCAGCAACACTTTTTTTGGCCAATTTGGAGAAGATGGGATTACTCGGGAACGGCTCGTAGGATTTTTAGTGTATTTTCCAGGAAAAATCAGCAACGCTTTTTTTTCTAATTTGGAGAAGGTGTGATTACTCGGGAACGGCTCGTAGGATTTTAAGTGTAATTTCCAGGAAAAATCAGCAACGCTTTTTTTTTGGCCAATTTGGAGAAGATGGGATTACTCGGGAACGGCTCGTAAGATTTTTGATGTTTTTTCCAGGAAAAATCAGCAACGCTTTTTTTTTGGCCAATTTGGAGAAGGTGTGATTACTCGGGAACGGCTCGTAGGTTTTTTAGTGTATTTTCCAGGAAAAATCAGCAACGCTTTTTTTTGGCCAATTTGGAGAAGGTGTGATTACTCGGGAACTGCTCGTAGGATTTTTAGTGTATTTTCCAGGAAAAATCAGCAACGCTTTTTTTTGGCCAATTTGGAGAAGGTGTGATTACT